>WBMW01000696.1:111266-221266 GCA_013396635.1 Penelope pileata | reverse complement strand
GGAACCGCATCAGGGGAGAGTCAGGTTGGGGATTAGGAAAAGGTTCTTCACCAGAGGGTGGTTGGGCCCTGGCACAGGCTCCCCAGGGCTGTGGTCACGGCTCCAAGCTGCTGGACTTCGAGAAGTATTTGGACAACGCTGTCAGACATAGAGTTTGGATTTTGGGTGGTCCTGTGTGGAGCCAGGAGTTGGACTTGATGATCCCTGTGGGTCTCTTCCAGCTCAGGATATTCTATGGTTCTGTGACCTACAAGCACAAATGTGCTTCATGCTTTTAGTGGCTCTAGGGGGACAACACATTCTTCATTTTGAGGAGGCTGAGAAAACCAAGTCTGCAGGAATTAGTCGTTTTAATTAGAGGAAAACTAAGAGTATTCCTGAATCATACAATGTTGTAAATTGCTGCAGCATCTTGAGACACGAAAGCTTTGCTTTGTAAGATGTCTACTGCCTAATAGAAACACACGCATCCTGGACGTCAGAACAATCTACAGTAAAGTAAAAAATTAAAAATGCATGTCCGTAAAAGCACCAGTTACATGTGCCACGTATATCATAGTCACACCACTGTGTATCTTGATAATTACCATTTGGAAGTGCACTGAATTAGATTACATGCAGTAGATATTAGTCTGAATCACTAACAGTATCTCTAATTCAAATACAAATATATACTCTCATGAGTGTGTCCCTTACATACCTTTTCTCTTCAGCAAGTACAACTACATCATTATTATAATCTAATTTAGCACGCAAATGGCTACAAACACATTTTATTAAGTCAGAAAGCTGGCCGTGACTTTGCAGTACCATCTGCAGTACCAGGCTCCAACAGAAGGGTCTCTGCCTCGTCTCCATTGGAGCCTCCTTCTCACTCCTTGGCCTCCACCGGCTCATGGCCGGCCAGCCTCCAGGCCAAGTCTTGCACAGCACATTGCGGCGTCTGCACCAGCTGTGGAAGGACACTGGGAGCCTTCCTGAATAAAAGGAAATTGCTTCCATTTCAAGTAGTTTTCGTAAATACTTAAAAAGAGAGCCTATGTGCTGAAGGTCAAGTTTGCAGATTAATAAAATGATAGATAGCGGAACCAAAATTGGTGAGATAATGTAACACATATGCTACTTTACTCCACCTACTTTTCTAACAGTTTCTTATTCATTTCTTTAAACGCATGTGCGGGTTTGGAAAGCTGTTACGCAGGCTGAACTCATTTTCCTTACTGAAGAGTAAAGACACAAGCGTCCGATTGGACTAAATGACAAAATGCAGAGAGAGAAACTCAGAATAAGTGCGTCTGGAGCAGCCGTTTCACACACGCTTATCTTTAATCTAAACAGCTGTACCAAATACATATGTTTTGTTTGGGCACATCTGTAGGTACGATGTGTGTAATTAATCACACATTCAAAAATGCAATTTCACGATGCATTTGACGATTTAGGTATACAACAGTTTTAGTTCTCAGAGCTGACTAAAAATAGTGATTTTAATTTATTCCTGCTGCCTACAATTACCCACAACCATGTATTTTTAAATATTTCCAGCCTATAAAAATTACTAATTTTTGCCACTTGTGTTTATCTGCATTTAGACTTTGATTTGGATAAATTAAGCTCTCAAGTGTTCCTTGCTTTATGAAACTCTGCATGTTGTACACTTCAACACAAATAAATGACTTCTACCATTAGAGGTTTAAATAATGTAATGTATTTCATGCTCAGCCTGAAGCTGGATTCCAATGAAGTTGCTAATGCACGTAATGATTAAGTGTAACTCAAATACTAACTGTGTTGTTGAAAACATGACAGGCAATAATTTGGTCTATTATATTCTGCCATTTAATTGCCTAGTACAGACATTCTCTGACACGTTATGAAGCAATGATTTACAATTATTCAAGCTGCAAAGGTCAGAAAGTGACATTATAATCATCTACACAGAGATCCCTTCTAATGCACAAAAACTAGGTAATACCACACAAAAATAGTTCTACTAGAGGAGCAACTTTCTATTTGAGATTTCCCAAACTGCACAAGTATAAATAATTAATTTACATTACAGTACATTAAGGCATCCTTGAAAATATAATGTTTTTCCTGCTCCTACCGATGAATTTATGAATAAGTCTTTTTTGCTTGCTAAATGTGATCTTAAGAGTGGGCTTTCACTATAAGTAGCCTGACACTAACAGGCAGAAAATCTAAAAGATTTTTTAAAAAACATAACACAGGAGTACAGCCAATTTTTTGATGCAGCCGGTCAAAGCACATTCTTACCTATACAGCAGGGATATCTGTTAGCCGCTATATTCTACCTATATAATACATCGGTAAGTATTTCTCTTCAGATGTTCTCAAAGCAACTAGTATTATTAAAATACTAAGCTTTACAGAGATTACGATCTCCAAACTAATATTCTCATTAACAGCAAAAGGGAAGTTATTTCCATGCTTGGGATGCTGTAACTCTACTGAAATCTTGTTTATATGAGGCTTTTAGAAAATATATATCGGAATTTAGCAAGATACTTATTTAGCAGGAAATCTCATAACATCTCCAGAATTAATTAGGAAAAGCAGTTTGAAAGCAAAACAAGAACAGAGAAGTAGAAAGTTAAAAAGATTAATATCTCCATCCACCAGAACAACTCAAAAGAAACAAACCAAACCAAACCAACCAAACAAACAAACAAAAAACATAGGAAAGAAATACTTCAGGGAAAAAGCAACCAACGCCACATTTCCATTTCCATACCCCTGTTTCCCTGGTGTATACAAGAACTTAATTTTGTTCCTTAATACACTTCACTACTATATATGGAATAAACATAATACAGATGTTACTACTACAAATGTCCTTTCAGTTTTTAGGAATGCAGTAATAAATGTTTATGTGCATGTTTTAAATAGTGATAATTTTCCTAAAATTCCAAACCTACCTTACACCCATCTTCTTCAGTAGATTTTTAAAGAAGTCATTAAAGAAAGGGGGAGAAAAAAATGAAAGAAGCATCCATTCTTTCTTGAAACATGTAACTACATCCCCCAAAATTCTGTTTCTGAAAGCAAAGCCAAGAAAAAGAAAAGGCAAAGGAATAGCAGATGCATTTCTAAACCAAACATCACCTATAAATTCTGTTCAAAATCTCAAGTGCAGAACAATGCATTTTTTATGTTCCACCTGAGGCGTAAAATTGAAAAGTGCATGATAAGCCTTTTCACTATATTCCACCAGGCAAATGAAACAAAAATTTTAAATACTTGGCAACTAAAATTTGTTCATCTACTCAGGGTGGCAAGCCAAATCCAGAACCAGACCATCAAAAATTAGATTCAAATATACAGCAGTTTGCTACACAAGGAAAATAGATACTACCTCTGAAATAATGGGATATATTTTACAGCCATGGGTATGGAAAAGAAAACAATTAACACACATCTGCGATAAGGAAATGAGTAGCAGACGGTTTATTCCAAATGTTAAAACATTACTGGTGTCCAATTTCTGTATCACGCAGTTTCTGCTCTGCAGTTGAAAAAAAAAAAAAACAAGCCTGAACTTCAATTAAAAAAAAAAAAAACAGTAAAATTACAGTGTTTTTCAATAACTGTGTGAATTATATTTCATGTACTTTGTATCATATAAATATGAAAAATTTAGACACAGCAATCCCTCCCAACAAGAACAACATATATAGGACTTTTTTTTAAGCAAAAATTATCTGGGAATTTTTGCTTTTTAAAAAGAAAAAAAAGAAAAAAAAATGGTGTTTTGAGACCTACTACACCACAATGTTGCACTGACATTTCACCTTTAAAAAGTGCCCAGGCAGATTCAAAAGCTTTTGAAACACAATTTATCCTCACAACTAGCAGAGGGCTTATTACTCTGAATCTAAAAGTCAGAGGATAGAATATTAACTACTGCAGAAAAGAAAACATAGTGCAGGACCTTCTGTTTGTGACAAAATTACAGAGTTAATGTTCCTGAAAGATCACTTCACCTTTTAAAGCATGATTTTTAAAAAGGTAAAATTTATAGCAATTAAAGCTAATGAAGAAATGCAGCATGAGCTGCTTATGTTCAGGAACTAATAGGTCCACTGAGCATTTCTAAGATTATTTAGCCATCAATGATAATGAATTGACATTGTCAGTGGTGTTAATGTACCAATGCTCTATAGTGCCACTAATCCGATAGCCAATCCTAGCTTTTTTTTTTTTTTTTTTATGTTACCACTTTATGTTTTTTAACCTACACGCTACCCAATCCTTTCAATTAAAATAGCAGAAACACAGCACAGGCTATTACACTTTTTTTCTCTTCTTCCACATTTAAGGATGGCATATTCATTATTTGGACTACAGTTAAAACTGTTCTGGTCATTCCTACTTCCTCAAATCCTGCTAAATTCTTCAGCACAGTTAGCTAAAGTGTAAAAATGTCTTTTCCAATTAAATCAATGTTAATGTGTAATTCTTAAAATACATTTTTGGTGCACATTAAGTGAAATGTGATGATTATTTGAACGAGTATATAAATCAGATTTTTGTGAGCACAGGATATTGTGGTGCATGTCTCTTCAGCTCATTGTTTTGTCATATCTAGCACAGCTTCATGTTGTTGGTGTAAACTGGTAATACGATACTACACCAAAGTGGAAAATAAGTACCTGCTTGGCTACCAGGTATGACGTATCAGCAACATACAGTAAGCAATCAGGTTACCCAAGTGACTAACATTCAAGTCTACTGTTTAAATCATTCGTGTCATGAATTACAACCAAGCCGCGTATTTTCTGAGACAGATTCTAAGAACATGTCAGCTCTGAGGGGAGGAATGAGATTTTTTAAAAAGTGAGAAACTGTGCCAAAGCCCAATCAGTTCAATTTTTTTTTTTTATAAAAGATACAGTATTAGCTATCTCAAGGTTTTTGACTTTGTATTTGCTGATTACATAGTTCAATAATATGACTTTTCATTTAAGTTAAAAAGGAATTGAATAAAGAACCATCGTCAAGTTTGTTGACAACTTCTAAAGAAAAGAGCTTAGCCTTATTTAAACAGTGAATTTGTAATTGTTAACCATCTTCCATGCCAAATTCTCTGCAATCCATATAGAAGAGACAGCAAATAAGATTTTTCAAACAACATGAAATAGACTACTGCGCGTAAAGTTCATTTTAAGCATGCTGCAAAATAAAGAGTAGCACAAGTTATTCTACTACTGATATTCAGTGGACTTAAGAATTAGGCTCATACATTTTAATTTCGTGTTCCAAGAAGTCAGCAATTAATTTTCTTAAGTGAGTAAAAACATCCAAAGTATCTCATAATGCTGCATGCAAAATTATTTGAAAAACAGAGAGATGAATCAGTGAAAATCACTCAGCTGCATCTTCAGCTGAAGATTCACTTGTCCTTTAAAATGTGTAACTCACTTCGTCCTGCAGTGGATCACTATGCTAAGACTGAAAAAAAAAAAAAAAACCCTTCCTGCTTAATATTATCCCCAACATCACACCACAGCATTCATGTGTGCACTGCATCATTTAATTGAACCTGCGCTGTCCTACACATTAGCCATAAGATTGCTATAGCAGGTTACATAGGTTTGAGTAAAGTGTTTTTATATGATGCATATATTAGTTAATTTCTCTAGCATAATAACATTAAAATATATTTTTAATCAGAAGTAGGGTATTAAAATCCAACTTTGAATGTCCTATGATGTACCATATATGCCATGGCATTTTAAAACCTTTTAAACATTTCTGCTAAATTAATTAGTTTTGCATTAAGGAGTCTCAATGCCTCCTATTAAATGCAACACATTTGAAGGACAATTAAACATTATGAACGATCCTTCTGAGGAAATAACGATTAAATAAAAAAGAAAAACAAGATTTTTTTGGTAACAAACAAGAACACAAGCATACATAAAAGACTTCAATTTATTTTTAAAGTCTTGCGCCTGCGATATTTTAGACCCATTTGTTTGAAAAATCAGTCTTCTGTTTTGTTTTCGTAAAGAATGAAAACCCTAATGGAGTCCAGAAATCTGTTAATGGTACTAAAATTATAACAGTATAGCAAAAGAAAAAACCCCACACAGTAAAGTCTATATTATATATTTTTTATGTCTTTAAATGGAATTTACTGTTCTCCCTGGCAATGTGAATGAACATCCTATAATTTAGTCAATTTACAGATTACAGGTTCAAATTGACCTTGTAGCCCATAAAATTGCTCATCTTCAGTGCAGGATTAGAAGTGGGAAAAGAATGTCATAACTGTATTTAAGGAATTTACCATAACAATGGAAAGGAGGATATGCATGCATAATTTTAGCCACTCTTGCTCACATCACAGTTTTCAATTCTGAAACAATGCATATCCTGCACTCTTCTCCTGGTTAACCATGGTGGAAACTGTTTCAATTTACTCACCCACAGACATGACACTTGTATTCCCTCATCCCAAGGTGCCTCTTGACATGGTTTCTGGCATCTCCGAGCTGAGCTGTTGCAAAGTGGCATATCTTGCACTTGAACGGCTTTGATCCTAAGTAAAATTTAGCATAAGATATGAGTTGAATTAGAATAATATATCACCCACGGTTAAAGAAATAAAAATTCCCAGGAAAAAATAACCTTTAAGAAAGCCTATCCCACATTTAACCTGTTTGAGATTTTTGCCTAACGAAGAAAGTATCTCGCACATAAATTTATAACTCCCAGCACACAGATGGTATATGCTATACACTACTCATTAGTTTCCTTAGGTTCGAGACCATGGAAATTACTCTCAACTTTTTAAAATCATTCACTTTTTTCTTCTGTTTTTTGTGTTTTTTTTTTAACAAAGAATATTAAAATGAAGTAGATAACCTTTCAACAAGATGACAAAAGTTGTTTCACACATTCCGCCATTTCCAAATGCTCAGACTCAGGTAATGGTCTAAAAGTGGTTTGATATTGGTGTACACTGAAAACGTACGTGTTTTTTAAGCAAGTATATTTAAAGTAAAGTAATTTTACAAGTCTCCCAACTTTGAATAGATTTCACATTAGCATTGGTATTTCAGATTTGTTCTGTCACACACAGAAAATGATTCATCACCTAGCCATCGTAATGACATGCAATGTATGAATATACAGTGGATAAAATATTATGCCTTTACGACTGTTTTATGGTCAAGAATTTATGATTATTCTGCAAACCAGAAGTATTGACATTTTGGCTATTATTTATTTCAAGAACAAACTTTAATATTAAATGTCGACTGCAGAACTCTAGAATTATTTCTCCAAGGAAAAAGTACCAGCCTATTTCTTGTATCACATCAGTTCAGCAAAAAGTCAAATTACTTGTCTATCTTAATTAACAGGGATCCTCTCCCAAGTACAGAAAAATTATATTTTTTTTTTACTGAAATAGCTGAATTGGGCACATCAGTCCCTATGTTACTAAGCCGATACACTACTCCAAATTATGCTGTACATACTATTCTAAAGTATGCCATAGCACTTTCCAATTTTCTGACCACTAAATCCTTAAACCAATAAATCAAAATCATAGAACTGCAGTTAAAAGTAAGTACAATATGGTCACAGATTCTTCATATTATGTTTAGTATATGTTTTGCGAAGTACTTCTTCCAATACAGTTAAGCATAATATGAAATATGTGTTCTTTAATAAATATACATAAAGAGCTCTGATAAGAAAAATGTTACACTATATCATACTTGATCAATGAACCTTTTTGCTTTGCCCTTGAAATAGAATCTCCTCCAAGAATCCATTGGTGAAATTGAGGATCTTAGTAAAAAATTTTAGAGTCTTAAATTTCAATTTAATTCCCAAAAGCTGACGAAAAATGAAGCATTTAATTTTAATCTTCTAACTGAAATAAAAAAGTCAACAGTACTAAGCACGGGCAGACAAGGTTGAATATTTCACAGTTCAATGACAATGAAGCCAGATCTCTTAATACTTCCATTTCTACTGTTGGAAGTAGATGTAAAATATATTTAGCACCTGAATGGTTATATCTAGTCAGCTTTATATGTTTAAATGTCAAAAGCAGGTTGAGACTGGAGCGAACAGCAATCACATTCTATCAATCACACCAAAAAACCTCAGTTTATTTAAATGATCCTGATAAAACTAAATTAATCATTAATTTGGTGACATTTCAAATCAACACTGCGTTCTATAAAAAGGCCCATGCAAATAAAAAAGCCTACCTTTGCGTTAAATAAAAGAGTATTAGAAGTTGATGTTTTAACTTATGATCTTAAAGACTAATTGCACAATTAATGATTTCAAGGCCACAGTCAGAGAGGATTTTTTTTAATCTATTGGTGTTTATATTGCTGTTTTGTATCACGGAATTCAAATACCAGGTGGATTCAATCCTATGTTCCTTTAGTTTCTCTCCTACTGATTAAATTGTAAATTCGTTCCTTATTCTGTTACTGCAGGTGTCCCGCAGGGCTTCCATACAAGACCTTTGCTGTTTTCCATTTACATGACTCCTTTGTGAAAAACTGTAGTTCAGACCAATCGTAGCTACAGCGTGCTGACAATACATAAATGTATTATTCTGTTGACTGCTCTCATCCAAAAATCACTGAGGCCTTGAGGCTTTATTTATTTATTTCTCATATCCAGAGCTGAATATTTGTTAACATCTCTATTTAAACGCCACAAAAATTCACTTGCTGGCAGGTTACACTCATTCCTTATCTCCTGAAACAAGAGCAGTACATCTCCTTTTTAGGTTGCTGGTGCCAAATTCATTCCAATATGTTCTTGGATAGAAAAAAATATATATACTTAAGACAAAGGCATTAGACTAAAAGTTAGACAAATGGTGCAAAAATCTGTGTTTAGTGTGAAGCTACCTGAGATAATATTGAAGCAATTAACCATTTCTTAGCCACATTAACCACAAACTTCAGTGGTTCTCATTTGCTGTGTTAATGGGATACTATTGGCTTTACGCTTGGCTTTTAGTTCACTAAGAGAAATACTTTCAATATAGCATCTTTCTAACCAAATGACTTAAATAAATAAATTTAAAGCCATAAAATTACTTTACCCACAAGTTACAGCATGGAAACCAGTGTACATTTTCAGGGGTAGCAGTAAACAGTATGGCTCTGAACTACAGAACTGGGCGGGGGGGAATGCTGAAAAAAGACTACATTTCACAAACCATGCAGTCGTTTTACAGAGATGAATGGAGTTAATAATCCTAATTTTACTTTAACACAAAGGAAAGTCAAAAATATAACAGAAATTCACTGCCTGTTCTAAGCCAACCAAAGCTGACATGATCTCTGTCTGGAGGCAATGCTCTTCTCTACCACAGGCCCAACACGCAGTCACAAGAAATACCATCGTATCATTTCATAGTGTGTTTAGGATATAGGGAGTAAGATACCACACTTGTGTTGGGCAAATCTTCCATTAATTGAGAAATCTGATGAGAAACAAAACAAAGATGATGTGGTTGCAGGTGATTTTTCCTCACATGTTGATTGTTAATTAAGTTTATGGGACCTGCATCAATTGAAAACTAAAAAGTCTTCCACCTCTACTACTCCTTTTATTTGTCTTTACACTTCCTCATTTTCACTTGTCAACATGTGATGGACTTGCTTGTTATCTCCTCTCTAGCAAAGCTTCCTTTCCATTTGCAATGTGAAAATCTCTTAGATTATTTAACAGTATTTTGAAATGTTATTTTTCTATTAATGGAAATCATTAGTTGCGTCCTTCTACAACTTTCCTTCTTCCCCACTTCCCAAACTATCACCAATTATTCAAATTTTAAAAAATACAACAAGGAGCTAGGTATGGTTATAAATACATACATACATTCATATATCTATCTATATACTTGGAAAAATGTAGGCACATCTGGATGCTGAAGAAATACTTAGAAAATGATTATAAAAAGCACATAATCAGAACAACAGACTGAAAAATAACTTCAGCTCTCCCTGTTATGCACCTGGTGTTACCCTGGAACAGATGAGAGAGGCCAGAAATACCGTACTTTGCCTCACCAACAGTATAAGCCAGTGGATATACAGTTGGTGGTGTAGGTCAGTTCCCTCTGTCACCATTTCCAGTAACCCCAAAATGTTTGTTTCTTATTCAGCTTCGTCTGTTGTGATACAGATTGGAAGAAAATGTTCTATGAAACACAAAGAAAATCACAGATATGAAAACAGGGATTGGAAGAGACAGCCTTCTTCCCATTAACTATTAATAAAAGTCTCTCCATTACTATTTATGTGAAATAAGCAAAGCATCAGAAAAGCAATCCATTTAAAGGTGCTGTGAGGAAGAGGCCAGATTAAACTCTCATCTGTAACCCTTCTACACCCCCTCCACAAGCACCACCAAAAAATGACTTGCAAAATGAAATGTATCCTTTTACTGCTCTGCATATTTAGGGCCATTCAAAAGCACAATAAAAATATACTTCATGGTAAGACCTACACACAAGATGGTAAAAAGTACACTAACTTTTACTAAATGTTACAATCAATGATGTAACTTATGTAAGTAGGGTTGCTTTGTCATATATTGATAGTTACCTCACTTTCACATCCACATTAACTTGATTTTAAATGCAATTAATACATATAGTCAAGGAAGACTAATGGACTACATTCTGCACTTAACCTGGTGGACATTTTCAAATGGCACAAGTGACCAGTGCAAACCTATTTTGCATTGTAAACGACTAAATAAATCTTAATGGATTAAGAATGATCAGCTATCAACACACAAGGGAAATTAAGTGCTGAAATGCCTACATTGATTATTTTAAATTATTAGCCTTACTCTGTTCTTGAATTTGTATGCTTTTAGTGAGCTTTAACACATTTACAAGACTTATTGACTATAATTACAAGAGAATTCAAGTAATGGACACATCAATTATAAGCAACATGTCTTGACCAGACAGTTGCATAAAGAATTCTAAAGAGAGCTCCATTAGCATCTTCCCCCTTAGTTTTATTCCGTTTTATCTGCCGTAAGAGGGCATATTAAGGGCTTATACAGCTGCTCTGACCATGTGAACATGACTGTCCCTCTAAAGGCTTAACACTGCATTCAAAGTTGGACATTAGCTGAAACAATACAGATAACTACATTATTGACAGGACAGAAGTAATGCTGAAAGTATGACGTATGTGAGTTATTGGCATATGTGAACACTGCAGTTATAGTAAAATACTTCGAAAGGTTTGAAATACAATGTCCATGTTCCCCAAGATTAATTTTAAAATTTGTTGTCCAGTCATGCCCTCTTTTTTTTTTATAAAAAACTTACAAAACTATTTTAGGATTATGCCAGGAATTACCATACTTTTATGTTTCGTTTTTCTTACCTTTTTGTTCTCTTCCTTGTAACCATGCACTAAGTTTCAAATACTGCATGAATTTAAACTATAGCTTCCATAATAAGCCATTATTTAAAAGTACAGTAAAATAAACCTTACAGTTTTAATGAAAATATGTTCATTGAAATGTGAATTTATTATTCAAATCCACTCATAAATTCAACCATGGAGACACCACTTGTCTAAGCAGAGCTCAGTGATTTAGAAAAGCTGTCTATTTAAAATAAAGAATGTATGGCAGGTTTATAGAAACATCGCAGTGAATTTTTACATAAATTTAGAACTGCAGCTTATGCATTTTTCTACAAAAATGTTTTTAAATTTTCCACTTAAAATTAAACATAAAAATGAATTGAAAGTGTGATCAGCACAGAAACTAAATCAGATATTACATCCCTGTGCATCACATCAATATTACACACTACCTTCCAAAAAGGCTGACCTATTCCAATTCCCAGAACTTGTTTCTACAAAAAAAAAAAAAATTCTTGATGCTCATTGTTGGTATTCATTAAAGAACGATGTATTCACAAATGACTATCATGAAACATAATGTAATGCTGAAAATGTAACTGAATTGAAATGAAATAAACAACGTAGATATTTAATGACCGTGAGGAAGAGAAAGTTAGAAAGAACAGCTAATTGTTCTCTTAAACCACCACTGCTTCATTATATAAATTTAAGAACTAATTAATGATTACAATTAAGATTAAAGGGAAGGAAATCTCTCTATATGAAACAAAAAGCAGAAGGGTGACTGTGCCTAAAATGTTCTTACATTTCCTGCCCTTTGATCACTGTATTTTCATACCCCTTTAGGTAATTTTGAATTTCATCAGTGGCTCATCAGGCAATATGAATACCAGTTCATAAGAAATGTTAAAGAGATTAAAAAGCAGAAAAAGACCAGCGGTAATAATTCACTCTGTTTGAAAGAGATCACTTGCAAAGAGAGTGTTTCCATACCTGTATGGGTACGAATGTGAGCTAGGAAGGCCATGGAATTGCTACTTCTACACATCTTTCCACAATACTTGCAGACGTTGCCTTGGTTCTCTTCCCTCTCTCTGTTTATTTGCTCAGTGTCCTCCACAATGTACTTATTCACTTCCCGCAGCAGTTCTTCGTGCTGCTCTTTGATATGGAGAAACAAGCTCTGCTCCGAATCGAAGGGCTCCGTGCACTTCACACATTTGAAGGTTGCACCTCCTTCAGGCAGCTCCTCCACGCTCGCCTGCTCATTTCGCAGGTGCCCAGCACTGGCCAAGTGCTGGTGAAGGTTACTCTCTGTGTAAAATGACTTTCCACAGAGCAAACAATGAAAATGTTTTTCTTTTGAAGGATGTTTCATGGCTATGTGAACATTTAGTCCGCTCAAACCATCTGCTAGAAAGCCACAGTCATCACAGCGAATACGTGTTGATTCCCCAGGGGAAATGCCTTCTGACTTCTTCTTTTTCCCACTGCTTGGTGAAGTGTCTGCTTTCACTGTGAACTCACCGGCTCTCATTCCACCTGGCACCTGTCCTTCATCTGAATGGTCTACGGACTCCCCATCTTGATGGCTTTTTAATCTTACTATAGAAGAATCAAACTTGCCAGCATTTTGCATTGCCTTTCCATTATCATCAGCACTGGTAACTGTTCCTGAAGCCTCATTACTACTTTCTTGCATGCCCTCAGCTGTTGAGCCATCTGCCTCCCAAACACTGTTATTTATAGTTACTTCTGCTTCATGTTGTGCTTCCATAAGGGCTTCTTCCTCCTCCCCAGTAGGGTCCTTTCTGAAACTTCTGTCACCTTCTAAACTATGTATATTTTGCACCATTTCTCCAATGTTTCCAGCAAAATCTGATTGTCTTGCTGCACTTGTTGTTTCTGGAAGACTAAGCATAAGTGGCTTATTTTCTTTCAGTGGTATTTCTTCAATAATGTCTGTATTTCTACATTCTACTTCAGGTTTTTCTCTATTTGCTTCGAAGATTTCCTTGCCTTTTCCTATATTCAAGTTTGTGCCTCCTGATCTATTTTCATTTTCTGCACGACAGTCATCTGAGTTGAGCAGCTCCTCACCATGCCCACTTCTCTGCAACTCACAAGTGCCTGCTTCTTTAATTGATACCTCTTTGTCAAGCTTAATAGCTTTATCTTTCTGAGGAGCTCCCTGGAACCCTTCACAAGAAATGTTTTCTCCATTTTTAGCTTTCTCTTCAACTACAGTTTCTACTGTATTTTGGCAACTGCCTTCTTTAGGCATTTCTGGGAATGCATTTTCATCTAAGGCAATACACTCGGTTAAGCTTTTACACGTATGATCACTTTCTGCTGCATCATTGGCATATTTCATTTCACTTGAAACAGTTTTCAGTTCTCCTGCACTGTGATGGTGCTCCTCTTGAGACAGAGCAGAACCTTCTTTAGTGATACATGCTGTGTCTGCTTCCTCCACAGATGAACAACCATGAGATTCTCTTCTAATTTTATGTTTCTCCGTTGCCGCATGCCTAATCATCTCTCTGCGAGTAACAGCATAGTAGTCACAAGCCATGCAGTAGTATTCAAATTGTTTTGTATGTTTTCGTTTTACATGCAGCTCTAAGGAAGAAGAAGAATGAGCAATGAAGTCACAGTGTATGCACTTGTTGTCGTTTGCACCCATTGATCTTCTCTGGAAGCATGGGTCACCATCCTGCGTAACCTTTTCTGGTTCAAGAAGTGAGTGTTGCTTTATATTTAATGAAGTTCTAGCATGCTCCAAATCCAGCAGCCTACTAGCATTTTCAACATTTACCTCAGAATGTCCTTGCTCAACGTCTTGATTGTCTGAGACAGATTTTCCCAAATCTAATGTCTGGCTACCATCCTCATCATGTTCGCAGAAGGCAGTAATCATGAGGCTTTTTACCTTCTTGCTTGTAGATTCAAAATTTCCTCCTTCAGGGTTAACAATGATGTCTGAGTTCTGTTTTCCATGTCCTTCTATTTCCACACGACTTTTATGTTTTTTGGTTGCACAATGACGTTCCATATCTCCTTTGGTTACAGTGTAGTAATTGCAAATCTTACACAGATAGCTGTACTCATGACTGTGCTTTCGCCGGATATGAACAGTCAAATTTGTAGCACTGGAGGCCAAAAGACCACAATGAGTACATGTCCTAGAAATAGTGCCTTTGGGTCTCCCTCTTTTTGGCGCATTAGCTAAAACCAATTCATTTTCACCAGTTCTCTGATCAACTGGAACAAATTCCTTATTTCTCAATGTGTTTTCTGCAGTAGAGGATGAAATGTGTGTAATTTGTGTAATTTCTTTATCTAACTCTGTATCTCCATTCCCAGAAATGGAAGGATCCATCACTGTTTTAATACCACCAACACCAACACAAACCTTTTCAATGCACTCCTCAAAACGTAGTCCGATATTATTTTTCCTGGCATTTTCAAGGTGCTTGCTTCTTTTGATATGCTTCTCCATTCCTTCCTTACTCAGTGAGTAAAGATTACATGCTTTGCAAAGAAAGTGATACTCCTGCGCATGTCGGAGTTTTATGTGCCTTGTAAGAACTGTGGAAGATCTTGTCTTATAAAAACACTTTTTACACTGGAATTGGGTTTTACTCAGAACAGAATGTTTTACTTCATTTTTATGATTTACAAATGAAGAGTCTGGAGGTTTTGTTTTCATTGATACTTCCATTTCCTTTGGAAGTTTTTGGCTACTGTTTGATAGTGAGTCAGCATAACTTACCACTTGCAAGGTCAGACCACTGTTACTCAATGGAGTAGCTTGTTCAAATAATGAACTACCATGTTTCTCATTTTTCTGATGATTTATCAGCTCTTCTTGTGTTTGAAAAAAAAGAATGCAAGTTGGACAACTATGGGACATATTATGCACTTCACTCATGTGGCTTTGAAAGTTTATCGCGTTCAAGCTGGTAAATGAACAAAGTTGACAATTAAAGCTACAACTTCCCATCTGGTGTTTACTGTTCTGACAGTGTTGCTTCATGTCTTCCTTGACTCCACAGGAATAGCTGCACATCTGACAATGAAACTGAACACTTTTTGTATGAAACTTTACAACATGAATTTCCAAACTTTCTTTGTTATGAAAAACATGACCACAATCAATGCAAGTATGATGAACACCATGATTTGCAATAAGTTCAATTTCAGAATTTTTAGCATCTGTAGTGCTGGAAGGAAGTGTATTTGGCTCATCTTGAGAAAGATCTTGAATTTCTGAAGTAGTACTACAATGACTTTTATCATTTATTTCTAATTGGGTATGTGATGTAGGGCTTGAATCACCAGGTTTAAGCTGCGTGCTTGAGACATGCTTCAAGTATACTCTCCGAGTTTCAGACTTGCTTCTCTTACCCAACAAATTGTACCTTCTTTTAACTTGCCTTTTTAATCTGAAAGACCTATTTCCTCCAAATGGAGCCCTTAGCAATACAATATTTCTTTTATGTTCCAGTCTGTCAAATCTCTTTGTCACATTTGAACTGCTACCTAGCTTTTTGGTAGTCAGAGGGTGTTCCGATTTCTGCAAGATATCTTCTGAGGGTCCAGGAATTTCTCGTTTTTCAGTATGAACTGCATTATTTCCTTCTACACTGGAAGACAGCAACTTTCCTATCATAGTATCTGTTTTTTCAGCAGCAACATTTGTAGATGGTATCATTTCAACACAAAGTTCACTGCCATTATTTTGTTTAGACAAGCTTACTTCTGAGTCTTTCAGTGCACTGCAAACATTTAATTCTTTTGCATCAGCAGTCCTTGCCCTTAATTTACTGCTCCCAGGTCTTGCTTTCACATTCCCCACTCTGGTTGCAGTAGACAGTTGTTTTTTAAAGGATTTTTTGGTCAATATCTGTACAAATCCTCCCCGTGCAGCAAGATTTTGGCGTCGAAGGTGCGTCTTGCCAAGGAAATGAGAATTTAGGAGATTTTCCTCAGTACTCTGAAAACCACAAAGATCACAACAAAACATCTTGGATTTCTCGTGACCTTGCTTAGCATGGGTATGTAATGTTGAATTACATTCAGCTGTGCAGCTACAGTGAGAGCATGTTTGCTCTTCAGATTGTTGAGAGTGGCTTTCTTGTATATGCTTTTCTGTATCAGAGCAGGATGGTAAAAACTGATCACGTGTTTTGCCTTTAAGATCTTTGTCCATGTTTCCAACTCTACAGTCAATATTAATTTCTTCTGAAGAAGGTAACTTCTCAGGAACAGCAGCTGAAACCTCCTGTGAATGTTTATTTTCCTTGTGAATTGTCAGTATGGCACCATCAGCACACTTGAAATCACAATGTGGGCACATGAAATTTGAATGAAATACATTATCACCATGATAGCCGGTGACTCCTTCCTTCTTTACAACTTCAGCTTCCATACCACCTGCTCCTCCCACTTGGACTTTGTGCAGCTTCCTGTCACTGTCTTTCACATCTGCTGAAGATATCAGCTTTCTTTTTCTGGAGACATTTTCAGGTCTCTCTGCTTCAACAACATCCAAGTTTGGTGATCCTGACAACGCCCTTTTGTTCGTGCCATTCTCTTTCCTTTTCCTTTCAAGGTTCCTGAACACTTCATCTGATATGAGCCTTGTTCTCTGCTGAGATGAAGAGTCACATTCAGTATTGTCTCCTGATGCATTTCTCAGGGAGCCTTTTCTCAACTTAGTCTGTAAAATCTCATCAACATCATCTCTCTTCTGATTATCCTCCTCATCCATTCTTAACATGGATATTGTCAACTGTAGATCATTTGGCTTAGTACCTATAAAAGAAAAGAGTTTTTATTAGTCTCTTATATACAACCAAAATTTATACTGCTCAAGTTAGGAAAAAGCAATATAGCAAATTAAAATAGGGGCAGGAAGATAGACACAATAAAAGATACAAGTCTGTATTTTCAGTATGGTGTCAAACGTTACGGCACTAAAGATCAAACCAGCTTCTAGGCGCTTCGTTACAGAGCTCTCACTATGATGACTACCATGTGAGCAAGCACTGGCTTCTGAAGTTTTTCAGCACTCAAGTAATTTACATACAACATTGCTGAGACTCACATGCTTAGCAACCCTAAGATTATGTCAATTTTATTTAAGTGTTTAAACTTTTACATGCTTAAACTT
Source organism: Penelope pileata (assembly GCA_013396635.1). Taxonomy (NCBI): domain Eukaryota; kingdom Metazoa; phylum Chordata; class Aves; order Galliformes; family Cracidae; genus Penelope; species Penelope pileata. Next base: position 203,680 of record WBMW01000696.1, on the reverse strand, counting down.
GGGCAGATAACCCTAACTTTTGTTTCTACACACATTTTTAGGACACTCTAAATGCTAACAGAATTCAGGGAATCAGTCATGGAACATACAGCTTTTCCTGGTCAAGGAGTCCAGGATTACCAATTTAAAAAGCTCCCAGGAGGAAATGACCATGATTGCAACAACAAGCAAAACAAAGTCAACACAACCTTCAAGTATTGAGTACAAAGCTTTCTTTCCTTCCCATTTAGATTATCTGCTAAAAAGCAAGAGGAAAAATGCTAACAGAACCATGTTATTAAAAAACATGTCACTAGCCAACAACGGCTGCTCCGAAAGTAATGCCTTTGTTTTATGTTGGCTCACAGTGTCAGAGGCAGATGGTGGTGGTATGGCAGTAGAGGGTGAACCTTCGGGCCAATATTCTGCTCCATTTTGTTGTTGTGTGACAGATGGCAGCAGAGGGGCAAGTCTGGCAAAATGGTGTCTGACATGGAAGTGCTGATGAAGCAAAAGTGTGGAATTCCATTCCTCCATGCGGAAAAAATTGTGCCCATTAACATTTATCGATGCTTGCTGAATGTTTATGGAGACCAAGCAGTGGATGTGAGCACAGTGAGGCAATGGGTGGTGCGTTTCAGCAGTGGCAACAGCAACGTGAAAGACAAACCACATTCTGGATGGCCATGCACAGCTGTTACACCATGAAATGAAGAGCATCTCAATGAGCTCATCCACGCAAATCAGCTAACGGTGCTGACTATGTTGAAAAACTGTTCTGTAACTGAGAATTTGCTCTATCAAACAGTGTTTGCTCTTTAGATCTGTTGTAGTTTCCATGGAAATATATAGGAGGCATTACTTCCAGTGCGACCTGCATAGTTCTCCACCATTGCTAAAATATCCTCTACCCTCTTGAACTTCATTTCCCGACAAAAAATAAATAAAAAATGGGAAGCATCTTTGAACCCCAGCACAAGCTCCAGCCATCCAAACCCAGTTACCAACGGTTTTCTTTCAGCTCCCCAGTGTGACCTTCCTGCTCCCAAAAAGATGTCACCACCAGAAAACTGATGCTACCAACATAATTTATAAGGGAGATGAGGGTGGGAAATCAAATCCTGACATTTATTACCTTTTCATTTTGATATGAAGCGACTGAGAATTGAAAGTGCATTTCATTTTAACAGATGATTAAATACTAAATGTTTATCTATGTGCTTTATGCTATGATTTAAACGTCAATTTGCTGCAGATCCAAGTATCCAGATTTTTTGTTCAGTTACCCATTGAATGAGGCCATGACCACAACTGTAAGTACTTCCTGACAAGATTAAATAATTGCAACATTGATACAGACAATGCAGGGTACAAAAAAAGTATACGTCAAAAAAAAATTATTTTTGAGGACAAAGAAAGAAATTATTGAATTGGAGAAAAGCATCCAAATCAGTTGGACTTATTACCTATGGAAGTAAAACCAAAATTACTTTTCTGCTTAATCATGATTTAAGGAAAGCCTGTAAGCGATTGAGCGCACTGAAGTTGCATGTGTTGAACAGACCTGTTTTCCAACTGCAGATCTGTCACTGAGGTAATGTGCTGCCCAAACTTATATCCTGTTACCTATATCTAGCCTTTTAAATAAGAAAATAAAATTCAGATTACAATAGCCTTTTGGAGGATCCAGATACTGCTTCTTTGTGTTTTTCTGATTCTTACACTGCATTATTTTTTCTTGTCCACTAGGCCACGATAGAAACTATCACATGAGTTAGAAGGAAAGCAATCAGGTCTGTGTTCTCAGCTGGCGGAAGGCAGTATACTGTCAGTATACTCAAAAACACTACAGCAATTAATAGCAGAGGAGAATGAAGCCTTTGAAGTGCAAGCATACCCTGGAAAGGTTTATGAGCATTGTTGGTGATACGGAAAAAGGATCAGAATAAAGTTATGTTGTTTAATTGGAGTACAGCTTTATTTATGTAACTCGCTTAGGAAATACCAAGAAATTACTTCAGTGGTGAGCACCACAAAGCCATCCTTAACTGCTTGCAAGCAGCAGCCACGGGTCCTTTGCCTCGCTGCACTTCCACAGCCCTCCACTGAGACCTTACCACTCTTCCCTTATATGACCTGGGGGAAAAAGCAGTTTTTCCCTTGCTGTACAAGATAGTTTGCAATCTCAGACCAATTCTCCATCTTCTTTATAGGATTCTTTCCTCTCAGACCATTTGATTTATCAGAGAACCTGTCCAGCAGTGAACTAGTACCTGCCCTGGAAATTTCCACTATCAAAGGCTGTAGCTGGATAATTAGTGGCTTCTCCATTGACAAAAATTCACACGTTCAAGCCACATTAATAAGTAGAGGATTCGTGGCTCTTCACCATACTCTCTTCTGACACCCTTCATGCCCATTCAAAGTCATCCTATAATTTGATTTAAACCTTAAAGTGCTGTCACACCTAGATGAACCTCTGACAGAAATCGCAAACCACTTTCAGGCAGAGATGCAGTAATCACCTGAGGTGGATGCTTCCCGGCTGTCACAGAAAGGCATCAGCTAGTCTCAGAACAAGCCTTTCCTGCCATACCCACTCGGATTCAGCTCATCTCCAATAGCCACCCGCAAACCTCAGAAGAGGTGGCTGGTTATTTGCATGCCATACCTGCAGGCTCAGCCTCACTTCTCATCATTTGTTCACTGTCTCTCCAATAGAAGTTCATCCTTCTCTGTGCTAGCAAAAATCCCAGATTGCGATCCCAGCTCCGACATCCAACTTTATCTGGTTGGATTCAGTTCAGCTCTATTGCATCAGTTAAGGACTCCTTCACATGCTTAGAAAAAACATGTTTCCCTTATTTTATCTTTGTAAACTGTAGTCACAAATGGGTTGCTAGGCAAGTGTAAAATGCAAAATTCCAATCTCACAGGTGCTGTCAATAATTTCAGTGTGAAATTAAAATTGTCACATATGCAGTATGTCTTCTGAGATTTGCCAGAGAACAAGAGGGCAATGGCAAAGCAACAAGCTGGTCGCCAATCTGAATGGTTCTAATCCTCAGCCTGCATAAGCCAATTCACCTCACTCTCATCAGAGCTACTACAGCAATTGAGGGCTATCCTACAGTTCTTAATACGGGAAATGATACATCAGATAAGGCATCAAAAGCACGCCAAGTTTTTACAGTCCCAGTGACCACATTTAAAATGTGATCCACGAGGCTAAACGTGTTTCTTTTTGCAAAATAGATCACGGATCAAACCTTAGACTGGAACAGGGATCACCATCAGGAGCAAAGATTCTGCATCCGGAGATTGATTAAGTCAACTGGCAACGGAGAAACACATTTCTGATGTAACGAGCATTCCCCTGCAGCCACACAGGCTTAAATCCAAATCCTACTTACTTCTAGTGTGACTGAATAAGGCTTCTGACATCAGTCTGATGTTGGCAAACTCATATTTCATTCGAAGTAGAGAAGGACTTGAAGTTCTAACTACCTTAATTCATGGATCAACAAGCCTAAAAAAGATGCAAGCTCTCATGCTTTTCAGTCTATCTCCACTTTTTAAAGATTCTGGCTAAGTTTTTACAAGTTAACAAATATCTAAAGCACAACAACAGGCAACCACTTCGTGTACTGCACAAATAAATCAGATGGGATTTATGCAGGTCCTGAGACTGCACCGATAAAATCAGGTGCAACACAGCAGACCACCAGGAGCACAGAACAGAGCCAAATCTTCAGAATTTCGGCAGCTTAGAACTCAGCTCCGTCAAGCAGCTCTCTCTGAACATCATCCTTGATGTTCAGAATGAAGCTGTGCTAACTCAAAAGTGGGTTGACTTTTTGTAACATAAATCTTTTGTTAATGTTCATATAAATCAAGTATAGCTGAACAGATTCTTAAAGGATATGACCAAAAATTAATTTGCCACATTAGCTTCAGGTTAACAAATTCTTCTGCTTGGAGACAGTCATACATTACTTAATGCATTTTAAGGTTCTTTGCAGGACATTGCTGTTCGTAAGTTTTCAGAGGAAACCTGTTGTGGCCTGCACATGTGTGGTAAGCTCAATAATTCTACTGGAAATATTAGTGAAGTCTTTAACATAATGCCTTTCTTCAATGATTACTCAAGTATCCACAAGAAGTTAAACATATTTCTATACGATCTTCAGAATGTCATATATGCTACATCCACGTAGGACAAATACCAGAAGCTTCACCATGCATGTGTGGAGACACACATTTTTACATTACAAGTGCAAAAAACACAATATTTTGGCTGAGTCACGGAAGCCAATACAGCTTAAAATTCTCTTCTTTCACACACTAGGACTTTCAAACTAGCAGAATCACAGAGTTTTTGTTTCAATATCTAATCTCATTTAAGAGATACAGTCCACTGTCACAATTTAGCACTTTCTCACTACCTACAAAGAAGAAAACAAATACAAAAAAAAAAAAAAAAGAGAGAAAAAATACCATTTCTTAAGCTGTTATCACCATTTAACACCAGATAAGAATAATTTTTTTAATTATTCTTTCTACAATGCTTTTTTGTATATTGATACAGTATTCGTGACAGTTCTATATAAAAGTGTCACTCATCTGAGGCCAGAAGATCTCCTCTTTGATGGAAATAGAAAACATTTCACTGGAGAGTTTTCACCATTTTTTTCCCCACAAAGTAGGGTATATATTAGCATATATTCCTCCATGCCAATAGGTAAAGACAGTGCAGTTGAGATATTCGATGTGAGGCCTGCATTTCCCTAATCCTCAGAGGAAATTCAGAAAGGTGTAATCTTAAATTAAAATCAAAAGGACAGGCAACTCAGTAATGATCCATAAACCTGTAATGAACTGCAAAGTTCCCTAACTTGATGGTCAATACATTTTTATTTACTTCTCCTCTTGGTCATAAGCCAGCGCTTTAATGGAAGGAGTATGGATGTGTACAGAAGAACCCAAAGAAAGTATATTTACAGGTACCAAATTCCATTTAAATTTTTATTTTTGTGCTATTCCTGGCATGAGAATTCCCAAAGCATCTCTCAGTCAGCAAATTATCATCTTCAAGTACTCAATATCCAATATGCAGTGTTTGTAAAAGACAGGATATATGGAAAAACAAAGTTTCATTTCTCTCCACTAAAAATTTCCTTTTTCAGACATTTAATTCTTCCAGTGAAATCACGGAAACAATGAATCAAGAACGTTTTAAGGAGCTCTCCTTAAAAAGCGTGAACAAAACTGAAATGTGAACAACTCAACATAAAATCTTCATGCCAAATTTTCTCATTTGCAAAGGCATAACATCCTTCTTCATTAACTCACTCACAGGTCTTTCTTACAGTCTTACAAAGTTAATTCTCTTCCTTCAGAGAGACTAATCCAAGGGAGTTGATGGAACAGACAAGATAGTAGGGCTGTTGGTTCAAAGAGAAAAAAGATCAACTTTACTTTGAAAAGCATTTGATGCTATCAATTACGACCATGTATTTTTCCTTGCAGCTCAAGAATGCTGGAACTTCAAGCTATGCACTGTAACCGTTTTCTTTATGGAAAGCAACTCATTTTGTTAGAGCCTCCAGGAGACTCCCAAACAAGCTATAGGCTTTCAAAGACTAAGAACTTCTGCACTGATGTACCTACAGTAGTTAAAATAGCAAAATAAAAATCCCACCAGTAGTCATCACCTATCTGCACTCGTTTGTGTCATTTTCTCATTGGCATCAGAAAGAACCATAAGGGCATCACAGAAAAGTGCACTCTGCAATACCACTCACAGCCTTCTTTTTCTTCTCTCCAACCACTGAAAGTCCTTCAGTGGCGAGAAAATGCCAAAATAAAGGAAGTTCTTATGAACTCCTGACATAAAATACATATATATATTAACTCACAAAAAAAAAAAAAAAAAGGAAGAGAAAGCTTCGATTTTTCATACAAAGTAATGAGTCCCTTGATTTGTGGGAAATCTCAGAATTCCATGGTTTCATGAAAGATGCAATTATGACCAACACCACCAATTAAAACTAGACAGAAACAAAAAGTAAACGCAATTTGAATTTTATCAAAGGTTGTGGTACTCTTATCTACAGTGGACCACATGAAATGTGTCAGAGGAAGCACAAATGCTATCCTGTTGCCACCTGCAAAAAATGTTAGAAATTTAAACTTTTCACTGCACTTTTGCAGAAAAAGACAGGTTGTTAATTCTTCCAAACTGGCTCTCAGAATTTTTACCTCAGAAACCCTGACTCTGTTCTCCTTTAACACACAAAGGGCACAAATTTCCTAGACAGCTATTCTGATGTCTAGTACTTGCCAAGATTTATTAAATTTTCATCAACTTTATCTTAAAAGCAAACAAACAAAGACGAGAAAAAGAGCTTTGCTGGCCCTTTGTTTTAAATGGCTGTGTCATAGGAGAAGCAGCCAAGAGGCCTCCACCATCACAGCCCGGGCCACACGTGTCTGCTCAGACTGCCCGAGGGGCAGCAGCCCCACAGCTGGAAAGCCCAACGCAAGTGGCCAGCTCCAGGCTGACAGCCAGGAGCCCATGTTTTGATCAAGTTGAATCCAGATGAAGAAGGAACCAGAAACTAGAAAAAACTGCAAGGGGAAAAAATAATATGTGTGTTTTTTTACATTGAAATGTTCATTTCTAACATAGCAATAACAAACAAACAAAAAAAAACACATAATTATAAAGAAGATACTGAGCATTTTTCAGTTCTTTATTGCCAGGGTACTCATTGAGCAATAGTTCACAGTAAATAAAAAAAGAACCTAACCAAAACCATTCCAAGTTAAAGGTGGGCAGACAGTAGTTTGAACATGTTTAATCCACAACTAATGCAAGTATGTGAAACCAAATAAAATAAATACCATGGACCACATGAAGTTAGGACACCCAAACCGTGTAAAAGGCATAAAGAGAAGGGAGGACGGTACAAAGGGAAATCCAACGTGCTTTAAATGCTGGTATTTTCTGAATGATCTTTTTAATTGCCTTGCCTTTAATGACTCTAAGTTCTACTAAGATCAAATGCGCCCACGTGGTTTAGCTTAATGTACTTATCCCCATCTTTTAAATGACTGCGGCAAAGAATGCAGATAATAATTGGAGCATACGTGCACACACTGAGTGTTACTGTGCTTCCTGCTCCAGCTGAGATGCTTCCATAGGTGATGGCAAGGCGAGAAGGGCTGCATCAGTTTTTCACTGAACAAGTAACATAAGGAGTTAGCATTATTCGTGCAGGAGGTTAAGAAAAGTTTCCAGAGAAGAACACAGAGTGTACACACGCTTCTAAAGAAAAAGAGAAATTAATAAAAATAAAAGCATTCTGATGACACCTGGTGGCCACTTCACACAAGGAAGTAATTGCGCTGCATCTGAGAAAAGCAGCTCAAACAGAAATGCATTACATGTCTCCTTGGCAGACATATCTACAGAAATGACAGCTGGTATTATGATAAATCAAAATATACACTCAGGAGAATATATATGTTTACATAGATGCGTGTATCAAATCAACCTAGTATTGGTATTAATACACGGCGACATACTCAATTTTAACTATTAGCTGATTACAGAAAGGCAAAACCTCTTTCTCTGCACAATGACACAGAAGTGAGCACACAAAGTACTTCAGCTCAATCCTGCAAGACATATGAAATCCTGACTTTCTTTTCAGTTTTGATTTTCCAGCTCAGTTGCTTAAATAAGGCAGAGGGGGAGGAGGGGAGGCAGGGTTGAAGTGGGGGCTGTTTCTCATTTCGGTGTATTCAGAAGGGCTCTGTGCTGTAGATGCTGTCCCTAATCCCTGTCAGAGTATGTTAGCCCTCCAGTACACTTAGCAGAGCATAAGCAGCAGCTTCATTTCTTTGTATGGCTGTATCTCTAACAAAGAGAAAGTAATATCCATCGTTAGAAATTAGTACAGAGAGATGATAGCTGTACACAGTTCTCAGCTACATAGGTGATAAACCTTTAACACTCGGTGGAAAGGCTGCATGTCAAATTACGCCTTTTCTCCTCAACAGTTTCTTATAATGCATGCAAGCAATCACAATAGCACTGCCATCTCCTCTGCAACAGAGAGGGTGATTTTTTTCCACGATAACCTTAGATGATTGTCACCAAGACTTACACCATGCAAAGCTTGGCTTCCTCCGTAATAACTGTTATTTGCTTTCAGTCGAACAAACCCATGCTTCAGCTGAAGTCACTGAACACCTTTTAAAGCTATTGCGGCACTCTGAAAAGTTCAAGAGTTTACCACTGAATTTTGCTCTAATTTCCATCACTGACTGTGACAACAGATGGAAGCAAATACGAGGCAGCAACGGGAGGCATACAGATGTTACAGAGGCACATGCAATATGAGATGATACAAAAACTGTTACTGACTTCTGCGGTGCCTCCAGTGAGTCATGAGCTACTCTCGTGGCACAGTACGGAACCTCTTCCCTTCCCCATCCCCAAGCCCTTTGCCAGAGCTGAGCCGTGGAGCTACAAAAGGTGCCTTTGCTCCAGCCACGAAGGGAAGAGAAGCGGAAAGCTGAGAGCGAAAGCAGCACCACCTTGCACTGTGGCCTGTGCAGAGCAAGCAGATCTTCCCAGGCCAGGTCCTAACCAGGCAGATGGGAAGGAACTGAAAAAGAAAAGGGACGCCACCATCACATTTAAACCCCCAACTAACCGCTTGTATCAGGATTCACAGCATCGGTACTTTGAAACAAATACCTGAAAGGTTTCAAATGCCACTGCTTATCAATAGTATCCATTTCCCCCAACTCTCTTTGCACCAATGCTACACATTTTGTGCCTGAGTCCTCAAAATTGAGTTATCTTTCAGAATTAGCAACATACTTGAGCACGAGCATAGTTTCAGAACCATTCCTCCTAGGTCTGAAGTTAGATACATTTGTTCAAGTGCATTCCCAAACAAGGACTCAACTGGCAACGAAAATTTTTCATTTCACTTATGTCTCCTCTAGGAACAGTAGATGCAGTGCAGTTGCATGGGGGACGAGACCACTTCCTCCATATCTACAAAAATTACACAGCTTCAGTCTGTTATATCTAACAGCTGCATCTTGCTTATTAGTTTTCTATTGCCTGGATATCTGGTGCAAAATCTTATTATTTTGAGGTGTATCATGCAAGAGCTACAGAGAACAACAGTGCATTTTCTTTGGTTTATCACATACCTCCAGTCAGCAACTCAAACTATCAAAGACCTCACTGAGAAACATCTGAAATGGAGTCCAAGATAACCAGTCTCCTCCTCTCCCCTTAAGGTCTAGAAGCAGCAGCAGCACCCAAAGCTGAAGTGTTCAGGGTAACATCTGTAGCAGGGAGGAAAAGAGGTGCCAGTGAATTCAGTGACCTCAGCCACTGCTTCCTGCTCCCCAGATCCCTTTCCAGCAAGCAGCCCGAGTGAGTGCCACAGAATGGGGGTCCCTTCCCAGACGAGGTTCCACACATCGCATGTCAGCAGGGCCACCCGATTTGTCCCCACCTGTGGAGAACTTGGGAAGTGGAATTCGTGTATGTTGCCTTCGTATTTCCTCTATATATATCACTCTCTCTTGGGAATGCATTAGGAGAGCGTTATTACTAAAAATACTACTAATTCCCTGAAAAGCACTGAGTTAAAATCAATCTTACAAACTTTCATGAGATCAATAGGTTTTAATGAACAAAGAAAACATATTCTGTGGCGACAATGGGCAAGCTCACAGAGACCAAGCTAGAGCAAGAAATTACAGCTGTCCCAGCATTTCCTTAGAGAAAAAAATTGACATACTACTAAGTAGGCTATCACTCAGTTCAGACTCCACGAGGATCTGGAGGACCACAGGCTCACCCTCACGGGCTACCTGCACGATGATTTATAACAGAGTACAGCCGGGATACAGAGTCAGTTTTTCCCCGCTGCAGACAGGGCAGCGTGTCAGCTCCTCAGTCTCAGCTCACTAAGCAGTGGAGCTACAGCAGCCCAAATTACAGAGTTAATTTCTCTGATGGAGCAATATGGACACAGAAAGCAGGCTGCAAGCCAGACAGGCTGCAGCAAAGAGTACAGACACGGTCTAATTTTACTCTCAGGTGGTAAAAAGAATATTTAGTCCCACGTTTCAGTCATCCGTAGCCATTTTCCAAGCATTCATTTTGTGAAAATACTTTTAACAAGTGCTACAGGACTTCTTTTCCTAGCTGTAATCATCAGTGGAAAAAAAGATAACAGTCGAACATGAAAGCTTACAGAAAACAAGAGCAAAAATGTCTTTATATCTTCTAATGTGAAACCTAATATTAAGCATCCTGTTCTATTTTGTATTTTCCAGAACACTCAAGCATTACATTCTACTTTCCCAAAGACTATGATTCATATTTTCATTTCCCAGTAAATTCCATAAATATTTGATAATCAAATACAACTTCTGTTTTGTCAGCTCTACAGCCTTCCCCCGTAGATCCTTTCACTTTTTACATGAAGCAGGAAAGGAATTCACTTCTAACAGTTCCCCTGTAATTCTATTTTACAATTAAAAATACCATTTCCCAGCACACACACCATTTTTCAAAACTCTAACATATGATACAATTTCTATGAAGTAAATAACATGGAAGACTTTAGTTGTTAGACCTCTGTAACAGCACAAATCACAGCAATACAAATATGCAAAAGTTCCTGTTAAAACAACCAGTATACCTTTCTCATTAAGCTCATTCTGCGTTACCATGCTTAGGTGATCTAAGTAATCTTAGAGGCACATATAAAGGAAAAAATAAATAAATATCCACAATATTCCCTCCCAGAAAAGCCTACACTTGGACTCTCAGCTAGTTAGAAGATGCCCTAGTGCCACTACTGTTTTAAATAACAAGAATACACACAAAACTTCTAAATCCAACTCAAGTCACTGCGAAGAGGGCATTTAAAAGTCAAGATATTTCTCCAGACGCTTAAAAAGGACTCAATAATGTCGGATATCCAGATTTTACTATTTTGTCTCGTAAAATTGCTATTCACAATTGAACACAGTGGCATGAAAATACATTTTTGTAATTAAAATTAGTTTTTATTTAGAAAACTCAACAATTAAGAATGAAAAGTTAAGTTACATTGGACTATTTTTACTAACTTGCAGATTTTTAAAGTGCCAATTAGAAAAGAAAAAAGGACTACAGAATAAAGGTAGCAAATGCACAAATTCAATGCTATTAAAAGGCAGACACATGAGATCCCATGTATCTTGTGTCATTTGTAAAAAGGTTGTTTTATTATCAGTGTAACTAATCACAATGAAGCCATCTCTTACAACCAAAGTCATTATAATGAATTTTCTTTACAGCTACAGAGAAATGGGATTTGCTGTTCCATATCAAACTAGAACAGGCTGTATAAATTCTTCTTCATATTTACTGTTAAATGTAATTTTTATCTATAAAATCAGCCATGAAATATTAAAAACTGAAACAACAGAATTTATATCCTTTACTTAATTTAGTTTAAACGGTCTATTCACTAAAGAGAGGGAAAAAAGGTTACATATGTATTATAGCGTGCCCTCCCCTCTCCCCCCCAAGCATTTCCATTATAAACCCCTTAGTTTTTCGAATTTATAACTGGGCTGTAAAAACTCACTTCACACTTAGAGTTGGTACACTTTTCCTTTTACAAATTTAAAAAATAAATAAATAAAGCCATTCCAGGAGGAAGATGGGAACGGAATGGAGACAATAAGAAAAGCAATCGGAGTGGAAACTTTAAGGCTCGGCTGCTGAGATCGGCGAGGAAAGGCCGCACAGCCCCCCAGTCACCCTGCCCACCGCCCTCACACAAAAATGCCCTGAGGGAAGGGCAGAGGATGATGCCCGAGGAGTTGAAGCACCACCAGGACCCCTCGGTGCATCCTGCTCGCTCTGCCCAGCCTGGGCTTCCTTCTCCCTTCCAATGAAAGGCCTGAAGCTCGAGAATTCAGGAACTAGAGACCGGACAACGCACGGTGTGAGGAAAACTGCAACAGGAAATAGAGGCAGCCAGAAAACATCAGTTCATGGAAGCCAAAGGACTAAAGGGTATTAAAAGGGTTTTATGTAATATAGCAATATACAGAAAACAATTCATACATAAGAAGGTCGATGCCAAAACAAGGCACAAAATAAGGCAACAGGAGACAAACAATCATGACTTCAATGTTTATGATGCAACCTAGGCTATGTCCAACTGCCTGTATCCTGCTTTCAGCCTTTAGAGTACAAACAAAAAGCACACAAGCAGCAAGCTGCCCCTCAGCTTTCACAGTGCCCATTTTGAGGTCAGGAAAGAACAGGAAGAGGTCACCGGGGAGCGAAGCCCTGCCTTGGCCCTCACAGCACAGCTGGTGAGCTGGTCATGCTAGGGGCTGCCCGTCACCACCGCCCCAGGGCACAAGGGTGCTGGCTGGCACCCAGAGCAGGGATGCCCACGGTTGCCCTGTGAAGCTGCCCTCCTCCCCTGAAGGACAGCCAAGGGCACCGGCTCAGGCACCAGCCTGTAACTAACTTTACTCATCAGCAAGGGCTCGCTCCTAGCAGTTCTTTGACTAGTTTGTGAGGACAGGGTAAGGAGTCTGCTGCCCACTCACAGAACATGAGTAGTATGTTTAGGAAGTCATTGGTCCTCTACAGTGATTCAAGCTTGGAGGTGGTCATGGTCCAAAATGCAGCCTTCGATAATATAAGTTTCAGACAATTGCCTTAAGGACAATGTTTTGTTGCTACTTTTTAAACTCTTTCTAACTCTACAGTGTGTTGCTATTTTGAAATCTGTAATTTTATACTTCTTGTTATACTTCTCGTCTTATGCAAGACAACTTATACAAGACATAACTAAGGCCAAGGAGCCAGCAAATTAAGGACAAGGTCTGTACTTGTTTATCAATGTTTGCTTTATCCGCGTGTAAGAGGAGAATTGGTAAAGGACAGGCAGAAGCAGAGACATATCCCCTTCTTTACATTCACCAAAGGGTGTCCTCTGCCTCCTCTGTTGCCTCTGTTTCCTCGAAGAACTGGAAATAAAAATTACTGGCCCAAATTAATTTCTTCCACATCTTACAGCCAGCCAGCTGAACAACAAAAAGATGAAGAACTCCTGGCATAGGAAGGACGGGGTCAGGCTGTCCTTTCACACAAAATGAAACAAAATTCCTAAGAAAAATTAGCAGGAGTAATTAGGTGCATTTCAAAAATAGAAAGAGAAGACTCTCTGCTGAATTAAAATTATCCATGCACAGACAGTGGAAGATATTTCTGAAATATGTATAAATAAAATTGTGGTAGAAAGATATTACCTACACCCCTTCCTGCAATACACTCAAAAAATATATATTAAGGAAAAAGAACTACAAAGTAAGAATGTTAAGGATCTAATAGACATTGATATCATCATTTCAACACTATAATTTGATTTTCAACATAGTTGAATAGTGAGGAGTTAACAGAAATACTGAGAAAGTTGATGCTTCATGGCAAATGCATTCCTTAAAACAATCAGAATCAACAGCAAAGACTGCAACTGTAAAATCAGTCACCAGTTTATGGAATTTATGACAGATGGACCAAAAGGAAAAAGAAGACAGAAGAGGGGAAGCTGAACCAGACAGCACAGATGGCCCAAAGGTCTGAGTGGTCCTATGGAACAAAACTCTGCACTTAAATTCCAAAATTCAGAACTATTTAAGACTGTATCCACCAGGGATGTCAGGCACAACTGAACTGCTCCATGCCAAGCTTAAAAATATCTAGATCACAAAGTGGAATCTGGAGTGCTGTAGGTACTCGAATAAAATACACAGAAAAGAAAAATGAAAAAGGAAACCCACATGGCACAGTATTCTCCAGCTGGAGGAGAAAGACAGTGATCACAAATCCTGAACACAGCAAATCAGAGCTCTTGGATCAGGCAACCTGGGCAAAAGGAAGATAACATTCACTCTGCAGAGCTACTAGCACCCTCTTTACCTCTCACGAATCTGAAGAGCCCTGGTCTTGCACGTCCACACACCAGCTGACAAAAACATCCCGGCATCCAGAAGCGAGTATCTAATAAAGGCTCTGCCAAGCCAAAGGGAGCTGCTCAAAAACATCGTGTCCCATACTCCTGGAAACACAGCAGAGCTCCAAGCATGCACATCTCATGGACAGATCAGTTAAGTTTCCATGATGATTCACTAAAAATCCACATTCACTCTAAGACTTATTATTTTCATGCTAAAAAGCACATAGACACTAAGAATATTTGTTAGAATTCACTGTATTTATTTATTCTCAGAATTAATAGAAAAAAATGCATTCATTCCAAAAAGGTATTGACCAAACACAATCAAACACAAAGTAGTTGCTTTACCCTTCAGCTGCTTTTTAGTAGAAAGACAGTGAAAGTGCACTTTGTAAAACCATCCAAACAAATAAGTATCTAAAAGAAGAACCTCAACAATATCTCATTTAATAATACAGCACACTTTCCAAGTACTGGAATTTGGGGGAGTGTTAGCCTTGAAAATGTCTTTATCTTTATTTGGAATGACTGGCATGGCTGCATTATCTACACGTTTTCACGTTGCTTTATCCAGCCAGCTCACTGAAACATTAAAAATAAACAGGACTGGGCTTCACATTGACCTGCAGCGACTCCTATATGTATTCTCAAAATTAACACAAGCACTGAATGCTACTAATTGTCAACTTCTAATAACTGATCAAAGAATACTTCCCTGTAACTCACAACGAGCTAAAACCATAGTGCTGAACTGTGCGTTTTCAAAAAAGTGGTTTATAGCTCTAGATTTAAAATGCAAAGTTTCCATTATACTTAATAATTAAAATGCATGCTGTGTTATGGTTACATTTGGTGACTGGATTAGTAGTACCCCAACTGAGTTAAACAATGCCTTTTTCCTATTAGAGTTCGTATTACCATATCATCTATTTGTTTAAGAAAAGGAAGGAAAAAAGCACAGCAAGGAAGAAGGAATAAAAAAGAAATATGAATATCAAACATACTGAAAGACAGTGAGGACCAAGACAGTGAGAAGACCTGGTATCAGCAAAATACACAGCAGCTGAAGGAGAAGAAGCTGAAATATCTGTGCATTTATAGTATGAAAACTTTTTTGAGAAAAAAATATTTTCCATTTATAAATGAGAGATCTCGTTCAAAGCAAATGCTTTACATCTCACTCTGTTTTCCTGGATTCAGTCTCTACAAATTTAAGGAATACAGACATCACTGTCAAAGAGCGGACTCTCTCAGGCTGTCAACTTCTTAATCAGGGTCTGACTTCACAGGAAAGTGTGAAATTATGTAATTATTTATGCTTGGCAATTCTGATGGTTTAGACAATTCCAGCACTCTCAACATCTTCTTTTATCAAGCAAAATTCCTACTGTATTTCAGGGAGCATCCCGTTCTTTCTTTCTGTGCTCTCTAGGTGTTTTATTCAAATAAAATTTAAATACCTATGTGAAGTATTTCTTCTCTTCCAATACAGATACCATTGAGCTTTGAAGCATAATTTACAAGAAGGAAAATTAATTAAAAAAAAAGTCAGGGTGAAACCATGGCTACAACGACATCAAATGGAATTTTCTTAGCGCTGTCAGTTAGATCAGATGTTATCCAAAACTCTGAAATTACAAAACTAAAGACTGCTGAGTACTTAGAACAAATAAATAAAATAAAGAGAGTTGTGATCAGAGGCACAGACTCTAGCTGGAGGCCCGTAACTACTGGCATTCCCCAGGAGTCAGTTCTGGGTCTGGTCTTGTTCAACATCTTCATCAATCACCTGGATGAAGGGACAGAGTCCACCCTCAGCAAGTTCACTGATGATATGAAGCTGGGAGGAGTGGCTGACACACCGGAAGGCTGTGCTGCCATTCAGCAAGACCTGGACAGGCTGGAGAGTTGAGCAGAGAGGAACCTGATGAGGTTCAACAAGAGCACGTGCAGAGTCCTGCACTTGGGAAGGAGTAATTGCCTGCATCAGTACAGGTTGGGGACTGACCTGCTGGAGAGGAGCTCTGCAGAGAAGGACCTGGGGGTCCTGGTGGACAGCAGGTTGGCCATGAGCCAGCAGGGTGCCCTGGTGGCCAAGAAGGCCAATGGTGTCCTGGGGTGCATTAAAATGAGCATGGCCAGCAGGTCAAGGGAGGTGATCCTCCCCCTCTACTCTGCCCTGGTCAGGCCTCACATGAAGTACTGTGTCCAGTTCTTGGCTCCCCAGTTCAAAAAAGACAGGGATCTCCTGGAAGGAGTCCAGCAGAGGGCCACAAAGCTGACTGGGGCCCTGAAACATCTCCCGTCCGAGGAAAGGCTGAGAGAGCTGGGACTGCTCACCCTGGAGAAGACTGAGAGGAGATCTTATCAATGTTTATAAATATCTGAAGTGCAGGAGGGAAACGGATGGGGCCAGGCTCTTCTCAGAGGTGTGCTGAGAAGACAAGGGGTAACAGCCACAAGCTGGAACATAGGAGGTTCCACACAAACATGCGTAAGAACTTCTTCACGGTGAGGGTGACNTGCAGAGTCCTGCACTTGGGAAGGAGTAATTGCCTGCATCAGTACAGGTTGGGGACTGACCTGCTGGAGAGGAGCTCTGCAGAGAAGGACCTGGGGGTCCTGGTGGACAGCAGGTTGGCCATGAGCCAGCAGGGTGCCCTGGTGGCCAAGAAGGCCAATGGTGTCCTGGGGTGCATTAAAATGAGCATGGCCAGCAGGTCAAGGGAGGTGATCCTCCCCCTCTACTCTGCCCTGGTCAGGCCTCACATGAAGTACTGTGTCCAGTTCTTGGCTCCCCAGTTCAAAAAAGACAGGGATCTCCTGGAAGGAGTCCAGCAGAGGGCCACAAAGCTGACTGGGGCCCTGAAACATCTCCCGTCCGAGGAAAGGCTGAGAGAGCTGGGACTGCTCACCCTGGAGAAGACTGAGAGGAGATCTTATCAATGTTTATAAATATCTGAAGTGCAGGAGGGAAACGGATGGGGCCAGGCTCTTCTCAGAGGTGTGCTGAGAAGACAAGGGGTAACAGCCACAAGCTGGAACATAGGAGGTTCCACACAAACATGCGTAAGAACTTCTTCACGGTGAGGGTGACGGAGCACTGGAACAGGCTGCCCAAGGAGGTTATGGAGTCTCTTTCCCTGGAGATATTCAAGACCCATCTGGACGCCTACCTATGTGACCTGCTGCAGGGAACCTGCTTTGGCAGGGGAGTTGGACTCGATTTCTTGAAGTCCCTTTCAAACCTGCATTTCTGTGACTCTGTGATTCTGTGGAATAATACTTGACCTCATAAACAGTCACACTCTTTACATATCTGCACTTCCTTACAACATTTAAATATAAATTTCAGAGATTTTTTTTTCATTTCAAGTACATTTTTAATTATCTTGGAATTGGTAGCAGACTTAAAAGAAAGGCTTGCATGCCTGAAAGCACACCTGTCTCTCCATCTATAGTAGTTGGTCCAATGTACTACCTCTACATGCATGCCTCCTCCTCCTCCTCCTAAGTAATCTGGCCCCAACAGCGTACCTCTTTCAAAGATATTTACCCTTTGCATACAAAATAAAAAGGTATCCATTATCTGACCAAAAAAAAGAAAAAGAAAAAAAAAAAACCCACACAGTCTATTCAACACTCTACCTCAGAACATACTCTACTGACAGCAGCAACACCTAAAATCGTAATGATGACAACGAGGAAGAAGAGAAGGTATTCCTTCAAGTCACCTGCAAAGCTCAGCATGTTTTTTACATGGAAATGGAAACTGCGTAGCCTGAACAGAGCTGGCAAAAAGCATTCTCAGGTGTTTTCTTGTCCTCTCCAATTAACTGTCTATCCTACCAAACAATCTTGTGCCCAAGGAAGATTCCTGGGTTCCAAGGGAAGTTGCTCCTCTTGTTGTACCAGACGACTGCTCTGGAGGAGCAGAAGAGACACCTGCAAAACCAGACCTATGCTTCCTTTCTCTTCAGTCTCTCCTTCTCCTTCCTATCTCATTTTGCCATCCCTATTGCAAACTCCCTGGGTAACACAAAGAAAATCAAGCAGGGATCAAACCCTATACACAACCCCCTGCACGTACCGTCAAAGGCACACAAGAATAAGTCCATGAAAACACTTCTCAGGAGGTTTCAAACTACCTAGATGCAGAATAGCTGTCAAATTCACAAATCCGTAGCTTTGACAACTGAAGTGTAATCACAAGCAGTAACAGCAAAAAGATGTTTTTTTCTTATACCCGCAAAGCTCCTGGTACCAGCAAGAAACAACACTGCATTACAAAGCCTCTGCTCTAAAACCAAGCTCTGAGGTTTTTGGGGCCAAAAAAAATAGACCAATTTTATTTCTTTGTTTTTCTATACACAAATTATGAGACGGAGAGCTTGTGTCAGGTTCTGATTTTGATCATTTTGACACAAATTGAAAAAATTCTGTTAAACTGAATGGAGATAGCCCAATTTATATTCAAGTAAATGACATAAAATTCTAGTCCCAGGTTTTCTTTCCTTCCTGATTAAATTACATTAATGTACACTGAAAACAAAACAACTACTGCTAGTCCTACTATATCTTTGAACAGAATAGCTTAACTGCTAACAAAACATCACACGCACATACACATGAAGCCATCAGGGTCCTTTCATACTTCTGAAGCCTTGCAACAGAGACCAACATGGCAGTACGTGAGCAACAACGCAATCTCCTAGATGTGGGACATAAATGACTCCGCTACCTGGAAGGAAAGACCTACAAGCTGCTGTTTTTCCCTAAATTACTTTTTTTTTTGTTAACCTCGTACACAAATGAGATATCAAAAAACCACAGCACTTTTTTGTTACATGGAACGCAGCAGGAAAAGGCCCAAATACTAAATATTGCATCTTCTCATTGTTAAAAGGTTTGACACAGTATTTATTGCTATATTACCCCTAATTAGCAGTTTAAGCTTGTTAACAAGAGGAGTTCTTTTCATTTAAGATAAATAGGAATTATCTTTCCATTGTATAGGTAAAACTTGTAAATAGGACAGCTCATAAATTCTAAGATGAGAGTAACTAGGAAACTATTCATTAAGGCTTGTGTTATAAATTCAAAACATGAAGCATAACGTGCTTAAAGAAGAAGGTTTTATTTTTAAAAGCATTCATTAGGCTCTCATCTCCAAGTCTCAGACTTGTAAATAATTTAAAATGAAAATTTGAACAACAGGGAGAAAAAAACAAATGCAATTCAAATCATTCCATTGTTATACCAATAAAACAGAAAACAATAGAAAATTAGATGGCAGATCTTGAAGAAAACATCCATAAAACATTTTTATGCAGTGTATCTTTGAACTTAGATATTATGCTACCGCTGGATCCAATCCAAAAAAAATTAGCTTTGACTTACAACAATCAGGCTGTGCCCGGTAAAGGATACATGTGCTAAACCAGTAATTTTGAGTATTCAGTGCACTTTATTCTGCTGCAGCCAAAACAAACAAACAAGCTGCAGCTTATGGTTTCTTTTAAGGTTTTTTATTTTTCCATTTTGGCTTTTCAGAAATGCATATCCTATTAATAATTTATACGACATGAGGTGAGAACCCCTTCCCTTTAAAGAGTAAGATATATCCAGATTTGTCTCACATGGGGAGCATGAAAAGGAACAGCCTTCGCTGGCATCGAAAACTGGAACTGAAGACAGATGTAACAAATCTAACAAATCAATACGCTAGGGTCACTGCTGTCCTTCCTGCTCATCCAGTGTCCCAAACCCAATGCCAAGACGCGTCTGCAGACGGGGTGTTACACAGCAAGGAACTAGGAGAAAGTAAAATTTTTGCTTTATTGAATGTATGGAATTTGCTACCTTTTTCCCAAGTGCTTGGAAGAATCCAACTGAAATACAAAAAATTATCTCACTTAAACGTACAATGGAAGACAAGCCTGCAAAAGGCATCCCTTTCTCCTCATCAGCAGACAAAGGGACTGCAGAAGGCAAGAGAGCTGCATTTCAATGCCATGTTTCTCAGGGAGAAGGATGTGCACGCTTGCTGTGCATCACACGGAAGTCAGTACCTGCTCCTCAGAAGCACTGAGCTCACTGCGCACACCACGCAGTGCGCACCCGCGCCAGGACTCGCTGTGCAGGTGCAGAACCCAAGCAGTAAACCCGGACTTCTGGCAAGCTCCGGGCATGCAGGATGCGTGTCACGCAGCTGGAGCACACACGTTACAGTCAGCATGGTGACTGCTAGGAACACCCACGGGTACAGACACCAGGCAGCACGTGGGAGCGACGTGATGCTTTCTCGCTTGAGCTGGCACAGCGAGGTCACCTCTCTTCCTGCTTTTCCTCAAGCACAAAAGTGGGTGGTGCCAACAGGTTATGCACCACCCTCACAGGACAGCACAGCAGGCTTCCTCTGGCCAAGGCGTGTCTTAAAACCAGCTCTGGGTGGCCTGCCTCATGCCCCCGTAGCAGCCATCCTGCTGCCTTACCAGAAGCAAACAGACCGATCGCTCACCCATACAGGATGGAAATGGGAGGCCACAGAGCAAGACCACGCTTAAAAACCTGTCTTGTACAGCAAAAGCATGGAGCCATGCTGGACCTTTGAGGCAATCCAAATGGTACAGAAACTGTTTCTCCATTCTAATTAGAGTTCTTTTGAAGACCGCCATGCTTTCATCCTTCTTGCTTAAATGTTTCCTAATAAAGTATTTTATAACACATTACTGTATAGAGTCCAAAACAAAAATATTGCATGAAACAATGACTTCTATATAAATTGATGACTTTGTATTGCTATTTGAAGAGTTTGGATTAGGCTGGGTAACTGCCATGAATTTTAACATTCATATACCTTTGTATCTGTACTTTGACACAGACTTCTGAAATGTCAAAAATGGAGCTAAGCACAGCAAGAGAACTTATTTTTAACTACAATGAAACAAAGAAATATCAGAAGGGAAACTCTCTACATGCAATCTGTAGCAAAACAGTGCTCTGTAGAGGTGTATGTAGCTACATCTAGACACTGAAACAGTGCACTCCTTAACTGCTCTGCGTACCCCTCCACCTGTCACAGGTGCCGCACGTGCCGCACACACACACCTAACAACTTAAATCCCTTCCCCTATGAGAACAGGCTGAGGGAGGTGAGGTCGTTCAGCCAGGAGAAGAGAAGGCTCAGGGGAGACCTCACTGTGGCCTCCAACTAACAGGGGCCTGCAGGAAAGCTGGGGAGGGGCTCTGTCAGGAGGTGTAGTGATAGGACAAGGAGTAATGGCTTTAAACTAAGAGAGGGGAGATTTAGATTAGAACTAAAGAAGAAATTCTTTACTCAGAGGGCGGTGAGGCCCTGGCACAGCTGCCCAGAGAGCTGTGGGTGCCCCATCCCTGGAGGCGCTCAAGGCCAGGTTGGATGGGCCCTGGGCAGCCTGATCCAGTGAGGGGCACTGTCCACGGCAGGGGGTGGGACTGGGTGGGCTTTGAGGTCCCCTCCAACCCAAACTATTATGTTAATTTTAGACTTAGAAAGTAAGAGGTAATTAAAATATACGCTTGTACTCTAAGAATCAAAGAAAACCAAGACCATTTGCAACCTCCCAGCCCAGTTAAACATAACCCAGTAAGTTACAGACAGCAGATCGGTAGCAGGCCAGACTACCCAGAGAAAAGATCATCCTGTGGTAGAACAACAACAGAAATAAATCAGCAGTCAACAACTCCATTAATGCAGCACTGGAAAGCAGCCATGAGTCTAGCAAACACGCATTTTACTTCTGGAACATCACCACTGCCTGTTTCTGAGTGGAACTATGGTTACTTCTTTGTAAAGGAGTGCATGAGTTTGCCAGCACTTACTGTAGTTTTCATTTTTGTATTGAGGAAACAAGGTAACTAGACTTTGCTGTGCTCCAAAGCTCCAAAGCTCCAGACTGCTGCTGTTCTCAAAGTCTGGGACATGTTCCTCTAGACTGGTTTCATTCAGAAGATCTTTATGTGCTCCAGGAAAATTCCACGGCACAAATTAAAGCACTGTAAGTGGAGCTAACACTAACATTTTTTTTAAAAGTGCAGTCTTGCTCTGCACAAAAACGTATTCTTGGGAATGTTACCCCATGAGAACTGATAATTTAACGCTAACCATTTCCCTACCTTTTTAACCAGTTTGCAATAAACAATTTCATTCTCTAGCCCAAGAGAAATCAGCTTATGCTAATTTGGTGAAGCACATCCGTGAGATCTTGCTTTTTCAGATGTGATATTCATTGTCGTCTTATTGTCTCCTTTGATGCCTTCAGTACCAAAGCCAAAATCAGCAATGGGTCAAGCATGGTAATTAACATGGTAAATAAACATGGTAAATAAGGCCTTTGACATGGTCCCCCACAACATCCTTCACTCCAAATTGGAAAGATACGGATTTGATGGGTGGACTGTTCAACGGACAAGGAACTGGTTGTGAGATCACACCCAGAGAGTGGCGGTCAATGGCGATCCAAGGGATGGAGCACCCCCCCACGAGGACAGGCTGAGAGCTGGGGCTGTGCAGCCTGAAGAGAAGGCTCCGGGGAGACCTGATGGCAGCCTCTCAGCATCTAAAGGGGGGCTACAAGAAAGAGGGGTACAGACTCTTTAGCAGGGTCTGTGATGACAAGAGGAAATGGTTTCAAACTAGGAGGAGAGATTTAGGTTGGATGTAAGGAAAAAGGTTTTTTACAGTCGTAAAAAGTGGTGGGGGTGAAGCACTGGCACAGGTTGCCCAGAGAGGTGGTGGAAGCCTCATCCCTGGAGACATTCAAGGTCCGGATGGATGGGCTCTGAGCAACCTGACCTCACTGTAGGTGTCCCTGTGCATTGCAGGGGAACTGTCTGAACACCAGTGCACCTCAGATGACTGAACCCCAGCTGCAGGCAATGTTCTTTCTTTAGTTAAGTTCCTGAATAGAATGGAATGGAAAACCTCCACGCATATTTAAGATAAATGCACAGAACGTGCTTTGGACTGCTCTGTAACCACACACTCTTTGCTGGCAGATGGCAGAAACAACACTGGCAGGCAGAGCTCCCCTGTTTTAAACATGTAACTTTTGTCTGCAAAGCAAAAGACGCCCTTGGAATTTCTCCAGGTGAGAAACTAGAAATCACAAGAACAACGCCTTTATGTTTTTTCTTTGCTGCTTTTATGTACACAAGTGAATAAATTCTTTGAGCTTTTATTTTAGCACAGTTAGGTAAGAAAAAAAAATTTAAAAGCACCCACTTCAGAAGAAAAGTCAGCGTAGGTGTTTTTCATTCAAGCTTTTATGAACATCTGTTTAATGCAGTACAGACGTTCAGTGGGAAGGCCACAGACCAAAGGTTAAACCACTCTGGTGTTACCAGGAAGATGTCACAGCAGTGCTGACACCCAGGGCCAGGCAGCACTTACGAGCTGTAAGCACAACCCAAGCGCTTCTGCCAGATGTGCAGGGGGCAACAAACCAACGAGACGCCAAAACACCAGAGTCCTCTTCTGAGGACATGTGGGCTTCAGAGCAGAGCAAGGTCTCAGGGAGACACAACAGAGGACCAAAACCAACCCGGGGCTGCCCCTGGCCCACACAAGGAGCCTCGCTGTGCACAGAGAGGAGACAGTCTGCAAGGTCAGGACTCGCGTCACTGCAAGGCTGGGTGTGTCTGCACAATTCAGCTGCAAACTGTATACACACTTCTGATTTCAATGGGAGCACTCTCTCCCTCTCACTTTCCTCATGGAAAGTCTCACAGAATCGTCACAGAATCACAGCATGGTTTGGGTTGGAAGGGACCTCAAAGCCCACCCAGCCCCACCCCCTGTTGTGGGCAGTGCCACCCACCAGCTCAGGCTGCCCAGGGCCCATCCAACCTGGCCCTGAGCTCCTCCAGGGATGGGGCACCCACAGCTCTCTGGGCAGCTGGGCCAGAGCCTCACCGCCCTCTGAGCAAAGAATGGTCGCATGGTCAAAACAAACCTTTCGTAAAGATCTTGTAAACCTGCCCTCCTCAGCCCCTTATGTGCTTCCTGCACCGCCCTACGGCTCACGAACACCTCCAGAGTTAATCCCGCCCCTCCCCCTAGCACTGAGCACCAACAGCGGGGAGCGCTGCTCACTTCCTACGGCAGCCCACGACCGCCCAGAACCGCCGCACTCGTTCTGCCCGTCTCGGTGGGCTCTGAAGGGGCCTCAGCACCCCAACCCCCGCCCGCAGCAGGCACATTGCCCGCTTCCCTCAACGCCCCCGGCCCGCCCCCACCGCGCCTGCGCAGAGCCGCGCCCAGTCCCGCCCTACGCCGCTCACGCACGCGCCCAACCGTCGCCGCGCGGCCGTTGGGAGCCCCCCGGCCGGCAGCGTCCCCGCGCGACGGCGGCGGCAACGGCCAGTGAGCGCCCCCAGCCCCTAACACTCCTCTCCTCTCCTCTCCCCCCCGCGGTATGGCGCAAAGGAAGAGCCGAGGCCCAGCTCCGGCGGCAGCCAATCGGAGCGCGGGACACTCGTCCCGCCCCCGGCACCTCGGCCAATCGGCGGGCCCCGGGAGAGGAACGCGCCACCGGATTGGCTCCGCCGAGCGCTGCTGGCCGCCCGCCCACAAGGAGCAAAAAAACGACGGGAGCGCAGAGGCCCAAAAAGCCCGAGGGAAGACGGAGGGCCGGCTGCGGGCCAACCGCGGCTCGATACCTACGCGGGCGGCGCCCTCCGGGCTCCGAGACGGCTGCCCGCTCCGGTCCGGGAGCGGGGAGGCGGAACGACCGCGTGCCAGGCGGCCGGGCTTACCGCATGGGGGGACCCGTCCGCCTCCGCTTGTGGTGATCTTGGTCACAAGTGGCGCGCCGTAGATTCGCCGCGTTGCGTCACGCCGCCGGGGGAGGGCGGCGGGCGAGGCCCCGCTCACGTGACGCGGCGCCGGGGCGGGAGCGCGTGAGGCGCGGGCGGCGCGTGGCGCTGCGGGCGCGAGGGGCTGAGCCCCGCGGGCGGCGCCGCCATCTTCCCCCGCTGGAGGGGTGGGCGCCGGCCCTGCGGAATGGGGAGGTGGGAAGCGATCTGTAAAGCGCCTTAGCGTTTGGCGAGCTGGTGGGGAAAACATAGTACCGAAACACCTTGTGTTCTTCCCTCTGCCTTTTTACAGTCAGGTGATCAGTGAAATACCGCAACTAAAGAAGAATGGCTTACAGAAGCTGGACATCTGTGGTGGAAGGCAGTTGCTGTTTTGTAGTTGCATATGGTTTTGGAAATGCAGGTGTACCATGTATGGTCTGCTTACCGTATTTCTCAGTAAATCCTAACACCTTAGTTGAACACCATTTAACACTCTTCAAAGCTATTGTGGGTGGTGTCAGGAGAAGGCACTGTTGCCTATGTTTCGGGTTCCACCAGCTTTATGCCCTGTACAGAAAGCATTGTCAGGCTTCCTAATCAAGTGTTTCATTGGTTTCATTTAGCCAAATTGACCCTGGCTGCTCTGTTAGCTTTAGCAGTGTGACACAACGCTGCAGGCTCTGGTGGGTTTTAAGGACCGAGAATGGATTGAGGAGGAGCGGTCACTGCAGCCTGAGCCAGAGGGCTGGGAAAGACTGAAATCACAGAATGGTTTGGGCTGGAAGGGACCTCAAAGGCCAACCAGGTCCATCCCCATGCCATGGGCAGGGCTGCCACTGTTCAGAAAATCACATTGACAGAAGATAATGTTCAAAAAGGAGGCAGAAGAGTCCTGAAAAGCAACTGTATTGCAATAAAGAGAGGGCCCATGGACATAACTTCCGATGGAATCCCTCAAAGATTCCAGGGGGTGCAACCGTATTTATTCCATATCTGCATGAGCCCCTCCCTCTTTCCCCATAGGCTGAGGTACCTGGGGGTTACAGCCTTCCCAGTCCGCCTACCCAATCCACAATCATACATGGCATGTCTGTTATTCCCAAGTTTTTGCCATCCCAGGCAAAGAAGTTGAAATATCAAGTTCAAGAGTTTTGGGCTGCTCCTGGTCTGGAAGTCAGAGCGGTCTTCTGCTGTCTCTTGCTCCGTTGGGCTTCTTTGTTTTTCTGAACTCCGATTGGTTCTCTCAAACAAACAGTACTGGTTAAGTATCTGAGCCACCTCTTTCGTGAAGACACCCATTCCCCCTTATCCTGTCAATGTTATTTACAAGGTCACCTCCACAAGTGTGTGGCACTCCTTTGTAAAGACGCTCCTTCCCCTATTCCTATCACCATCCACCTGATCAGGCTGCCCAGGGCCCATCCAACCTGGCCTTGAGCGCTTCCAGGGATGGGGCACCCACAGCTCTCTGGGCAGCTGTGGCAGGGCCTCACAGCCTTCCAAGTGAAAAATTTCTTCCTAACGTCACCTAAATCTTTTAGTTTAAAACTTTTCCCCCTTGTCCTACCACTATCAGACCATGTAAAAAGTCAGTCCCCTTCCTGTTTAAGTATGGGAAGGCTGCAATGGGGTCTCCCCGCAGCCTTCTCTTCTCCAGGCTGAACAAGCTCAGCTCCCTCAGCCTCTCTTCATAGGAGAGGTGCTCCAGCCCTCCGAGCATCTTCGTGGCCCTCAACAGAGGGGAGCATGAACACAGACCCCCACTATCACAGATTATGCAGTTGAGTTTCCCCCATTTGGGGAAATTGCCTGGGGTCAGCACACCCAAAGTGCAGGGGGTGAGCCTCGCCCTGGGAGAACCACCTGTCTGATCACGCTGTCTCCCCAGCCAGGTGACGTGAATCAACAAAGTTGAAAATACGTGAGTGTCCCTGTTCATCGCAGGGAAGTTGTAGTAGATGGCCTTTATATGTCCCTTCCAACTCAAATGGTTCTGTGATCTGTAGATAAGGTATAACACAGAACACAGGTGAGAAGGATCTTTTTGTCCTATACTGAAGGGTTATGGTACGCATTTGCTACTACATTTGTACTGTAATTGTTCTCTCTATAATGACAAATCCAAAGGAAAGAAGGCTCCTTGATTTGTAGTACAGATACATATTAGGGTGTAGATGTACATTAACCTCTACAACAGCATTTAAGTCCTTTTGTAGGTTCTTAAACCTACAGAGAAACTGTAGGTCTGATGGAAAATCATTGGTAGTTTAAGAACGATCTAATTAAGAACAGTCTAACTGATAACAGTGTAATTGTTCTTGATTATTTCAGTACAGGAAAATAAGTAAAACAACCTTCTGACATCCCTTAAGCTCAATTTCTCTGCATTGCAAGCTTTTTTTGTATGCCTAAGAATTTCTGAAGATCTGGGTCTCAAATAACATCTGTGCGTGATTTGTAGCATCCAGGACAGTATCATGTAGAGCCTGAAGAGGGAGCCATTGGTATTACAGAAGCAGCAATAAAGGCAGAACAACTGCTAATAAAAGGAAAATTATATCTGTAACAAAAATAATTAGTTTTGTAATTTTAGTCTCAATTAAATGTTGACAGACGTGCCTACATTTAATACTCTGGTTTAGATATGTACATAATTAAAGTCACTCTGCAAATTAAAATGCTTGTTTCTCACTCTGAAATATTTATACATTTTAAAATTTATCAAAATACAAACTAAATAAATATGCCAGTGGTTAGTTAGTTAATATGTTGGTTTATAAATGGAATGTAAGCATAGAATGTGTTTAATTTCTAACAAAATACGATATTAGGAATGATTCTACAGTTGCTATATTCCTTCAACGTCAAAATAGTGGTTTCACTAGAAATGCTGTTTATTTAAAGAGCGGTACTAGATTTTTACCTAGCTTTGTAACTTGAGTAGGAAAAGTAGACATAATTTTCTGTGTTTTTCACGTACAAGAAACATACAGCTTTGTGCCGTTCGGGATGACAAAGGCAGTCACAATAATCATACCTGCCAAGTCTGAGTTACGGGTTTTCTTGCACATCACACTTGTTTAGGAAAACAGTCCTGTGGCTGTGGAATTTGACCATGACCATGTAGGTAACGTCTTGGACAGACCCTCCTAAGGGTGCTGAGTGTTGTCCACAGGATTGCCAAGTAGTCTGCAGCAATGGCCATAAGGGGTTGTTAAACACCAGTGTTGTTTTGGAGAGCGGCAAGTTTTTGAAGAAAATCTGCACAGAATTTTATTCTGTCTATACAATAAGAACCATGAGAAAACATCAAACACGATAATTAGGATGTAAACACCAGGAACTTTTTTGTCACTTGTGTATGCATATATATATACACAAATACATACATGTATACCTTCCCTTTTTTTGATCCAAAATGCTTTTCCCACAGAAAAGACAATTAACCCTTGAGAAGCCTTATCAAGTGCTGGCTTTTCTCTCATTTGTGAAGTAGGACTCCAAGGACTGCACTGGGGCTGCCCCTGCAGGCCCCAAGCTGAACCAAGCCGGCATTTCATTCCTTGCTGCCGCCTGTGGGGAGGGGCCTGAGCCTGCGGCCCTGCGCTCAGCCTGGAGCTGAGGTGTGCCATCCACCACCTCATGGCCACGCCAGCCATGGAACCAGAGGGACCCAGGCTGTGCTTTGCTGTGGCGAGCCAGCCACGTCACGCTGCCTGTTGGACCCACGCTTTCATTACCGGCTGCATCTTCTTACCCACATCTCACTAACGCGAAGGTTTTACAGCCCGGTACAAATGGTTGCCCATTTTCACGTGAATAAAATGTTCACCTGCTGATTTATACCTTTGGTCCAACTTCAAATGGAGAGAACCTGACGTAAACAAGCAAAATGTGATACAAATTATCTACCGTCTCTACCTTGTCCTGTTATTAGAACTGCAAAGTAGATGGTAAAGAGAAAAGCAAGAAAGCAAGCACACAGGCTTTAATTAATGCTGGGAGGTTATCTGTCTGATTTTCCTATATTTTCACACAATCTAGGAAAAGGAAAAAATTGAGCAGCTTCCGAAATGCCTTTTCAATGAAAAATCCTGTTTATAGCAGTTTTTTGAGTTTTCGTGTTGCAGTTATTGGAACTTGAAAAGAAAAATCCCAAGAGGATAATGCTCAAAGTGCTCCCCACCCTCATCTTAAAGCAAATACCTAGGTTCACAAATTCTAATGAAAGAGAGTGATGGTAAATGATGATCCTTCTGTGTGGCCCATGAGCAGCATCATCGGGGCCTCCTGCTGCAAGGAGCTTTACAGGCTTACTATTCAGCTCTTGAAGAAATGAAAAAACTTTTTTCTAATTATGAGGCACATGATTTGTGTGCGACAAAGAAGCAAAGCTGAATTTCTACAGGTTACACATTTATCTTTTCTGCTTGTATATTTGAATAATTGAATACATGATTGTAGCTAGAAAAAAATCCAACTTTTTATTGCAAGGGAAAGAATACTTACGTGGACTTGTCAAGTTTTGTTTTGTTTTTCTAGCAAAACAATTATCTGGTGCTATTAAGCTTGGACTGACAGCTTTAGAAGTTACCACTAGAGTGTATTTGTCTTCTAAGCGTTGATCCTGCAAATGGCTGCACAGCAGCCCCCTGATGCCTGCCGCAGGGCAGCCGTGGATGTGCACGGGCACGTACACTGAGGTGTCTTCACGGAGGCACCTGAGGAGTCAGGCGTGTCCCTTCAGTCAGACACCGAATCATCTTGAGCTGTATTCCTCTGAGGCCAAGTTACAGGACAGCTGAGATGTGGTGTGAGACACATGTAACGGTTATTGTATGGTGTGTGCATATCTACAGCGGTACTCAACTGACTGCCTACTCGGTATCTCAACAGTCAATACCACGACAATCAGTAGAAATAAATACTCCTAAAAAAAAAATTCTGCATGAGCACAGACAAAGTACTTTGCATACACACTACAAAACCCTCACATTTATCTGTTAAGGAACGTGACCATTTTTCTTTGCTGACAAAGATGCACCTTGCACAATGTGCACTTTGAAGCCTGAGCAAAGTTCTGTTGTTGTTTTCCCCTCTCAGGAGTAATGTTTCCTAGCAAATAGAATTCAAATTCAAGGCCTATCTAAGTTTTTGAAAGCACTTCTACACATCTGTTTAAGTCCACAAAGAAATACAGTTGTCATTCCTGCCTTGAGGAGGAAGTGAACGTGCCAAGTTCCTCACAAAGAACTTGAGAGGAATTTGATAATAAAATGCAAGCATGTTTTCAGAAAGTATTTGCATGTTTTAAAACTGAGCAAGAGTAGAGGGACTGGGAATTGCTTCCACATTCACCCATCACAAGCAGCTCACTCTCTGTGGGCTGCTCAGTGTGCTGGAAGGATCTGCAGGACTGCTGACCCTCAGGCGGCCTTTGAAGGCCCCATTGCCCTCAGTGGCTCATTCGCTTACCTTGTTAGAAACCACTGGAAATATCCAAGTGACTTCTCAGCATCTGGAAAAAGAAGATTCAGGCTCATACGTCAATTGAAACAAATCTGGCGGGGGAGCAGGAGCTGACAATGTTTTGATTGTTATAACAAGCCAATTTGAATTTCCCATTCTATTCTTCTGTAACATAATGTAGCAGTATCCCACGTGTGGTGGCAAAATTATTAATATTTAAGCTTTGAGAGATGTGGCTGAGAAGTTTATCCTAACTAAAAGCTAACTGTAACAATTCCTTCCAGCCAAAAGCCAGCAGCCTGTGACTGCTCCCACCCGCCACGTCGGGGCTAAGAGGCTGTGGGGCTCCTGCCAGCCCCACCAAGCCATCTCCTGCACTGCCACAGGGCCACTGCCTGGCACTTCCCAGGGCTGTGGCACTTAGCAGGCCCCTGAAGTGGTCCTCCCCTCCCGGGGATGGATACTTGGCCTTATTAAAGTTGGGATGTTCTTTTTTCTGGAACAGAATGTAGGTCAGGTCTCTGCCGTCGCTGGGCAGAGGACAAGGGAGCAGAGGGCAGATGCCATCTGAATGTGCTCTCACTGCATTCAGTTGATAAAGCTTCTGTGTGACCTGTCCTCAGTTGTGCTTGTGTTATTACGTGCTCAGAGTCCCTGTATTCTCCAACACAGGAGAAGCATTTGCCACATGTTGAACAAAATGACCTCTAATCCCCTGAGTTGCACATGCAGGTTTTGCCCATGCAGGCACCCTTTGCACCCTAGCAATGAGCACAGCGGAGATGAGACAGGGAGACTGAGAGGATTGTGCTCAGAAGTTCTTAATGGATCAGTATTTTAACCACACGTTGCTTGCAGGTGGAAGCTTACAGCAGGAACCAGGGGACTGTGGCTTCTCGCTGGCACTGGCCACTTTGGCATGGGCTCCTGTGTCACCAATACAGGGACAGTTGCACAACCTTCTCTGTCCGAACATGGACTATGGCCATCCTTAATTAGCAAGGCATTTTCTAATGTTTTGTCAAACAAGCTAAATGCTGTATTCTGAGAGGAATGACTTGTGGAAGTCAAAGTCAAGCTTCTTGGGAGTAATGTTGCAGAAAAAAAACAAACATAACTGCATGAGCAACGCTAACCTTCCCCTTTCAGAGCAGATGGTGACCTGATTAGTTCTCATCTCAGGAGGCTGCTCATCTCCCTCTGCCTTCAGCTCCTATTGTCAGCAGCCAATTATTTCACTCATTCTCCATGATTTTAGCTGACTGCCGCATTTTTTAGTCTTGCCTTCAGATACGTTATTTAAGGATTAAGAACTGTGTTTACCTAACATATTAAAAAAAGAAAAACTTCCATGCCTAACTTGAAATTAAGCCCACTAATTTTAAATGAACATTAAATGTTTCAATTTCTTCTTTTAAATTAATAATCAGTAGGGAAATATAATCACACCCTGAGTACCTGATTCCCTCAGACACATCTTACCTGTACAGCCTGTAGGAGGGAAACCGTGGGACAATGCACCAGGGAGGTGGGCAGACCTTGACCATCCCTGTAGGCACGTGGTGCCACCAGAGGTGCTCAGGGTGCCACCCCGCTGGCCATGTTCACACGGGGCATCAGTTGTGTCTGCCATCCTTTGGGCATCTCTCTCAGGTACCACAGGACATCCCCACTGGCATTAGGCATCCAAGTCTTACATGTTGTACATGCCCAGAGGTTGTTTTCTTTTTATCTGAGCAGGTTTAATCAGCAAAGCATCCTTTTAATACGATTATTCAGAACACGATATATGAAACAGACAGTACTTGGGTTTCACCATGAAGTGGTAACCCAAAGCAAACACAGATTAATTCTAGAGCTTTAAAGTTGTGTAATTTGTGCTAGACGTTTTGCCTAAACAGCAAACAGGACTCTCATTTTCATTTCAAAATACATCGTGTGCATTTGATGTAATTATCAATGTAAATCAGTGCTTTAAAAGCAGCTAATAGTTGCTGGTTTGGTGGAAAACACTCTTTTGATGGCAGACTTTAGCCAAAAAACTTTGTTATTGTTGTACAAAAAGAGCATAATGTTAAGGAAACACATATCATGTAGTGATTCTTAGTAGTGTACTTACAGCACAAGAAGAGGAAATTTTAATTAAATGGGGAAAAAGCAGAACCCAGACCTGGAAATACTTATTCACTATCACAGTTCTGTTGACCTCAATGATTGTCCTCAGAAATAAATGTTCACAGGGAGGTCTTTGAATCAAAGTCAGCAAGCTGACTGTACTGCTTTTCCTATTTACAGCCTTCTGCAAAGGACAGGGACGAGATTAACACAACAGTGTATCTTTATTCATAAAGTTCCATAGTGAAATTCTGTATATAGGTGGGAGGAGAAAAGTGGTGTGAATTGTTCATATTCAGAAAACGGAATATTAGCTACGTGGCATCAACACAGGCATACCACAAAACAGAAATAAATTAATCTTAATAATACAAACATCAAAATTCCCTTTGCTCTGAATTTTAAAATTAAAATGTAACACATTCCACTCTGTAAGAATGAATTGTGCGTAACCCTGATTTAATAGCATCAGGGATACGTTCACTATATTGACTGAATAACAAATGCATATCATTTAATGATACACCAAAAAACAGCATGGTGTATATTTTTTCCTCACATTCAGGCTCATGTGGTTTACATGCTTTTGCAGATCAGAAGGTTAGAAAGCCTAAGAACAAAAAAGTGCTTAAATAATTTAGTTGTGATGGTCCATCAGTTGTTAGTCTCTGGGTTGGAAGTTTCATGTAACTGCCCACATAGCTTTGATATCTCCAGGAAGAAGGCTGCAAACACTTTGGTTCCTTCGATGTAGTTGTGTCTGTGAGGAAGGAAAGAAAGAGAGTGAAGTCCTGTCAGGCTGATCTGCTGCTCAGTTAAGTGGCCTAGTCCAAATTCTGAGTATCTTAGAGGAATTTGTGAGGTTGGCCACCAAAAAGGAATGACAGGAGAAGGGCTCTATCAGCTCCTTAACTCTATCTTGCATTGTGACTTCTGGTTCAGGAGAGGGGTAGGAAGAAAACCACCTCTCCAAGGGTGAGAACAAAGTTATGTTCTAACTCCCCATTCACACCTGTGGTGATAGCAAATTTCTCTGTCATGAACATAACTGTCACAGCCAAAATAAATGGCCAGAGACATGACTTCATTTTCTTCTCCCATGTGAGAGTGAAGATGGCTTGCTCGTGCTCATTTACACTGCAAAGAACATCAGGAAGAAACAGCTTCCTGAAAAAAAGGCAAAGTGCTCTGAGATTCTGGATCCTACGCAACTGGCATCCTCTGCCGTGCTCCTGGAGAAAAGTGTTTCTGTGTAGTGCAGCCTGGTTACTGTCGTCTCTAACCATAAGGGCTAAGGCTATACCGAGAGGAAAAATGTCATTCGAGAATTGTTGTAGGGTTCTCTGGTTCCTTGAGCTCAGCACAACCCAAATCAGAAGCTGCACAAATACTCAGGCACCATGCTAATTTTGATCTAATTAAAATAGTTTGGCTCCCTATAATACAAATACACCTTTAGCTCCATTTGTCCTGAAAAACATCTAAATTGTTACTTAACTGTTAGCCTGAGTACATCCAACTGCAATACTTCAAAACAGGCGCTGTGAGGGAAAAGGGCCGCTCTACATCACCATCCTCCAGACCAGAGGCAAGTTTGATTGGCATGGCAAAAACAGTTGCCACTCTGATACTTAAAGTCTGAGTAGATATTTCATGAGAAACACACACAGCAGTATGTGATGCATTCGGAATGTTGCTTTCTGCTTGCAGAGCAACAGGTTTGCTGGAGACAGTAGTTAGGAACTGTCCACTGGAGAGCAAAGCTTCCAGGCCATCAGTGGCTATGTGCAAGTACCAAGGGAGTTTGGTTCTCCTCGCCTTCTCTTACAGCACAAATGAACAAATAAAAGAAACCTGCTTATTTTCTCATTTTGGGAGTGCTCCCCATCATCGGCCGCTCCAATCGGAAACATTATCACTCTTTTCTGCGTTACAGTCTGAAAGAGCCTGGCAATAGGAATTGTTGATCCATCCCGAATAAAATCTGGATCTTCTCCAAAAACTGAAATACAGGCAGAGAATGAATTCATTCTTAAGTGCAATAAAAGACGCTTTCTTCTGCTGCCAAATATCTGCTTTCTGCTCAAACATGAAGAGCTTCTGAGAAGAAATTGTTTTGAGTGCATAGCTCATTGATACCACGAATCAGTTGCACTCTACAGCTCTGGCTCTGTATCAGTACATGAAAGAACTAAATGAAGTTTTTTGACTATTCATACCAAGTACACGGCAACTCAGCAAGATGTGGAGGCCTCAGTGGCTGAGCTGTTCTGTCAAAATCAATGAGAGTCGTAAAGGTGGCTGTAGCACCGAATGTGGAAATTCTCTTTTCTTTTTGGATGAGCACATTTCCCCTGCAGACTTACAGACACATTAAAAACTGAAACAGAAGAGACGTACCTGTATTTATTGCCCTTCTTGCTGCTTTGTATAGTGGATCATTAACGTCAGCGACCCAGGGCTTGGCACCCAGGGGCATGGACACTTTCAGTTTGTTTGGACTGTTCCTCTTGGAAAAGACATTCTCCAAGTGCTCCACCACCTGCGAGGCAAACACCTCCCAGCTAGAATCTTTTGTCTTCTTGAAACTGCCCTCATCAACAGCTAAATGTGAGAAACATTCAGTTTACTCCAGAGGTTGTGAAGTTGTGAGGTGCTAAGAGGGACTTAGCTTATACAGTAGCAAGAACCTGGCTTTGCTTTCTTACCTGTTGTTTCACAACTGAAAGATCCATGTAAGGGACTTGGCGGATTGAGAATTTACCTATGACTTTTGCTGGAATTACTGTTTTAATTCCTGGTTCATGAAAAGCTCCTTCAATCCCGTGAATGGAGAGAGAAGGATAACGCCACAGGTGTAGAAGTATTTCTTCCTTCAAAAAAATAAGATCAAAAATAGAAGGGATGGCATTGGAGCCATTCACAATCGGTAGAATCAAACTGAAGAAGCAAACTTTTTCCATCCATGCTGTACTTGGAGACCTCTGTATTCTAAAGATGTTTGGTTTGTAATGAGAACTAAGGCTGTCTTTTCATTTTAAAAAATACTATTCCTTTCGGTCTACATTTGTTTTCCTTTAGAAATAGTTAGATGAGAAATCCTGACCTGCTGTTTCTATTTAGGATGTAATTCTTTAATTCTGGCAAAGAGAGGCTTACAGCATTGGTTGTTCTTGGTTGTTTTTGGCATGCTTGGCAGACATCAAGATCAGTAAACAAAATGAACAAATAAAAACTATCCCAAAACAAAGCCTCCCATTTTTCCGAGCTGAATATAACTTCTTTCCTATTAAATAACCTGTTTGCAGGGCTTAAAATGCTTATTTTCTTTGGTTGCTTAGTTGGGGAGGGAGAGGATCTGCAGTACAAGATGGCGGGAGCCAAACCCTTTGGTTTGCATTATTCCTTTTCATTGATTTTTCATGCTTTGGATTACTTTGCTCAGTAGTTGTAGCTTACATTTTCCACAGAATAGTTTTATTTACATTTTAATGTTCTGTGCTCGTTTACTTTGAGTTTGCAATTGACTGAAGATATCTTTCAGTTTGGCTTTATCCATAAACGCTATGAATGGGTGATTTAAATTCTCTCTGCTATCCATTTATTTTTACCTTGGTGCCGTAGAGGAATTTTGTCACTCCACTGTTGTTTCTGTGTTCCTCTATATCATATTCAATGGATTCATACAATTTCCTCTCCTCATCCGTCAGGGCAGCGACACTGTCATAGATTCCAGGGATCTGAATATGACCTGTGGGATCTACAAGGCTGTCTGCAAAAGAAGATGAAAATATCAGTAAAAGTAGGACTTGTTTCTTCTGTTTGGCAGCTGCAACATCTTTTCCCTTTTACCTAACTCCTTGGAGTTAACCAAATGAGTAACTCTAACAATCAGCTACTAGAACTCTTTGCATCCATCAAGTTGCCACACCTAAGTGTATTTTCATGTTTAGTAAGAAAAGCACTGAGCTGCTGTTTGTTTGTAGCGTGTAGTGGGTTGGTTCAGCTGCAGACATGAGAACATCATCCCACTGAGAAACAAACCAGCATTAAAAAGTCAGGTTTCTCCACCTGCGTGTGTATTTGGGTTGCAAGTAATCCTTAACCCCTCCTTGATTAACAGACAAGTATTAGACTGAGAAAGGACAGCAGGCACGTCTGGTCTTACCAGGGACATTCCCTTCCTCAGCTGCTGTCACCACAGCCATGCTGAGCTTTGGAAACCTGGGAATCGTGCTTCAGTTGGACTTGCCTTACTCGAATCGATTAAACACAGCACTGATCTTCGTTAGGCTGATTGCTAGTTACTGTTCCCCAGCTACTCCTGAGCAATGATGCATGTTATTACCCAGCAGAGCTATCAAGTCTGTCAGCGGCTCGTGAATGATGCCTCCAAAAGTTCCAGAGTGAAGATCCTTGTCACCACCTTCAACCTGTGCCAAAAAAACAGCTTACATATAAATAGTCCCTACCTCATTCTTCCACAAGTATTTGTTTTCCTCAGGGACTGGGAGCTTCAGTTTTTCAAATGAGGCCACGAATAAATAGAAAACTATTATGTGTTTCTATTCATAAAATGGGAAACATCATGTCAGGAACAATCTGCTTCTGTGGTAAAGAGAAGATAGAGCTTTGTTCTTAACCACTGGAGAGAGAAATTCAGCCGTCTGTACTACTTATGGGTATTTGAAAGCAAGGGACCTTCTTCCATTCCCTCCTTTGCTTTGGTAAAATTAAATATGTGATAAAGGAAACACTTGCATATTACAGTTTCTAACATTGCAGAATTAATGCAAAAATCTTCATAACAAAGGCAAGAGAGAACCTTACGTATTCTGCATTAAGAAAATACATGTCCAACCCTAAATCCAGATTGTAACAAATAAGAATTTAGAGGTCTCCTGAATCACACAACTTTAGAACAGAGAAGGGCATTTGGTTTATTAAATGGGAGGTTTATCCAGACACATTTTCATGCTCAGCTTTATCATAAACTATATTTCTGCAACAAACTTGGTTATTCTTCTCTAAACCTCATTACAGCCAACTGTCTGGTAGCAGGCAGAGATCATTTTTGATGTTTTAATGTCATCATTTTTCTTACCTAAGGCTTAGACAAACTGAACAAAGGCTGCTGAGGTTCTTTTGGTTAAAACCAAATTTCATTCTTTTTCAGACATAAAGGTTATTGCAGATTTTTCTTTAGTTCTCAAGTTCTTTAATCTTCTTTCTGAATTCCCTTTATGCTTTAAGTGTGCGGATGCAGAATTTCTCTTCGTTTCACAATAGCTCATGTTGGCTGCTAAACATACTGCAGTGCACCATGATTTGCTTCTGCCAATGGTTACAAAAATTTTGCTTAGTTTTTAAGCTCAGAGATCCAACTAAGTGGAGTGCCTTTAGGCAGAGATGTTGCATTAAGCACTGTCTGCTGCAGAGGGGCAAGAGCAGCAGCAGAAACAGGTTTGGAGGGGGTGGTGGTGCAGGAACGATGCTGTAGGAGAATGGAGTCGATGAGAGGAAGAGGTGATGAGAAATGACTGGAAGAGGGTCAGGAGAGTAATGGGGTAGGAGAGAGAGATCAAGAGCGGAGAAATTAATGTAAGCAAGTAAAGCTAACAACTGAAATAAGGAGGGAAGTCTGCACAAGCAAGGAAAAACATGGAAGGAAGACTTGCATTTGTAACTACTCAGCTTGCTCTCAGCCTTTCTCTGCACAGAGTCAGGTGTGATCACAGATGCATCACTGCTCACTGTTAGGGTGAGCAGTGCCCACAACACAAACCCATGTCCCTCACCTCCACCAAGAAGCAGGCATTGCCTCGAGTCCCGTACGTAAGGGCAGGCTTCTTCTTGCTGAGCCAGAGGTTGTCCGAAATCACAATGCAGTCAACATCTGAGAAAAAGAACTGTTTTTCTGCTTCAAGTAGCTTCTCTAGCCCCAAAGATCCCGCTTCTTCCATACCTTCAATAACAAACTTGAAGTTTACTGGCATAGCCTGAATGAACATCGGAGAAGTCTGGGTAAGGAGCAAGCACTTTCAAAAATAAAAAGGAATCTTAAAAAAGCAAAAGCAAAACGACTTGCAGTATGTATTCAGGAAAGACATAAGATATACAGCTTGTTTCAATAGAAAAGGCATTGATAGATACACACATACAGTTTTCCAGCAAAACTTGTTTTATTCTACTTTTCATTTTTTTTGAATGAGAATGTATAAGCAAATATTTTTTGCTTCAGTTTCCAGAAAACTTACTGGATTGCCATGGGATTTCTCTCAGTACTATTAAATATTTTGATCACTTTGGAAAGTCTGGGTCATAACAATTGCATTTTCACAGAAAATTTCCAACCTTTTATACCTGCCTGTGTGAGAATCACTGGCAAAATTCCACTGCTTTCCCAGCATGTTACCCATCACCACGTGTAGTCACCTGGTGGTAAAAATGCTGCTGGTGATTCCCTAACAATTGTCCTTTTAGCAGTCATGAACCTGTAGGCCTGCTAGCTTATAAGAATGCATTTCCAAGAGTAACTCTGAGAACTTTTATCATGGAATAGTGAGAGTTAGAAATGCTGACATGTCCTAGAGGAGAAATAAATTTGATCTTAGTTTCCCATTCCAATTCATTTTTTGATTACAGGCTTTACGATATTTACTGGTTTGATTCAATTCTCAGATTAAACCCAGAAACAAATGTTCAGAATTAAATGCAGTTGTGCAATGGATAGGTTCACCAGTGGCTCATCAAACAACCACAACAAATGTAGAAACAAGCCATTTGTGAATATTGCCTGATGGTCTCTGTTTTCTAGGGGAAGGTGCCCAAATGACAAAGATTTCTTTTTGTTTGCTTCTTAAAAATAAGAAAATAGCTATTAGTGACTTGGAAAACTGGAAAGATGCAGAAAGACAACCATAACCACATCCACTTGCAATAGCTTATCTGTAGGCAAATAACTTGTATTTGTTTGTTAGCACTTAGGAACACTGAAGTAAATTCGGGACTATTGATGCAAGAAAAACATCAGTCTTCCAGAGGCTGTACAAGGGCTTTAAAAGCCAAGACTTGCAGCTGAAACTGTGCCATATCATACCAGATGCACAAGACTGTTTTTCGTCAATCCAACAAAATGTATTGTGCACATTCACCTTAAGGAACGTTCCAAGAACGTAACCAAGTCACAAGCTTAGAGTAGATGTTGGTTTATATTTGCACTGGGGATACAGCTACCAAAAATTACTAAACATACCAAAAATTACTAAACTAATGATAACTACGTTGGCTGTTGTAGAGTTTAGGCAAGGGTTTAATTCTTAGAGACATAACAGACTCTAAGCACGTATACTTGTACTTGGTTAATGGGCCCGTTCAAAGCCTTTGATTTGATTTTTCTGATGTGTTGTTGAAGGAACATCCCGTTTTGAATGAATGTTGTAGGTGCTTGTTCTGTTGATGTATACACATAAATTGAAGGTAGCTTGTAGGTATCCAAGGCCAAAGGTCAGCAGAATGTAGCAGTGGAGGTGAGCCTTCATGACCTGATGCATGTTGTTTTACTATTTAAAAAACTTTGAAAAAGTTAGAGAATCCAAGCTGTATAACATATGTAATATAAATAATTGTGTGCTTGCCCCAGTGTGTCTTCCTTTGCAGGACAGTGACAATGCAATTACACTGCATACAGGCTACTCAAAATAAAAATATTCAAGTGCACATCCGTACGGGAGTGGGACAAGTGCCCTGTATATAGCATTACAGATAAGCTAAAATTTCAAGATACACATACTCTGTTGGGACAGACACAGGAAGGTAAATACATTCCCCCAGAGAGATTCTATAATAATAAGTCCTCACTGACACCTACCATTTTCAAGGCTCTAAAAGTTTCCACTGCATTTATCCAGGCTAAGACAGGTCCTTTGTTATCTGTTGCTCCACGCCCATAGAGATTTCCTTAGAAAAAAAAAAAAAAAGTTTTCAAGCAATCTTTGAAACTTCTTTAGCCTCTTCAATGCATCAGCAAACTCCTGATGCCTCAGAAGCTGTACCAGTGCGTCAGCTGAGGTGTCAACAGCATCAGGATTTCATTGACTTGTTTAATTAAGGTGGTGGCTGTTTACCAGTGGAATGGTATGTTGGTTTCTATTGGTTTGGGGTTTTTTTGTGTTTGTTTTTATTTTGTTTCTTTTGTATGCATCATACTGTGGTTTCTGCTATACACCAGTTTCTGATTTCCACTTCTGTTCTTACCAGCTGTGTGTTCACTCCGGACATGCCTGGAGTTTGCACCAGAAGCAGTTTCCTTATAGGTAACAAGCAGCAAGGTAACACAGGTAAGTACCATGGTAGAAGTGTGAGCTACAAGTACAGCTGCAGAACATTTTTTTTTTTAGCATTCAACCAATGATACAGCTGCATACAGGGACAGACACTGGTTTCATGTACAGCAATAAAGACCTGTAGAAGCCCCCACTGGAGGCAGAGGAATTACCCTAATAAAGCTGTTTGGAACCAGTCCCAACAGATGGGAAAGGGCGACTTAATGGCTATAGGACTGGGAACCAGGATCTCTGGGTTGTTGGCTCTTCTCGCCCTCTGACCTGCCATCCACCATTTTTCTCCCTTCAGTGAATGGAACTTCTAATGCTCAGCTGATTGCAGGGGAAGGATTGCTATGTCAAGAGAGGCCTGATATTTTTCTACCCAAATGCTCCTAAGCTCCAGTGTGGCAGGAGGAGGTGCTAAAGGATTATGAAGCAAGAACAGGAAGGGCAAGGGAGGACAACGGCAGATCCCACAACCCAGCAAAAATCTTAAAGCAGAAATGGACTCTAATTAATGCTGTAAAGCAACATTAACGTCACATGGCTTTTCCACACCAAATATTAAGCAGTCAGTGGTAAGTCTCACCAGTCACAGCATGGTCATCAAAACGTAAAGCTCCTGGATTTGTCCCATAGGTCTCCATGGGAGAAGTCCTCATTCTGTAGTTAAAAACACCAGGAACCTCCTCCTACTGGAAATCTCAGAGTCATGTTTCAAATAATGACACAAAAACTATGACCAGGTACGCACCATTGATTTCGGTCAATGTGTAAGGGTCAGTTTTCCAGCCATCTTCCTTTTTGGCAGGCTGCACATCCACGTGGCCGTAGAAACAGACTGTGAGGTTTTGGGGATCCTTGCCAAGTTCCCCAAGAATGACAGGTGGCAGTGGGAGGTGCTGGCCATTGGGCAACTGTAGATCAACATTAAAGAAGCAACAAAGTTAAAAATAAACCTTTGAAAACTTGCAGACGTTATAAGAGCTGGAATACTCAATATTGAAAATAATTCTGCATACTCAGTTGGCTCTGATTTGATCAGGTCCTTAAATCTGACCCAGAGAAATTAAGATTTTTCTCCCCACCTGTTCATGTTCTGCTGGGACTTCATGGAGCTCTTCTAACATTTTATTGCAATAAATGGCCTCTTTACTAAACTCGTGTTTCCCAGCACTAGAGAAGACGAAGTTGACTGTATGTGTAGTGACAAAAGCATATGCTGTGGCATTAAAAGACACGGAAACTAATTTGGGGATTTATTTTGAAACAGACAGATGGCAGGAGCTCTGCAACTTCAAATAAAGAAACAGAATAAAGTTTTGCTGGCAGGAGGCAGCAGCAGATATTCGGGAGTGTTTTGAAAACAGGTTGAGGCTCTAAAGTAATCTTGTAATTCACGGTTATGCAGAACTGATCTCCACATTGGCAGAAAGAGGTTGAATGTCTTACAGGAGTGAGAAATAAGAAGTAAAAGAATGTGCACAACCCCCCAAATTCACCAATATATTGGTCTGTATTAGTCTGTTGCAGTACTAAAATGTAGCTGTGTCTTGCCCAACAATAAAGGGAAAAACCCGTTTTGTGAAATATTTTGGCCCTAAACTGAGAGATGTGTGTCTGGTCTCTGCTCCAGTAACAGGCAATCCGTTCCCTGCTGTTATTGACACTGTCTGTTGATACATACCGTGGCAACCATAATTGCGTGCCAAGTGCATGCTAAGGGCTTTGGTTTTTAATGCATTCATTACAGCTAGAAAATGACATGGCTGGTAGTATGAAAATATTGCTGTGCTGCAAGATCCTTGTGCTGAGACACTCACTGACCTTCCCGGGAGCCTCAGAGGGAAACGGGAATCCCTGTTCATGAGACTGTGAGATCCTCTGAGAACAGAAACCCAGCAGCCCAGGGCAGGAAAGAGCCACAGCTACAGTGAGATGAGTAAACTAGAGACAAAGATTTTTCAGAGGCTAAATCTGGTCTGTTGTTTTCCAAGAATCATTATGAAAACGGCTTGGAGTGTTTGTCAGAAGCACCCCCTAAGGCCAAAGATGATGCTCAAGGTCCTATTTCTGGTAGCGTTTTCTATGTAAAAGTTACCTTCCTCGTACAGAGACTGTGGTGAAGAGTTGCTGCATTAACTGCCATATTTCATCAGGTAGAAGAAAGTTAAAACAAACCCTGGTAAAAATTTAGGCCTTTCATTTCTGTGTGCTTCTTTCCTAGAGTTAACAGCGTGGAGCTTTCCCTGCTACACAGATTACAGTCATTTGCTTTTAGGTCTCTGTGTGGTTTCCTAAGTCTGCTGGTACAGAGCCTGAGGAGGGGCTGAATTTGGCAGATACCATATGGCTATGGGACCATTGATCACTTGTCATCTAGCTAACAAAAATACCAGTAAGTCATAACATGTACGTAGTGTTGGGTGTAACAGGTAGAACAGCACATGAGCAGATACGTTGTTTTAATTACAAAAAATGGACAGGTACCTGCTGTGACCCCAGGTTGACCGAATTAACAGTGGCTCCCAAAACTGCAAGCCTGCCTGCTGCCAATGCCATCATTCGTATCACTTCTTTCCTCAGCTCTGGTTGCACGGAATCGCTTTCCACAGCCACCCATCCCTTGAGGTCCTGCGCAGAAAGAGAAGTGTAGCTAAATAAGCCAATTGGTTTAAAACCCAGGCACCTGTGGTGTTTGGGTTTTGGGGGTGAAAATATCACATTGGAAGATGGTTTTCTTTCCATCCTGTCACAGCAATATCATGGAAGTTGCATATTTTCCAACTGATAAAGATCTGCCAAGAGCCAGGATCACCTTTCTTGCACATCAAATTGCACACACCAGCCTTGGCCCCTAGCACATCGTCCACCTGGGGGGTCCCCCAGCACCAACTGTCCCCTTGGGACCTTATTTTGTGGCACAAAGGTGGCACACCCGTTGCCAGACCTCAGACCTGACGCATGCTATTGCCTTAGTGGCAAACACTCATCTGACATGTGGATCATGGGCCTCCGGGACGTTAGTGCTGCCCCTCGGCCTTTCCCAGCAATATAATTCCTACCTCGATGAAGTCACTTTGGTGCGCATCGATGTACTGGAAGATCTCGGTCTCCAGTGCCGAAGGGGATGAGGAGGACATTCCTGCCTTACAGAGCAGCACAAGGCCGAGGTGGGCACTATCTGAAAGTTAAGAATAAAATTCGTCGTTAGAGACATCCTGTAATATTCATTTCTTTTCAGCACTAGAAACCACAGACAATTGCAAAATACTGAGCCTCATGTAAGTCTCAGATGTCCTCCAAGCCAGGAGAAAGGATACCTGAGTTATTTTATCACATAAAATCTGCAATCAATCCATAATCAAGTTTCTGAAAGAAAAAAAAAAAGTGGAAAAAAATGACCCAGGAGTAAACAGCTTTATGATCTCTGCTTTGCCAGAAAATTAGGGGAAGCATTTTCCGAAGAAACTCTTGCTGCATCAGCTTTCATCGCACAGCCTCGCACTGCGCATCCTGCAAAGGCAGCCGCAGGGAAGGGCTTGCAAACACCACCGCACAGCAGCTGCCCAGGGCACTCATCTTTCCTTTTCTTCATTTCCAGAAGGAGGGAGGCAAATGGATTCACTGACACACGCTCTGT
This sequence comes from Penelope pileata, assembly GCA_013396635.1. Taxonomy (NCBI): domain Eukaryota; kingdom Metazoa; phylum Chordata; class Aves; order Galliformes; family Cracidae; genus Penelope; species Penelope pileata. The sequence goes on along the minus strand of WBMW01000696.1, from coordinate 159,233 downwards.
GTTTCACATGAATAAGGGATGACCCCAGCGCAGGAGAGTACCAGGCAACAAACAGCTGCTGTAGGTGTACAGGAACAGCAGCAATACTGAAACACTTGGTCAGTGCAGAAGGCATTTAGTACTTACAAACATCTCTGCATCTTGTTTTTCACAAGATGTGTGAACCATAATTTTAAAAAAATGTTTTTCTTCCTTTCTGCAGTTTTCCTTCCTTCCCTGAAGTTCCTGCTGCAGTTTCTTGAATGGGCGTTGCCCAAGTAACAGAGGGTGGTGCTACATTCAGAGCAGCTGCTGTGTCAGCCTGTGCGATGGGGTGGATCCCAAGGTCAAGACCCAGCACGTTGACTCTGAAAATATTCTGTGCTGGTGACAAAACATGCAAGTGCGGGTCCATCCACAAGTCGTTAACTCTGATGCATTTCTAAAATGATAATCTATAGCAATAATAACAATTTTAATTATGTTTCTCTGACAGAGAAGGAATACGGAAAACCCACGTGAGGAACAAGAGGAGGGAAAGGAAGGAAAGAAGGAGGGGAGTGGAAAGAAGAACGGGGGTTATCCCACCTGGGGAAGAAGCAGGCAGGTACGGCACTGCAGCACCGAGCAGCATGGTGTGCTTCCAGCAAGGGCACAGCCACTTTACTGCAATGATACATTAAATGGGCAAACAAAAGAAAGCAAATAAACACAATTTTCTTCTAGGGTAACCAGGCTTTTTAAACCCAGTCAGGGTTTTTCAGGTAGTTCATCTTCTAGACCTTAAGTACTCCAAAGAGTTTGGAGTCTTGATCTTTAAAATCAATCTAGAGAAAGCAAACCTCCAAGACACTGCCAAGCAAAAACTGCTTTTGTGGTTCCAGTGTTGACCTAAAAGCCCGCAAGACCTGTTTTTAAACAGGGAGCTCTTTGTCCCTTTGTCAAAGCGCATTTACCTGTAAGAACTACAGATCTGTTTTGCTGTAGAGACAAACCAGACAAAACAGCTGTGCAGACACTCTCTGAAGCACTGCCTCAGCCATGCCTGCTAGGAACCTGGCGAAGGACAGATCTAGAAGTTGAAGACTGAGTGTGGAGATCCAGAATATTGTTTATTTCAGCTTCAGATCCTGAATGTATGATGTCTGAGCACTATTTTCTAACTTTTCCTTGCAAGCAAGTTTGCTTCCACATTGCCTGTGACACAGGTCACTCTTTGATGTAACGCCCTGTGACACGAGATGTAATCACCAGCGTCCAGTTCCTCATGCCTGCTGACACTGAAACAGTGGTATTGCAAGAGACCAAATGCCCATTTTGCAGTACAGTGAAGCTGCAAAGCACAGCTACAGAGGTGATTTGTTGATTGAGACAAGAAAAATCCAAACCTAGGGCATTTTTAGGATGGAGATATTAAGTGCTGGAATATTATTTAAATGCTAAGACTTGCTGGTGAAAAAATAAAATCAGTGTGATGATCAAAGAACCATTTTCTTCTCACATTGCTTTTTCTGTAACAAGGCAAACCCTGCCTCCAGGAGGCGGACCTCACCAGCCTTCCTTTTCCAATATTCCCATTGTCAGTCACAGCAGCAACAATTTGGCACAAAACAAAAGGGATTATTAGAATGATGTTTGAAGCAAGCATGAAAAAATTCAGGACTTTTAAGAAGAGACAAAGAAGCTTCTAGGATTTAGCAACAAAAAAGTGGTGGAGAATGAGGATTTGGGGTTTGGTAGCTTAAGTTATAGACAGCTTTGGGTAGATCTTCAGGAGGGATGGCTTAACAACAGGAGTTTCTCAGCAGGCATCTCAGATTTCCAAAGCCCAGCCTGGTTACTTCTTCCAGCCTTGGACTGTGCAAATGGCTGCAAAAATTTGGCAACTGAAATTTATTTTACAGAGGGCAAGTGCATTCACACACACCACCAGTAGGACTTCCCAGCTGCAAAGAGCAGACAATATTGGGAATCTCAGGCTGGGGTGGTGGTGACTGTTCCCTGATGGACAGGGTTTACTGACAAAGGTGAAATGTTGTCACTCACTGGGGTGCTGCCTGGGTGGATATTTGAGCTGTGACACTGCAGGCTGTGTCCTAAAGAAGCACAGAGAGATGATAAATCAGAGCACAGGGAGATGATAAATGTTAGGTAAGAGCCAGGCATAGAGGCAGTCCTTTATGGTGTTTGCATCTCCCTTTGTTGCTACGTGCTTCTGGAAGACCAGGCAACAGCTCTGCCTGCACGATGTTGCTCCACCTCACCTCAACCAGCAGTGGGTTACCTTCCTTTGTCACAAAACCTGCTAGATGCCTCAGTTTCACCTGTATTTCACTCATTCTTTCTAGCTTGCCATTTCTAAACCTTGACATGTTAAATATTTGCAAGAGAGCCCTGAGTGGGTCCTCATTTAACCTTACTCTAGAAAACAAAACAGGCTTTTCTAGTATCAGCTATGTGAAAAAATTCCTTTGGGGTATGATGCACTTAAACAGGGAAGGTCAGAACACAGGTCATAACATGGCTGTTAAAGTAACCAAATTCATAGTGAATAAGTATTGGTTTCTCCATCATTCATAGTTTTCCCTTTTTCAGTTCAGATATTCCATTTTTCTGAATTCTGTGCATTTTCACTCTAAAAAAAGGAGTATTTACATTTGGCAGCTTAGAGTGACTTGAAGAAATGCAGTTCTTTTAATATTACGCAAAGGTCAGAACCACAAAAGGGCTGTTTTACATGGGCATGTAGCATGGTGATGGTTATCTTCCTCTTTTTATGTTACATGCAAATGACCTGGAAAGATGCAGACAAGAGAGATATGTCTTCAAGTCATGTTTTGTTAGCTTTTCACTTCTTAAGAAAATGAAAAGGGAACTAAAATTCTATGGAAGGAAAAAAAAATCATCCAAGCAAACAAAACAAAACATCCTAGGAACAAGTGAAATAATTGTGAAATTTTCCGGAGACAGACTTCTACAGAAGTTTATAGAACATCACAAGAGTGATTGTTTTTATAACAGCTATTTCATAACAGATATAAACATGAACAGTGGCAAAGTTCAGGAAATGAATGCAAGGAGATACTTACGCGGTCCTCTAAAGTAGCAGAGTGCACCAAACGCTAAAAAGTCGAACAAGAAAGTAGGTAGCAGCTATGCTGTGCTGCACTTCAGGGAGGGAGGGAGGGAGCAGCAGATGGGCCTTCACATCCACGCATTGCTCATGCACAAACAACGTTGATAGAAAGCATTTGGACAATGTCTGGGAAAGCTTGTGCAAAAAGGGAGTCACTTTGATAAAGGAGTAGAAAGATTTCAGGCAAGGCTAAAATAGCTCAGTGTTGCAGGGAGGGGAAAAACAATCTGAAAGGATGATAAAGCCTGCAAAACAAAAAGCATCAAACAAAGACTTCAGTGTTCAATTTCAAGTGTACTTGATTTGTTCTCATTTTAAAAAGCAGTTGCTGCCTTATAGAAAAATGTGATAAGACTATTTTTAGAAGTAATATCTGACAGTCGTGCAGTTTCTCTTCCTTCATTCTTTTGCAATAAGAACATTTTGTCTCACTTCCTTCCATCTCATTAAGTGCTGTTAAAAGAAAACTTAGTGTCTTTAGGAGATGATTTAACAAGAAATCCAAGTTGGTTCTTTAACTAGGTTGTATCATTGATACAATATCAGCTAAGCTTACAAAGATTTGAGAACTGAGTGCGTTTTGCCACCCTCCTCCCCATTCTTGACATGGCTCAGGTGATTCCTCCCGGAGGTGCTGAGGTGCAGCGTTTGACTGGGGGACTGGGAAGGAAGTTACCAATGAAAACTGAACATTTTACAATCAACCTACACAAAAATAAAATCAGAAGCCACTTAGTTTGCAAATGATATGAATAATATTTGACATGAAAAGAAATAAAGTGTGTGGTGGTAGGAGTTGGTGGTGGTGGGCTCCCTGGAGAGGAACATTCCCTCTGTGGGATCACCATCAGGGAAGATAACTGAGATACCTGGGTTATTATTTAACTTCCTCTAACAACGTTCACGGACAATTGCCCCACCTTTGATGGAAGCAGGCAACCGAGGCTCAGCAGCCTCCAGTGGGATGGGTGAGGCCCTGTGAGATGGCGAAGCACGGCTCTGCAGGCCAAGGGCCAACGTCGTGCAGCCGCTGGAGCTGTAACCACAGGGAGCTGCAGAGATCTGGACACAGGTACCCTCACACAGCCCGACCACATGCGGAAATGGTTGAAGAAATGGCACAGTGAGCTGTGTAACAGCAAAGATCATGTCTGGTGTGGAGCACAGGTCCAGCCTGGCACTCATCGCTGGCGGATGAGGCTGCAGTCCCCGGCAGCAGGCCCTGAAGGGGTGCTCAGTTCGAGCTGCCTTGAGGGCATTTCAGAGAATGGCAATGGCTAGTCCTGCACTTCTTGGTGATGCTGAGCTCTTAGAGAAAAAAACAGGCCTCTGTTTATCAGTTCTGTTTTGCTATGTTGCAGATGACAGTAAAGAAGAAAGTCCTCACCTCTTTGTGCTCTTGTTTTGCAGCTGCCTTTATGGCTGGTGATGAGCCTCCGAGCCAGAAAGGTCTCCTCTGCCACCTGCAGAACAGCGACATTTGTCTCAGCTCACGGATGTGTCCTGCAGTTATGAAGGGTTACGTGAGAGTTAAAGATTAACTGTTGGTTTTCATGTTTAAATCTGCTGCTCTATCATATAATAACCCAAGCCGGATACCCGAATCACTACCATGATGAGTCAGGAGAGGTTTTCCCTTCGCCCTCCTCCTTTTCTCTCTGGAAGTGCCGGATCCTAGCAGTAACCTTAGCACCAGGAAGCACTCAAGCAACACTGATAAGCGTTGCTGCTTTACCCAGGTGTTTTAGAGGACAGAGAGAAAAGAGACGGCTTTTGTTTGCTGCTTCAATTTGGAAATCGTAAAATAAAAGTGTACATTTCAGTTAAGGGGCAGAATTTCTCCCAGGGAGTACTATTTCACTCTTCGCTCACTGAGGAGAAATAATTCACTGTTTAACTAAGAATTTTTTCTGAGCTCAGCTGCTCATTAGTTTGCAATCAGATAAACACCAGTTTAGGAAGATCATTCTTGGGAAGTTAGCTGAGCTGTCTTCCTCTTTCCATAGCAGAAAGGTCAACATGAAAGAACTTCAGGAGGCGCAGCTGAGTGCTGAACTACACGTGCTAGCGTGTGAGGCTGAGCTGTTCATCTGGCTCCTAATGCCCTTTAAAACACACTGGGCACCAGAAGGAACATCGCAGTATCCTTGAAGACTATTTACTATGTTCTGACCCGCTGGGATGACATTTGATGTGTGTGTTGTACTCACTTAGATGTGGGTAGCCCCATCATCTTCTTGCAGCCAGATCTTCCTTACATGAGAGCCTCTGAACTTGCAGCAAATTTCTCATTTTAGGTGCTTGTGTCTGTGCACACGGTGCTGTCCTTATGGTTCTCTGTCCATTTTGAAGGAGCTGCCACTCACATCAGCAGATTCAGTAGCAACACCTTTTATCAACGGGTCTTACCAGTGAGGTCCCATGTCTCAGAGCCTTACAAAGACCTTCCATTTAAGCATTTGTTATTTGATAAATATATACAACTACTCACTTGCAAATGGAATGCAAAATCAGAAGATAATTCAATGTTTATTTGCATTTATTTAAAATATTTCTATTTTTACATAGATCTTGCCTTCCTTTACCCTAACTTTATATCTGTTTCTCACTGGAGTTATTCCTGAATTACAATAGTAGGTGTAAGATTAGAAATACATCGACTAAACCTGCAGTCATTTAACTCTTTGTCTATTTATCACTATACTGTTGAAAATAATATGATTGTGGGGGGAAAAAAAAGGTGTGATAATTACTTTGTAACTTATTATTTCATTGCTTATTGCTCCTTCTTTTATACCTTATAACCTGGAACAAGGTTTAGAGTCTACAGTGTAAGAGATTTATTGTTTGGTAGTTGTTATTCTATTTATGGAGTATCGTAAACATTGACAACATTGTTTAGAAGCNNNNTTTTTTTTTTTTTTGTATGCAAGCAGCTTTATCTCCTTCATAAAAGCACTCTGTGATAGTAGCTGATTCACTGCAAGAAAGGGTAATTTACAGGGAAAGATAACTCAATATGAATAGTTGAGCTAAGTGCTGACATGGACGCCTCCCCCATGGAATACAGTAAGTGTTTAAGCAGGAGGAGACATTACTTACAGAAAATTAAGAGCACTAAACCAGCAAGTTAAAGAGAAGGAGGGCCAAGGACTTTATTTACCTTGTCCATCGGAAAGGTAAGCTATCCAGGGCTAAGGTGGTCTCCTACTTTGAGTTTTTATTACTGCATTAGGGCAGCAGCTGCACTTGGTTACAAAGCGTTGATGCAAATATGACTAACTTAATTTCAGTGGCAGTTCAGCAGAACTAGCATGCCTCAAATTGTCATCGTAATGTAAAAGTATCTTAAGTAATTATCGTACTAAGTTTGAGGGAGCAAATACGTGAGAAATATACTGCTGGGAGAAATACTTCATTGGCAGAGAAATGATATGATGGTTTTCAGCACCACCTGTCACTCTCTAAGCAATTACCTCTAGCTCCAGCCAGCTATTTTTCATTTTTTGGAGGTGTATTTCAGGAGAAGGAGGATGATACTGTAACGTCATCATCAGCGATACCTGGTTATTATTGCAGCCTACTGTCATTTCTCAATATACCATCTTCATGAAACTTAAATTACCCTCTACTTCTAGTAGTGTGAATGTGGAATGGAGAGGCACCTTCACACAATTCCTCCAAATATCTCTCACCTTCATGGATTTCTACTTCTATTCCCTGTGCAGCAGCAGCAAGCCCTTCCAATCTTCTCACCCCTGCCCACGTCACGCTGCAGTTTGAGTAGAATTCCCCAGCCATCATCTCTTGAGATTCTCGTGACTGGTGCCAAAATCTGGGACCACAAGTTAGGTTGCACTGCCTGCTGCAAAACTTGTCAGACAACAGAGTGAAATTGCACCAGTAGAGAGGCAAAGACCCCCAAGACCCTGAATTAACAGCTGTTACCTGAACATTGATAATCCTCCCTGGGTACGGCTGTGGAAAGAGGTGAGTTCAGGGAACGCCCCCATCCCCAGGTCACACAGTGCTTCACAAAGGCTGGTGGCTGCAGACTGTGCTCCGTGTGAAGCAGCGATGCTCAGCACCTCCCGGCTGGAGTCAGACACCAGCTTTATGAGTTCGCAGTGTTAAGTTGATGCTAGCCATGCAGTACATCCTTTACATAGTTCTTCACGCCACCTTTTCTCAGCAGAAAACTTTCTGTGGGGCCCAGGGGCCAGCCGAGGCAGGAGATGAGGGCCTGAGGGGGTGGTGTGCGCCATGCCCCTCTCCCCCTGCTCACGGCACACGGCAGGAACACCACAGAGTTAACGCCGTGGGATGCTTCGCTGGCTTCTGCATCCAGGCTGGCTGTGCCACAAGCAGCAGCCTTTGGAGAAGGTGTGGGAGAATTTTTCTATTGCAGCCGTACTGTCCTTGAAGTGAACCTGTGAGAAGGCCAAAGCAAGCAGAGGGGTTCTTACCATAAAGGGGGGCTACAAGAAAGGAGGGGACAGACTCTTTAGCAGAGTATCTTAAGTATTTATCGTACTAAGTTTGAGGGAGCAAATACGTGAGAAATATACTGTTGGGAGAAATACTTCATTGGCAGAGAAATGATATGATATGACAGACTCTTTAGCAGAGTCTGTGGTGACAGGACAAGGGGAAATGGTTTCAAACTAAAAGAGAGGAGATTTAGGTTGGATTTAAGGAAAAATGTTTTTTTACAGTAAGGCTGGTGAGGCACTGGAACAGGTTGCACAGAGAGGTGGTGGAAGCCCCATCCCTGGAGACATTCCAGGTCAGGCTGGATGGGCTCTGAGCAACCGGATCTTGCTGTAGGTGTCCCCGTGCATTGCAGGGGAGTTGGACCAGATGACCTTTAAAGGTCCCTTCCAACTCTAAGGATTCTATGATTCCATTAATGAACATAATTTGCTCTTAGCTTAAAAATGAAAGAACTGTTTATACGTATATATGCATATAGAAATGCATATGTACATATAAACACAAAACTTGCATCCTATGGTAGCTGATGTTACTGTTGGAAGGTCTGCGTAGCTGTAACCTCCTTAAGGAGAAGTATGAGATATTTCACAGCACATCTCTTCTATCAACGTGCCCCTGTTTATGACAATGGCAAAATAAGTGCTGCCAGAGCAGGCATGCATGTTAACTGAGCCTCTGCACCAGTGATGGGTTGTGCACATCATTCCATCAACAGCCATTTGTGAAAGATGTGATAACACCTCAACAAAAGCAGGGACAGATAAATACAGAACTGGTGCCTTTAGTTAGAAAACTAGTTCACACTGGAGTACCTTATTAAATACCTGCATGTTGGCTCTGAGCCTGCTAATGAGTGAAGCGAGTCCCTGACGAGTAGATCGTGCTCTTTGGATGAGTTGCTCTAAACTTTATGACAACTTCAGCGGAAAAGTGGCCCTTACTCATTCCACCAGGGTTTACAGTCTGAACTTCCAATACTTTGTCTACAGATAATATTCTCTCTCTCTTCGTTACAGTCTTTTCAAGCAGAGGTGAGGCTTCCCTTATGTTCAAAGGCCTTCCAATAGAAGTGCAGCATGGGCCTTGACGTGGCTTAAAAAGCAGCGATGGCTTTGCATTTTTTTGTGCTATGGGAACCTGAATGTTTAGAAGTGATGTTTTCATAGCTCTTAGCCTCTAAGCAAATGACAGTTCTGAAAATCAGTTTTGGATATAAGCCACTAATCCTACACTCCAAATGCCTAAATCCTTATATAAAAGTTCTGGAATTTTGGTTGAATTACTTGATATAATTCATGAAGATGCATAAAATTTGTATCCGTTCACTGCACTTCAGAGGGAAGAAAATCACCTCTTGGATATACATCACTTGGATGACAAGACTTGCACTCAAGCTGAGCAACACTATCACTGGCTTTGGTTTTCTTCTCTTTCTGAAGAGGTTTGTTCTGTAGGGCTCCCACCCAACTGATCAGCATCCAAACCCATTCTGGACCCCAGCCTTCCTTCCCCCGCCTTCAGCAGAAGGCTCTCCATCCTAAAATTTTGGAAACAAAAAGCAGTCTTGTGGCCAAGTGCAAGGATGCGTTTGAGGGACAGAAACACAAACATCAAGACAAATCAAATGAAAAGGGAGAAAACGTTTTCTGCCACAGGAACAATGTTCTGCAGCCAAAAGGGCCAACCATACCCTGGGGTGCATCAGGCCCAGCACTGCCAGCCAGGCAAGGGGAGGGATCATCCCACTCTGCTCTGCGCCCATGTGGCCTCACCTCAAGCACTGTGTGCAGTTCTGGGCATCACAGTTTGTTCAGCCCAGAGCAGAGGAGGCTGAGGGGAGGCCTCATGGCGGCCTACAGCTTCCTCACAAGGGGAGCCAAGGGGCAGCACTGAGCTCTGCTCTCTGGTGACAGTGACAGGGCCCGAGGGAACGGCATGGAGCTGTGTCAGGGGAGGGTCAGGTTGGGGGTTAGGAAAAGGTTCTTCACCACCAGAGGGTGGTCAGGCCCTGCACAGGCTGCCCAGGGCAGTGGTCACAGCCCCATGCTGCTGGGGTTCAAGGAGCATTTGGACACCGCTCTCAGATGTGGGGTTCAAGATTTTGGGTGGTGCTGTGTGGAGCCAGATGGACTCCATGATCCCTGTGGGTCCCTTCTAACTCAGGATATTCTATGATTCTATGCCTGATGCTTTCTCCTTCCCTACAATTTTGTGATAAATTGAGTAGTTCAGATTAGATCAGGTCTGCTTCCATTAAAATTACATGCAATGAAGACACTGCTTTTACGACCCTGCCCCAGGTCATTTCAGCTGATCTTTACTCTTTCAAAATAGGACTCTTACCACAAATCCACACCAAGCAGACACAGTGGTAGATTTTTTTTGGATTTGTTTGCACAACAACACTATCATTCTTTGTTTCCTGCACACTGGGACAGACACAGTGAACAGCACATCTAGAAATCCTTTACCTCACTCCATTACATGGAAATACATAGAAACTTCCCATAATGAAACACTGAAAATGCAGAGGTAGCATTTTTTTTTTTTTTCCACATCTTCACTTTCTACATGGGAACAAAATGTCTGTGTCCCTTGTTATGTGCCTTTTTCAGAATCTAAACAAACCTCTTTAGCAGATTTTTGCATTTCTCATGGCACAGGTCAGTATCCTGGATTCCAAAAAAGCATGTGAACGAGAACACTTACTCCTCGTATGCCTTCCACATTCCCATGGCACCTCCCTCCATGAATCCTGTTGAGGTTAGGATTGCTTTTTTTTCCTGTTCATACTGATGGGAAACTGGCTGGGCAGGTAGGCAAAAACCTACCCTAGAAGCACACAACTTACACAGGCAATTTAGGACAAGTAAACAGGAACAGAAGATAATGGCATAATAAAATGCATCCAGTTTTCCCATAACATGTGGAGAAGCTCAAATGTATTTTTAACATCAGCATTTAATTTTCCCCACTTGCAATGAGCCTGCTTTCATCTATCTGATCATTCACTCCTGGGGCAAAGGAAAGTCACTATTAAAAACATCGATGGAGGCAGAACGTGTCTCCATTCCCAAAGCAGTAATTACATGAGGAATTCATCTAGAAGAATCCAACTCCGGAGCATGATGGAGACAAAGGAGACCGACTCCTGTCCCTTCAGTACCTTACATGGGTGATTTCAGCTGAATGCAGAGGTGCCACAGATATCTCAGATTCCTCAGCAGCATGCAGCTTTCCCAGCCACATGTAAACACACCTATTACCTACCCAGACTTGCTCTTTCTTAGCCAGGAGAAGACACACTCTGTGGAGATATTAGGAAGATAACACACTTGGCTGAGGCCTTATATGAACTTTGTGAGAGAGAAGAAAGAGCGCATTTTCCCATAAACAGTCAATTTTCAAAAAGTCACATTTATAGCAAAAAAAAAAAAAAAAGTGTCAGCCTGAAGTAGTGTGACTGATTCCTTTTGAATTATCTCAGCATGGTGTCATTTTATCTGGAGATTTCATTCATCCCTGTGACTGGTAATTGGGCCCTAAACCGGATAACAGATTTAGTAGGATCAAGCTCTCAAATTCAGAGTACCATGAAAAAGATGAGTTTCTCATCTTTAAACTGAAAGATAAATGGATGTTATCCACTTGATACATGCCACTTTAAGAACTGAGGCAAGGGGTTTATAGGCTGTGGTTTTGGCATTTGGTACATTCCTTGTTAACATTAAGATGCACATCACTCTTTCCCCTGCTAATCTTAAAAACTCTCAGAATATTGATAAAATCTGAAAAAATGACTGACAGACCAAGCTTGTAAACGTACGCCTCATTTTCCACAATACCTGTCCCACCTGAAGTAGACAATTCTCCCTGATCAGAGACTACAAGAGAGGGGCTTTTACACCATGCAGCTACGTTTGTTAGTTTTGATCAGTATAACAACTTAGGTTGAAAGGAATCAGGATGACGCGTTAATTTATATCAATACAGATAAAAGAATATTGGGAACACATTAGTTACAACCCCTATTTTTGCATTGTATTCTTATCCAAAGTGTGTGAAATTAACATTTACTGTCTTTGCTCTGTTACAAAGTACTTACATCACAGTTTGAAATCAGCACGCCCTGCATTTTTGATTTAGATCCAGACTGAGAGCAGGCTCTCAGGTTCATAGAACACCGTCATTGTATCTCCCCCGATCTCTTACATTCAGTAATTGCAAAGGACTAATCAACAGCGTGCCAGAATGTTTATTTATAAGGGATGCAGCCAGCCAAATTAAAAGCAAACGGGTACACACATCCGAGCGTATGAGCAGATTACTCGGTGCTTCTGGATGTATTAGCCTCGCTGCTGTATTGATGTTTATGAATGTGTGTGAAAGAAGAGACCGCTCTATTGCAGACCTCTTGCTATTGAAAAAACATCAAGTTACCATTCCAGATTCCTTCTTTTTTAATTTTAGAGTTCAGTCTAATTATTTTCAACATCTTTCCTCAACACCCTTAAAGTCTCACGGTCTGTTAGTGGCAGAGATTGTGTCATTAAAACTCTTCCACGTAAATCAAATTACAGGAAGGAGCCGGAGGAGTATTTATTACTGAAGCTCTCTCAGCTCCCTCTAATGAGGTCAGAGAAGCTGAACTTGTTTTACATTTGGAGCAGATAATGCTAATCAGCTGCTACTGAGCACTGCTTCAAGGTGACTGCTGTGTCCCAGTAAATCTGTCATATTTGCACATAGTTGTGGAACTACAACACATTAAAAAAGTGAAATGTATCATCTTAAATATTAATATTTTCACTTGACGACCAAATTACCTGTCATATCATATAGGAACACTTTTGCAGAGTGGGCAATAGAATACAGCATCATTTTCTATCCATTTAACACTCGGTAAATCTAGTGTTCTCTTTTCCATGGAAGGAAACTCCAATGTATTTGCTGCTTTCTAGGGTACTGCTATCTTAAAACATGCAATGCATGAACTTTCAGTTGAAAACCAACATTTTATTTTCCCGTTTTTCAAATTCCTTCCTCAAAACTCCTTCTAATTAAAAAATAAGGATTTCTGAATGGATCTTTTAAGGTAATTAAACTTTATGATCTATCGGTGTCAGACAACTCCACGTAAAGCTTCCAAAAACTCCATGCAGCCCGACAAACTTACAGAAGTTCATAAACAGACAAATTCCATTAAATACCACTTCCAGGTCAACATGAAGCAATGTCAGCACTCTAAAGCCCAGAAGCTAACAACCCATGCTGGCTGCCCTTACTCCAGGAGCACACTGACACATCCCCTTCTGCCTTTCATACAACTCATACAAAGCCTTTAGCTGTATTTCTGACACCTGCTCCCTATCTCTCTCCAGTCCATCCACATTCAAGTTCTCCTTGACTGACACCTCTAGATTGAAATTCTGTTGTGGGACAACTGGCCACTGGTAACTAATATGTGCCTGCGCTCCCAAGGCACAGTTTTCCTCCTCCATCTGTACATCCATCCAGTGAGAATGAAGACTGCCTTAAACCAACCATGAGCACCACACTGTGCCTCACTGCACAAAGGTTTAGGATGGGGCCAACAACACGTAGCAATGCATTTCTAAAATACAGAGACTCAAAGCTGTGTAGAAACAAGCCTTTTTTTTTTAATTGCTAATTCTCTTTTTAAATTTGTTCTGTCTTTTAATTCTTAACATGAAAATCTGAATTCCCCTATATCTCTTATCTCTTATGTATCTTGAACTTCAGGAGTTGGCTATAATGTTGCTTATAGAATGACTTCAGATTTGCTATTTCATTTACTTGCTGTCCAAGAGAACAATAAAACAGTCACCTAAAGATTCACCTTTATATCAAGACATTTAAAGTTTTTAATTATATGTAGACCGTAACAGCAGCCTTCAAAGAATCCTTCCTCAGATGCTTACAGACACGTTGCTTATGGACTCGGACTTGATGAAGGCCACTCATCCTGTGCAGACCAGTGAGCGGTGATGACCGCTGTAGGGCACACGTTCACCAACAGCTAACGCAGGAGAGCAATCTCTACACAAAGACTTCCTTAAGTATCATCCTAATAAATGAACATATTTCACTTTCAAATAATAGTTGGCACTTTGTGCCATGGGTCGAATTTGTTGCTGTAACTATATAGTTACTCTTAGTTATTGTGGTAGAATTTGCTTCCACTTTTTGCAATGATACCTCAGGATCAACAGGACACGTGATTCAAATGCACCACACAGTAATGATGACAAAAGGAGCTGTTCAGTTGTATTTGTTACCTCATTTCTCAGTCTAAGGGGCAGAAACGTAAGAGGTCCGTGGCTGTCTTCGTGATGGAGAAGAACATAAGCCTGCTCAGACAGAACGAGGACACTGTGTACCAAGGTGTCAGCATCAGCTGGCACATTTCATTGGCACGCATTCTAAGTGGTCCTCAAGAAATCTCAGAATCTCTAAGGATATTCAAAATTAATAGAAAGATGAATATTTAAAAATATTAAAAAACGTGCCCTAGCATTCAGGGTTTGTCAGAACCTAGCATCACGATATGGAATGGTATAATCAGGCTAGCAAGGGACTAGAATCACAACCACCCACTCCTCAGCTTTTCTGTGTACCCTAAGCAGATTCTCTGAAGAGTGATTTAAATCCTCTGCATAACTTTATTAATCATGAAGAAGGTGATTCAGATTGACTCCTCGTCACGTAAAAGCATCTTAACACATGAATCTACTCAATTTTAATGGAATGAGTTTAGATAAAAATATTTGGAATGTTTTTAAGCTAATGCTTTGACAGACAAACTCACATTCTTTATCTGAATCAGCTCTTATTTCCAGTTCACATTGCTTCAAGGTCAAGATCACAATCCTGACCTTTTTTGAAAATAGTCTCTCATGTAAACTCATGGAAAAATAAGTTTTAATTTAGTTACTACATCTCAACTCATGCTAAACCAAAGCCTGTGCTTTGCAAGTTAGAAACAGTTTCAAATTAGGAAGCTTTGATTATCCCAAAGCAGATTGCAGCTTAGTTGAAAATCGGGATTGCGTTTTCAATTTGCAAGCTGTTGTTTCCCAGAACAGCAAAAATAAATAAAAATAAAAAAAGAGACTTTTAAAAAGCCAGCTAGGGCTTATTCATCTACATACGTATTTCCCATTTTCTAACTAGGAATCAGGCTATTATTGCACCTTAGGAAACAGGGCAAAAAAAATGCCTGGCATTTTTGAGCATAGAGATATTCTACTTGTTGTCACAGAACATCCTGAGTTGAAAGGGACCCACAGGGATCATGGAGTCCATCTGGCTCCACACAGGACCACTCAAAATCCAAACCCCGCATCTGAGAGCGGTGTCCAAATGCTCCTTGAACTCCAGCAGCATGGGGCTGTGACAACTGCCCCGGGCAGCCTGTGCCAGGGCCCAACCACCCTCTGGTGGTGAAGAACCTTTTCCTAACCCCCAACCTGACCTCCCCTGACACAGCTCCATGCCGTTCCCTCGGGTCCTGTCACCATCACCGGAGAGCAGAGCTCAGCGCTGCCCCTCCACTCCCCTCGTGAGGAAGCTGTAGGCCGCCATGAGGCCTCCCCTCAGCCTCCTCTGCTCTAAGCTGAGCAAACCAAGGGGCCTCAGCCCCTCCTCACCCATCTTCCCCTCTAGACCCTCCACCATCTTTGTAGCCCTCCTTTGGACACTAATAGTTTTCTGTCCTTCTTATACTGTGGTACCCAAAGCTGCACGCAGTGCTTGAGGTGAGGCCCCATCAGTGCAACATCAGCTGCCTATTTAGGAAGTCACCTTTCCTTCCTCAAGGAATCCTACCAGGTCCCCAGAACCAGTTTCCAGGAAGCTACTGCTGCTGACTTAAGTTTAAGAAAGTGGGGAAAAAAGTAGCTGGAAGCAAGGATCTACAAGTGTTCTCACTACATTATAAAAACTTCATTTTCCATTAAAGCAGAGCTAGGCAATTCCACTAAGTTCGTCTGGAAGTGAACCTGAACAAGAAAAACAAAACAACCTTGGGGAAGAGGGGTGGGACAATGAGGAAAAGGTGCAAAGGTGATCCAAATACTTCTGCTTTAGTATTTGAAGAAGTTCAGCACAGTTTGACATAGTTTGGCTAAACAGAAACTCATAAAACATCTCACTGACTTAAGGCCGCATGCCATGGAAAAGTAGCAGACAAAATGTGGGTGCGAAAAAAGTAGTATTCTAACAGTAAGCAGTAAATAAGCCAAGCAGGCATTTATTAGTACCCCTTGTAGGCCCAGCCAAGATTCTGACAGTTCAGAAGTGCATAACCCCATTCCTTTCGATAGTCTTGTCTTTCTTTCCTTGTAAATGAAGAGCTGGCACTTATCTTTTCTGCTCAGGTGAATTAGACTGTAGCTGTTCACCTGTGTAAAGTTGTTTCATCATAACTCCGCCCCACAGAAACTATGGTGACCCCAGGCAAAGAGTAAGAAACTGCTAAATTAGCAAGAATATTTTTTTCCAGTATTTACTGGAATATTGGAATTATTTAGCACAGTGAAAATACAGAGCAGCTACCTGGACTAACCAGCATCTGCAGTCCTGCTCACCTGCTGCTGGTACCTCCACTAACCAGGAACTGGCACAGTAGTCAAGCAAAAGTCAGCTCACTTGGGAGTCTAATGAGCATATGCTGAGTGATATTTATACAAGTGTTCATACTATGTATTAACTGAAGCTGATCAACCTTTCCGTGAAGTTTGTTTTTTGTTTTTTTTTTTTTTTTAAAAAAAAAAGCAGTTTATGAAGCTCTTCATAGAAAATACCAAGCAGTCACGCACCCAGCAGATGGTGCTGTCATGTTCTGTGCTTCACTGATACTTTTATTTCCACGTTTAGCTATTTCATTCTTTATGTAATGCCCAACTTCGGTACCCTGAATGCTGCTGTTCAAACAACATGGGCTACTGTGAATGTAAGCAAACGCTTGTACAACATGCAAGACAACAACACAGCAAACTGGGCCCCTACAAAATATATTAGCTTCCTACAAGTCTTCAAGGAGCCAGTTCTGAAGCAGGCAGAAGCAGAAGCTGGTACCACCATTGTTTTTGCCTGCGCTGCCCATTCAAGCTGAGTGCTACTGCTTTTGCTGTCGTCTTATGTGGTGACAAGGGAGGCTACAGCTAAAGCAAGCTTTACTGTTGTGAGGTAATACTGATTTTCAATTTTAAAATCCTACAGCTAAACAAATACGAAGTCCCTTTAGCCTCATGGAGGACCCATTACTTTAAGAGCAACTTACTCTTGAGTGCTTGCATAGGACCCTCAAATTTTACTCAGGCGAAAGTCCCATCTTAGTCTTTTTCACAGGGTTCTGGCACTTACCCCGTGCTGAAATATTTCTGCTGTCTCTCTAGGATCTGCTTCCAAGCCTCTTCCACAAACGCCTTAACACAGTCCTGCTTTAGACAGTTTTCACAACTCTGCCATACTGTGACTACTCAGGAAGTGTGAGATCTGATGCAGAATTTTCAGTGCAGAAAAGTTAATTGAGTCAATTAACTGATTCTCAAGACAGTTACAAATAAAATATGACAACTACAAGCACACTTGCCTTCTGAACACAGATCAAGACATCAGCTTCCCGACTGCCCAGATAACCTTCTTTACACATTGTGAGAAACTAGTATTACCGCAGTCTATGAAGTAGGTTTAAAACGTTGATGCTTTTCAAACAGGTAGAAAATAAGCAATGTGAACTCACCAGCAGCCATGGGATTGTCTTTTCAGTTAAGTCACCTCATTTAGAGAAATGCGAGCTGACAGCTCAGTAACTGAGGAAGCTGCTTTGAACACAGACTGCTCAGACCAGTTATCCTACATAACCAGTTGACCTCCACCACCACTGGGACATTAGAACCTGGCAGCCCAGGGCTTCTAGAGACGCTCAGTGCTTGCAAGTACTGACATGGCCACATGACACATCTCAGCCTGTACCCCAGCTGCAAGTGCAAAGTTTAATGATAACAGATCTCAGGCCACAAACTTCCACTAAAAAAAAAAAAAAAAAAAAGCAGCAAAGCTTTAGGAAACATATAGTGAGAACAGAAACCTCCTTCCAGCCCCAATAGCCATCCACAGTTAAGACTTCAGATCAAACAGTAAAAACCAGACAGACAGGACATTCCTGCCTGCTGCTCCCTAGGGAGCTCAGAGGTGCTGCTCTGTTTGACAGTCTACAGAACTATAGGACTGCAACATCGTGCTCTCAGGCATTTCTCAGGGAGAAGCATCATCACTTAAAATATTTGCCTAGTTTAGCCTGCTAATGCTGGTCCGTGAGTTCAGAAACAAGGAGCCAACTGTGGTTCAGATTGCCACACATTTAAGAGGTTGGTTTGTGACGTAATTCCAGAAGTGCTGGAGCTGAGTGTTTCCAAAAGATGCTTTAAAGTTGGATGTCAGTAGCTGCAACAAGTGATGCTTTTCTCCCCACTTCTGCCTACAAGTTCTACCCACTTGTTTTCATTATCTTCATTATCACTTGTTTGTGTGATGCCCTGGCTTACAGAGCTGAAAAGTACCATTGAGCTTGTTTCCTTTCAGTTGAGCAGGGTTCAGCAACATTAGCCTCATGTCAAACTGCTATGTAAATAGAGCATAAACAAAAACAGTAATAAAAAACTTGGTTTCCCAGCAAGTACAGTCTGTGTAGCCATGTTGCCTCTACAGACATAGAAGCATTCCTCCCAAGTTGCTTGAAGTTGCTTTCTTTTCCTCCCAAGTCATGATTTAATCCTTAGAAACACAGCCAAATGCTAGAGCATGATTATTTATTGTCCTTCTTAGGAAGTACAAAGGCAGCTTTACAAAGCAGCTTTACAAAAATGACCAGTAGTCATTACCACAGTGAATTTTATTACAACCTAATTCACCATAAATTGAAACCTGCAGGCAGGTATAAGCTGTAAGACAAACTGCTCTTCCAAATCACTCAGGAAGACAGATGCCTCACTACAGCTTGAACACACTCCAGTACAGCCCCCTAGTCTGTCACTTTGACTACTTCCAGGACATATCTTGGAATAAGAACCTCAAACTTGGCTGACAGTTCTGCAACTTATGTGGCTGCTTAAGTAGTTGAGAGCACACAGGTCCTCCTGCTTTATAGGAAAAAGTAGATGAGTACAGCAACCCACAACTTTGAAGTGGTGCAGAGGAGAAAGATGCAGTTCAAGACTACTGGCCAGATAAAAAAAATAGCCTGTCCTTTGATGAATTTAAAGAATAATTTTTGGTTTACGATGTTTGTTTCTCAAGTGGAACTGCATTTTCTCCTTTCCTCAAAGCAGTGGAGCATTGGAGGAAAAAGAGCCATGTAAGAATTGATACTTGATATTGTTTCCTAAGAAAAGTCAGACTTCTGAACGACAAGCCAGAAGGTAAGGTGTCTTAGTCCTTCAGTTGAGAAACTTCATAGAGGTATGCACCAAGCACCTTCACTCCCTGGATGTAGTTGTACCTGTAAAGATAGCTTCCATTAGCATTGCTGTAGTTTGAGATTTTGCACTATCAGTCCTCTGCAGGCAGTAGATGCTACAGGCACTACCAGGGCAAGCAAGGGACTACTCCCAACCTCCCAGCACCTCCAGTGGCAGGACAAATGCCACCCACAAGGTAGGGGAAAATAGTCCAGCTTTGACACCAAACTATAAAAATTTCTCTTGCAAGTGTGCACAACCAGACGCAGTAAGGATGCACATTCTGTTACAGACTGGTTGCTACAACAACCCACTCAGTCATCCTCTGCTAAGGATGCCTTCCCAACACTTACAGGGCCCAATTCTCCTTAGTTCTTAACAAATCACACATCAAGACCCACACTACAACTCAGCCTGACACAGCAATAAATATTCTTACCTATTTAGCTTCTCATTTTGAGAGTGGGCACCATCATCTGCAGCTCCAACGGGAAGCAGCATGACATTCTTGCCTGTTGCTTCTTGAAAAGTAAGGGTAACAGGAATGCTTCCTCCCTCCCTGGTCAGGTCTGGTTCAACTCCAAAAACTAAAACAAAGTGATGCTCTAGTCAGTTTGGAGTTGCGTTTGTATTTGTAACAGATCCTTACTGTTGCTGAAGCAATCAGATGCTACTTCAACAAGAACTTCGATACATTTTCTAAAGCTTTCCAGCAGTCTGGCAGAGGTCACAATTATGGAGTTTCACCCCAGATATAGCAGAGTATTGTCAATTTCAGAGTTCAGTTCAAGCAGGTAGCACCACCTGAAAGCCTGTTTGAGCTCCAACAGAAATCAGTTTTGCCCTAGGTACCCTATCACAACTAAGGATGCTAGAATGCCTTCGAGGGCTTTAGCTAAGCAAGTGATCTGAACTACTGACAATTTCATCTTATATACGTGCAACACCACGCCACTAGACTTGTTCCAATATAGCTGGAATGAGCTTGATAGCAACTTTCCCTCCATCCTGTACCTCACAGCTGATTTTAAGGATGGCACATTAAATGCTTTGTTTCTCACTAAGCCGAATGTATCACACAAGTGCAGAACACCACAAATGTCCTGCAAACCTGACCACAGTATTTCTTGAGGTGCTGGAAAAAGAACTCTCCAATATTAAGGGAAAAACCCACTGACCTGTCTTCATGGCCCTCCTACCAGCCAGGTAGTGGGGATGGTCAAAGTCTGACACCCAGGGTTTTCCACCATGGCCTAAGTAGACCTTGAATTTGTTAGGGCTCTCCAGCTCTGCAAACTTTTTGCTGAGATAGTCTTTAACCTATAGAAAAGATTGAGCAATCTTATTTACTGTTATTTGTATGAACACTGGTGAAGACAGTACACTAAAAGCATATTAGGGACTTGCCAGTCATTACCACTTGCTGCAATAGTTTTCCTAGTAATAATATGAAATAATAGTAATATATATGTAGCTCTGCAGTCAGAATATCTCCATCAGGCACATAGCAATATTACCACAGAGCAGTTAGTCATTATGCCAAACCTATGTTTTTGAATATGCTGTTGTGGTAACTCAAGTACCCCACAGTTAAATCAGTGTTCACTTCTGTGTCTTCAAGTTAGCTGAGGGGAAAATGGACATAAACACCACAGTAGTCCAGTGTGGGACTACACTTCTTCCCTCTCAAATACCTGAGCTGAGGTGCAGAACAGAGAAGACTGTAGCAAAGTAAACAGAACTGCTTTAGAAACCAGAAACTTCCCCGAGATATGGAGAACAGAAGCTGAGAGGTTTTTTCTGAGATCACTAATCCATCTCAACATACATGCTTTGTGACTTCTTCAGGAGTCATGTTTGGCACAAGTCTGATTGAGAACTTGCCAATCACTTTCCTAGGAATCACAGTCTTGGCTCCTGAGGCTGAGAAAGCTCCTTCAATTCCATGGAGAGACAAGGATGGGTATCTCCACCTATGCATGAGGATGTCTCTCTGCAGAAGAGAACAAAGATGTAAGGTTACATTGAGATTGACAGCTCCCTCAAGTCAATTTCTTCCACCTGCTAAACAGTGCTTTCTCACATGGATGAATGCACCTCAAATCAAGACCACTCAGCTGCAAACAGAAGCCAACACTCCCATTAAGCACACATTTAGATACAATAGCTCACTTTAAGCACCTTAAGAGATTTTTCTGTAGCTTTAGTTTGACTTTCTCCTAGTTCTGTGGAACTTACAGGACACAACCACTCTGCTTCTGAAGAGGACACAAATACCCTTTGTAAGATGCTCAAGCAGTATAGGAAGCACATTGGAAGTTCTGGTCCCCAGAGCCTTAAGTCAGGCACATGCCTTCAATACTGAGTCACATGCTGATGAAGATGACAAATTTTGTGAAAGCCTCACCACTGCAGACTGTGGCACAGGGCATGTAGCTCCCTCAGGTATTTACAGTATCAGCTGTATTACACTGACTGAACTCTTGGTTCATTGACATGAGCGCTACTACTAGCACCCCTAGGCCACTTCAGTCACATTTCAGTCACATTTCCTCCTTATTGCCTTGGACACAGCTGTTCAGTACACTGGACACTGTGGATTCAATATAGTTGTCCATAAAGGATGAATACAGTAACTCAAAGCTGAGTTTCACTGCAGACATTAGTGAAATTTCAAAGTTTTGTGGGCTTTAATGTTAAATTTGTTTTGTTCCAGGTACAACCTGCCTCTAGTCTTCTTCTGATCAGAACTATCACTGTCCAAAGCTTTCAAGCACATTGTTTCTCACATTACAAGCCTTCTCGTATCTCCCCTTAGCCTCAAGATCTTTCTTGCATGCATGCAGCTTAGAATTCTCTCAATTAAGCCAGGATTTCAGTCTGACTAGAACTGAACAGCTTTAGTGCAGTATCTCAGGTGAAGGGCATCTTGCCAGCTCCTTCTTATATACAAGTTATATTTCATCCATTACTTCATAGAGCAAGGCTAAACAAGGAAGCCTGTGTGCTCTCAGCTGATATAAACTTGAGCACACAGAAACAACACTGATCATATAAAATCGTTACTTATAGGTGCTTGAGTTCAGTCTGAAGTCTTCTCCTGACAGTACTAGGAGAAAAGACAGACCTGCATACATAAACTCATCTTTTACAACACTTGTTCCAGCATGTTATGATAGGAGATTTACACCTACGGCTTAGCTCTTCAAAATTAGGATATGATACTTACACCCTGCAAGGTATTTAAAAGTATTCATTTGGAGAACTCCCTGGATGAAGATTTGAGAAATACAGACATGAGTTCACTCAACTTGAGCCTGGTTAAAGATTTCAGCAGCCTACAAAAGGTCCTTGCTTGCTAAGACTGGGAAGATGCTCAGCTTGCCAACCTTAAGTTTACAGCTACACTGCTTTCTGACCTTAATGAGACAATTCAACTCTGAGCAATGACATTCCTGATAATCCACTGAACTTTGCACTTAGATGCAGGCAGTCAGATGCTTTGTGCAGATGTACTATGTGACCTCTGGAAAAGTTTCTCCTGTGCTAGCTGTTCTTATCTAGCTTTAAGAGAACAGCACTAGATAAGGAAAGTTCTGTACAAGTTACAAATGCTACTTCAGATGGTAAGGAGCAACTAAGGAGCAGGTTTAACGTTGCCTAGTCTGTTTGCCTTAAATACAGGGTAAGCTAGACAAAGTTTAAGTACACAATGCTTTGCAGAGAGAGTACTAGTATTAAGTGTACAGACAACTGTACAGTATGCCTGAACTAACACAGCTGACCAGGGCAGACAGGAGTATGCTATACCTTTGTATCATGCAATAGTTTTGTTGCTCCTACATCTTTTGCATATTCTCCCAGGTCAAAATCAATCTTCTCATATATTGCCAGCTCCTCATCAGTAACAGATGCCACTGCTTCATTAATGCCTGGGATGAGAATTTTCCCTTTCTTGTCTATGAGAGAACCTGTAAACAAAAAGCATCTCAGATCAGGATTCAACCAAAAGAAATAAGTGTCAGTACAGGGAAAACTTCCTATGGGAAGTGGAAGAAAGTCTTCTGAAAACTCTATAAATGAAATCAAGCCTCCACCTCCCAGGGTCTGTTCCAGTAAGCATGAAAGGCACTCACAGAATTTGTAGCTATCCAAAAATATGTACTTCCTTGCACTTAAATTCCACAGCTACTTGCTTAGCTAGTTGTTTCAAGGCAGGAGTGCTTAAGGAGCTCAGTATCGCATCTGCACTCTGCAGAGGAATTTGCAGGAGAGCTGACTTAACATTGAAGTGTGCAACAAGATTTTAGAGAAGCTTGGCTAGAGCTCCCTCATATTTCTTTATCTAAGGGATCAGTCTATTTTATGCACACTTGGTAAGCACAGCTCCGTTGGTTATGAATTCTCTAGCATAAGCAGCCCTTAGGAACTCCTCACTGCTAACTCATGCTTCAATGGGTTTTACTCCCATTTTAGATGCACTCACTGAAACCTGTTTTTTCTTACCCATTAGAGCAATGAGATCTGTCATGGCCTCATGTACTGAACCACCATAAACTCCAGAGTGAAGGTCTTTGTCGCTGCATTCCACCTGGTTAGCGATGAATTAAGAGATTCAGGTTAACTTTAGCATGAAGACGCTGAGAATTGCAGGTTTCTATTCCTCGCTTTTTGTTGCATGTATTTTGACAATGCATCTGTTTTTGAAACTAGACCACTCTGTTGTAGTGCATCAGAACATATGCTTTTTGTTTTCGGAAGTACAAGCTCTTAGTACTGACTGTTCCAGTCCTGGAGACTTCAGAGGTGACTTCTCTTCCTCTGCTCACAAAAATACCTGAAGACATCTCACCAGAGGATTATCTCATGGCATAAGCTAACCCTTCTACCCAACTATCATACAGAATATTAAAAGATATTCAGACAATTACAATAGAACCTGTTCTACTTAGTCAAGTTCACTATTTCTAAAGGAAACTTATTGGCTTGAAAAACCTGGAGCTACACCACTCACCTTCCCAAATAGAAAATGTTGCTCAGTAATACTAGTTTGGCCACGTATTTCAGAACTTACCTCTATGAAGTAGTAGCAGATTCCCCTCAAGCCATAGGTGATACATGGCTTATTCTTGCCTAGCCAGTAGTTGTCAGAAATGCAAATATAATCCACATCTTTGAAGAAAGTGTCACGCTGAGCAAAAATCAGTTCATCAAGGCCTTCTGATCCTGATTCCTCCATACCTTCTAGGCAGAACTTAATATTTACTGGAAATTCCTTTAAAAATGAACAGGATTAAGTATATTAAAACATTTGATTCCTTTCAGTGACCAGTAATTTTGAGCTGTCACGCACAAAGCAGAACAGTAGACAAGAGCGACTTAGTTCTAAGGCAGTTGAATACATTAACTCTATCTGAAGTCCGCTTTACAAAGTCTAGACTGTACTTAAGCCAAGGGCACTTATGCCACCCTTAATTTGAGGGGATTCAAGTTCTTTAAAAAAGTTTTAACCAAGCTCTAGAACAACTGGTTGCCCATCTTCTTAACTGTGCAAAAGCAACAGAGATCAACTGTCAAATGTAAGTCACGGGACTAGAAAAACTAGTATTAATCAGAGAAGCTGTGTGCCACAGTAGGAGTCAGAGCTACCTTGTCTGACTAACCTATCATATTCTGTGCCTGGAAAGCACTTGAAAATTGCTAGTTCTTTGCCCAACAGCAATCAGTCTTACAAGACAGCTGCTTAATTTCTGATTGTACTTTTCCTTTAACAGAAACAAAGCTCCCAAGTTAGTGTTACATTAATTTCTTCTTAGAATTCAGTAGCAGTGGGACATTAAGCTTTGAAGGCCAAGCTAATTTAACATTCTTACATGAAAGTGAACACATTCTATAATTAATCCTGCTCCAGATGCTTGCATATGTATTCTCCTTCCTACACATTTCATTACAGCAAAAAAAGTTTTAAGTGCAATCCAAGCACCTACAAGACCAGCTTGTCAGCAAGTCAAGTCAGCTCTACGAGGAAGTCAGGAGACTTACAGGACTGTTGCATCATTCCTCCAACCAGCTGAGTAAGCAGGCCTCACAAGGGTTTGTGGCTTGGATAACACTTATTGCTAGACTCAGCTCTATGTAAATAAAAGCAGGATACATACTGGGCACACACCTGGTTAGTTTTTTGGTAAGCCTCCAATGCATTCAGCCAGGCAAGCACTGGACCTTTGTCATCTGTTGATCCTCTCCCATACAGCTTTCCTGCAAAGAAAAGTCACATTAATCAGTACAAAGAAAAATTAGAATGAAGCCTGTTATCTCTTACCTGCAAAAGAAAACATCCTTTTGAATAAGCTTTTCAGCTCTACTTACACTAACTTTCTTACAAAATTCCCCTGAAGCAGCAGTTCTACATCCTACTTCATACACCCATGCAGTGGGATAGGTATAGGACTGCAGCAGTTCTCCCACTTACAAAGCTACCTCACCTCTTTCCTGAGCTGCTCTCTGAGAACAAAAACCTAGAAGAGACGCAACTGCCGTGGGCTAATTCACTCCCATACACTTACAATAATACCATTTTCTACAAATACATCAGTAGGGGTATAGAGAAAAGTCACTTATCCACAATTAGCTAAGTTTAACAAACTTATCCACTATTAATTTCAATTCACTAAGTCTTCAACTGAAGAATAAGATCCCAGAAAACTTTAGCCAGAGACAAGTTCTACAGACTATGGGGAAATCCCAAGCAGCAGCACAGGGGATCAAGCAGATGTTGATGAATTCATTAGAACATGGCTACAGTCCCTGAGCCACTAGGTGTGATCACAGTGCCAGACCAGGCCATAGACATTGTAAGGTAAGGAGTCATCGGGCAAATACATCTGGCAGCTACACTGCCAGACTGCACAGAGATAAACCACAGCCCAAGGCAAGTCTAGCTCAAGCTATCAGCTGAGGCAATCTGACTTGGTAACTTGGACTCTGCTACCTAGGACCAAGTGCCCTGGCAGAAATACTAGTTACCACAAATGCTTCTTCTTGGCAATGATTAATGCTTATGCAACACAGGAATAGCTAATGTCCTTCTGTTCCTATGACCTTTGACTCTCAACACTGAGCAAGTGAAACAAAGTGGCTGTTGGCAGTAAGAGCTTTAAACAAAAAAAAGTTTTACTCTCCTCTTGGCTACAGGCAAGTTGTTTAAACAGGAGTTACTGCATGATTCCTTCATCCTCATTACAGGTTATGAACACTCCTCTGGTCGCTGACTCTGTCAAACAGCTTGTGTACTCACTGTAGCACAATACACAAAGCAACCCATGGAGGCTGCTGCATCACTCCTCTCTCTCCAGAGATAACGAAGCAGTGTTGAGATCCTGTCCCCTGTAGTGGTTCAAAGTTCCAGTCTGGTATGACCTTGCAAGGCTGCAAGTTTTGAAGCGTACAAAAAACTAGCTCTAGGAAGGTTTCTGGCAACACATTTTACTATGGAGGGCAACAGTTAAGACTTCATTGTAGCTACAAGGAGGAGAGCATGCAGGTATAGCTTAGAATATCAGAACAAACTACAAGGAGCCAAGATTTGAAATATCTATTGTTTACCATTTTCCCTTGCATCTCTTCAGTTACATTAAATGTCCACTCTTGTTCTTCCCACCCTTTTCCCTTTCCACCAAGGGTATGGTTCTAGAACAATTCAGAAATACTAGTTAAACAAATGCTCATCAGTTTCAGAAGCCCACAGCTCTTACCTTGTCTTTCTACCAGTGTGAAGGGCTCACTGTCCCAGCCATCCTCCAGTGTTGCTGGCTGAACATCCAGGTGGCCATACACACACACAGTCTTTTTGTTTGGATCTGAGCCAAGCTTTCCCAGAACAATCGGAGGTAGAGGGATCTCTGATCCATCAGGCAGCTACAAATAAAAAGGCAAGAGTTTGTATACAAACATAAAATTGTGCTACTGACATTCTATCAGATGAATAAGTTATTTTAACATTACACCTAACCTCATAACTTCTGCAGACAGCAAAACAAAACTAAGCTACTTAAACTGACTGCAAGAAGCAGAACGTGCCAGTAAAGGCATTACAGAGCCACACCAGAAAAAAAAATTCCTTACAAGTCCCAATAAGAGTCAAAGTGCTTCCAAGCTCAGAAATGTTAAACACTCCATTCCTACATTAGATTTCAGCAGAGCAAGCTATCTGCATGCCACACTGCCGTATCTAATGCTTACCTAAGCGTAAGTGCTGAACTCCATTCAATAGAGCATTCTGCACTGCTTGTCAATGCACTTTTGTCCTGCCCACAGCATAGTTCCCTTGACAAAAGTGTCCTGACAGTGAAATCACTGATTAAAACACACACTCAAACAAGGTCTTTAACAGCTGTGTTTCTCTATACCAGCCTACACTGTTAAGTGAATGATAGTGGTGCTGATGAACTTAGTTCAAGAGTACAGTTGAGCTTAGTTCTTCAGAATATCCCATGAACAATCACATGCTATTCTCAGTCAGCACTTATTTCCATTTTGTTGAACACATGCCTAGAAATTGGTCAGCAGGTCAAAACCAGCATCAGGTTTGACTTTTGGGCTCCAAGTTCAGATTTTTATCAGCAGGTTGCACAGTCCATGGCCAATCGCAGCTTTAACTGATTAAAGCAATATTGCAAGAATTCACCCTTACAGAAATCAGTACTCAGTACAAATTGCTGCACAGTAGAAAGCTAAGCTGGATCAGGCAAGTTAGCCAATCACTTCACATTGTTCTTCACTGATACAGCAGCAACAGGTCTTACTACCCAAAAAAGCACACTGCTGAACAGAGCAAGTTTTTCCTCAGTGAACTGAAACACTTGACGTGATTTTAGGCTGCAGACAATAGCAGAGCTAGCACTATCCTACAGATTCTCAAGGGCCTTCTTCCCCTCAAGATGTCACACGAAGTCACCTGCTGTCCTGCTGGAGCCTTAGTGCTACAAATAAGTGTATTCTGGTTGCCAGGTGGAAGAACTGCTGAGAGAATCCTGGTAATGCATAGATTCTATCCAGGAATCATTAGCACCAATTACAATAACAATCATCTTAAACTCACAGATGCTCCAGTACAATTCCCTTTTGAATGTCACTAACCCAGGACTCATCTGACAACTTTAGCACAGGCCTCCCCTCTGTGAAACAGCAACTGGGCACTTCAAAGGAGCAGCATATCAAGCTGATTGTTTCCTAGGATGAAATCATTCTCAGCAGCACATACATTTCTCAAGTGAAAAGCAATCCAGACGTAAAAATTAGGAATGGATTCATCCTGTTAAGTACCCATCTCTAACTGGCAAGCGAGGAGTGCACTACTTTGATAAATGTAATAGCCTTCTGGAAGAGCTGCCTAGAAGTCTTCTGGAAGACCTGAAACTTCGGTCAGTATCATCTTTACAGTCTAGAGGTCTAAGGGACAATGCCAGCCTGCTGCTAGGAACCACTTTTTTTGCAGGTGCTCTGTTCTTGTTCAATCAGTATTTAAAAATATTTAATATACAGCCTAACATGTAATGATATAACTGATATGAATCCCAAAACTTACTGTAACAAAGGTCTTAAAGCTCAAACTGTGGCAAGAAAGACTTTATCCCAAAAAAACAAAAGACTACTGCCTTCCTAGGTCACAACCCACACGGCTCGTGTGGTTACAGATCATCATATATCTACAAATTAGTGATCCACATAACAGTTAGCCCAAGCACACCCAACCCTGTGCTATATACAGCTTGGCCTTCAGGTCTGCAATGTGCTGTGCATATCCCTTGGCTGCAAGATAAACCCAGCCAGCTGACTGTAGCCCATAGGCAACTCCCACTCAGGACAGGCGATCACAACACCTGCATGTCCTTGTCTTTATCAAAAAGCACAGCAAGAAGTTCTCATGTGAACATCCCTTTTGTCTGACTGTGAAATCAATGAATAGAGTTTTTCAAAAGTTCTTATAGCTTGAATAAATAAGATAGAATAATATTTCCCCAGATAGGATCTGCACAGTGCACTACATGCTAACTGGGTGCCTGTTAGATGCTGCCCAGCTCAGATGTCCCAGCATCTCAAGGGACCTAAGATCATCTATACTATCCTCTTTCATTGTAAGAGTAGCTCAAGTAGAGAACGTTTTATATTATCCTTCACAGTGTATGAGTGTCTTTCTTACTGAGATCATAGAAACCAACACACTTGATGCAAACACCTTGTCTCCTGAATGGAGTTCTTAAGCTGACAGATGCTCACATACCTTTTGTTTCCCAATATCCACAAGCTGAGCCGTGCCTCCCAGTCGCTCAATATCCCTTGCAGCAACCTCCATCATACGTGTGATTTCAGCCCTCTTCTCTGGCCATGCTGACACACTCTGGATCGCTACCCACTCAGCCAGCCGCTGTGGGAAGCCAAAAAAGCTACAGGTTTTACTATGCATGGGATGGGAGACATTCAAAACTAAAAATCAACCAATATTTCACAGACAAGCTTAAACTTGAGGCAAATCAGCTCCATTCTCTCCTCAAATACTCTAACTACAGGTATCACACTGAAAGAGCTCCCTAAAATCTCACTTCCCTACAGCTATCCTCACAGCCAGCTTCGAGTCTACAGACACAGAAGGCAGACATAACCTGCCATACACTTAAGTCTATCTTGCCTCTGGTTGCTGTTCTTCAAGCAAGCAGAGCCAGCTAATGTTTATCAGACTTCTCAGGCCACCTCAGTTCTTTTCGACGTGAAATCAGTGAGGGCTTAACATAGCATGTTTCTTGTCTGGGAGTTAACAGTGCTATAGAGCTGATTCCTTCACAGGTTTCAGTGAGGAGAGCAAGCAAGATGCAATTAAATTGTAGGTTAAATATCCAAGTGCAGAAGCTAACTTCCCTGTCTCTCAACATGAACAGTTTTACATGAGAAGTTTATTTCAGCCTTGTTTGTCTTCCTGCTTCCATCTCAAAGAGGGAGACAGAACAAATCTAGACTGGTATTCAGGACTACTGATGTCATATTTCTTACCTCTCACTCACTGATTTGACTACCTATATAGAGAATAATAATAATAATATAGTGAATATACCTAATAGAGAATTTTTCCTATGAAGCCTAATTGAACTCAAATCAGTCATACCCTTTGCCAGATCCCCCTTTCAGTTACTCAACTTCAGTATTGGACAAGTTATACCATGCAACTCAAGCTTGAAGCTGAACACCTTTCAACTTTTAATATCCCATAGCTGTCTGTACTGCAGCACAGAAGTGTAAGAAAACTTACCGTAACGTAGAGGTCTTGGTGTTCATCAATGTATTGAAAGAGAGTGTCAAGAGCAGACATCTTCTCACCGCAATGCTGCTGCTGGAAAACTGACAAAAAACATTAACCTTCAGAGGTTTAGTAAACAGACAATCAAGGAGCTACAGAAAACTTTCACCTTTCAACTGCTAATGCCACACATATGAATATAAAACTTGAGGCCATTCCCTCTTAGGAAATCACAAAGTGAAATGGCCAAAGCATATTCAAGCTGAACACCCCTGTTTCTGCCTCTCCCCAGAAAAACTTGGGAGTTATAACTGAGCTAGCAGGTCTGTAGAAATGCTTTATGTGCTTAGCTGCATAAGCGCAGGCAGAACAAACAAATCTTTGAAGTTGCATTTTATTATACATGCTCAACTAATCGTGTGCCTAAGGCTTGAACATAGCACCAGGGCCAAGAAGTGCTGCATCTGTACCTGACCTCCTCTGCAGAGCACTGCAAGCAGGCAGTTCAAGAACCATGTGTTACTCACCCTTGAAGTCCTGGCCTGCCACTCAACCTTCTAAATGAGTGAGGAGTGAGATCACAGGAACAGAGACCAACCTCAGCAGTGACCAAGGATTAGTTCAGCACTACTACTTCCTTATTTGCTTCTTTTTTTTTAAAGTTTCATCTGAAGCTCACGAGAGAGCCCAAAAGTTCTTTTCCCTTCTCAGCTTTCTGTCTTCCTCACTAGTCTAAAAGGTTTGGTGCTATACTTAAAAGACACACTGTCCACCCAACCAGAAAAACAACCAGCTTAACCTTAGTTCTCAAGTTAGAGCTAAAGCTACCGCATCTCCTCCAAGTCAGGAAGAACTGAGTTTCACAAGCTGACCTCTGGAATCAATGCCCCTGGACCACAAGCAGAACTCCAGCATCTGCATACTTCTCTATGCAAGTCTGCTCAGCAGCACCAGCTGCAATAGTCCAGGAGTTTGTTCAGTCAGCTAACACCAGGGACTTCAAGCCTTTCCACTTCTACAGGGAAGTCACAAGACATGTAAGATGGTCATTAAGCATCTGACTGTTTGTCTTAAGATTTCTGGAACAGTCTACTACTCTACATAAAATGAATGCTGCTAAGTTATCCCAGATGCATACTGTGATACAAGCACAACCTCCTATCCCAAATCCATAAGTGATTTACAGAATGCATTTTCTGTCAGCCAGGACTGCATTTACACAGAACACTGATGTCCTTTTTACTCACTGGAGATAGCTTCTATTTAGTCTTGCCCCAGTTATTTCACAGCATAAAGTTTGAATCTGGATACTGACCTTTAGGTACTAATTAAATCAAACCCCTTCCTTTACACAAACAAGGAATTAAAGATGACAAGCTGCCAGACAGCTCAAGCATTCTCTTTAACAGTCATGATCAGGTCTTAGGCTGAGAAAAACTCATAATCCTTTTAAAAAGACAGTACACGCACAGCCAAGATGAAGTCACACCTCCGACCAAAGCCTGGTCTCCCTACAGAAGCCATCATGCCTGCACACAGTTAAAGCTCACACGTGATTCAGGGAAGTCACAGGCACTGGCACCGCCCCTGAGCAGCTCCTAGAGTACGACAGGACTACCAGCTTCACCACAGACATTGAACACAAGCCGCTGTACAGGCTGCTCTTCCCTCCAACACGAAATAAGACCACCCAGGGGTCCTCCCGGCCCAGAGCACTGTGACAACTCTACCCTACAGCCCAGCCCCGTCCCCTCGCGAGGGCCGCACGAGGCCGGCAGCCCGCGCCTGCCCCCTAGGCAGGGGCCGCTCCCCGGGCCTGCGAGGAGGGCCGCGGCTCCTCGGAGCGGAACGCAAACCCCGCTGCGGCTGTGCCGGGGCGAGGAGCGGGCAGAGCCCTGCCCAGAGCAGCAGGCAGCACAAGGAGAGCCGGGAGAAGGGCCGCCGGAGCCGGACCGATGCAGCAGAGACACCCGGCAGGGCCGCAGCCGCACTGCCGGCAGGCCCGGAGGCGCCAGGACGCGAAGAGAACGCGGCCTGAGCGCCCGCAGATCGCCCCGCCGCAGCCGCTTACCTGCCCCGCGCCGAGCCGGCTCCTTGCGGAAGGCAGCTCTTCTCCCTCGCTGCTTTAAATACCCCTGCGGGGGCTCCGCGTGCCGGCCGTGGCCAATCGGAGGGCAGGGGGCGGGGCCTCGGAGTGCCGTGTTGTTAACGCTTGGCGGTAGCGCCTGGAAGTTTGTGCCTGTGTCTGTGCGAAGAACATGAGGTGCGGGATTTAGCGATGGAAATAAACACGTTGTGCATGGTCAGTGTGAGAGATGTTGTCTTGAATCGAGCCTTGTGTGCGATGCAGTGACATCCAGGCAGCTAAGCACTGATGGACTTCCCCCTCTGCAGTGAAATGGGATGAACAAGGGCATAAAAATATTAGGAAGATGTGAGAATATTACATGCAGAAATTCGGGAGGTGTTGTCCAGAGCCTGTCTACATCTAGAATCATGAAATCACAGAACCACTAAGGTCGGAAAAGACCTCCCAGGTCACCCAGTCCAGCCATCAGCCAACTCCCACTGTGCCCCCCAGCCACCTCCCTCAGTGCCACATCTCCATGGTTCCTGAACACCTGCAGGGATGGTGCCTCCACATCTACCTCCCTGGGCAGAAGGGAAATGTTCCCTGCAGAAATAAAAGTAGGATGGAATTCAGTACCTGGGAGCTCATGAGCGGGAAGTTAGCGGGGAGGAGGAGGTGGGTGTCAGGGCTCGCACAAGGCTGAGGAGAGCCCTGGCCTGCGCTGGGTGTGCCAGGCACAGCCCCAGCCGGCTGGGGAGGTGGCAGCCTCGAAAAGCAGGTCGCCGCAGGGCCCCAGGTGATCGGGGGAGCAAGGAGCTGCCAAGCAAATGAATTTGGTTCACACAGCGAGCGGTCTTTACATGGGAATAAGCATGCAAGTGGGAAGAAAGTAGTGACAGATGCTGCTGTGAGGGCTCTGTGTCCCCGCCCAGCCTGTGGGAGCTTCATTCAGGGATGGCCATCATGCTTGGCCCCTGCCCGAGCTCCTGCCCCTTCACAGCCCTGCCTGGGCCTGGGCCATAACTTGGCTGTGGGGACCTGTGGGCCCACCTCCTGACCAGTCCCCAGCCCTAGCAATGTGCCCCAGCACCATCTCACCCCACAGCAGCCTGGGCTGGTGGAAGAGCAGATGGGCAAAGCTACTGCACATGGGCAAAGTTGGCTTAGAAACTGGAGTAAAGCTTCTATCCACGCTTGTATTAGGAAAAACCTTGCATGGGAGCAATGCGAAAGAAAATGAAAGATTAAAAAAGAAAAAACTGCTTCTAAAATGTAATTTGTTCCATTTCTGAAGGGGATTGTGTGACGTGACGGGATGATTCTTGGTGACCTCTTTCCATTCTGGCATTCCCATTTATCTTTTGGTACCTTTTTTCCACATCTAAAACAAACCCCACAAACCAGAAACAAATCAAGGAAACAAGCCACAATAAAACATTAGGGAAACATACAGTGCAAATACAATGTATTGTATTCCATTAGAGAGCTTTCTGTGTGCCTGTATTATCTAAAATCCACAAAGGATTATGCTGAAGATCAAACAAGGAAACAACATAGTGGCTTGCTTACCTGTGTTGAAACAACAAAAACATTTTTGAAAGATTATGGGGCCAATTATCAGCTTTGAGGGCTTTATAAATTGTCTGCAAGGAAATCCAGTTTTATTTTACAAGGACGGTAATTTGGAGGCAATATAGAGAGAGACATATATAGAAAGTCTTTGGCAACACTGGAGGAAGGAAGTGTAGGAAAGGAGACATTTATGAGGAATGGTTTAGGAATGAAAAGTGACAGAATAAAATATTTTATAAGGAAAATGTAAGGATGCTTGGCCTTCTCTGCTCTGACAGAGCCATATAAGTACCTAAACTGCTAAATAGATTTGTTCTAAGCAAATAATCGATTGATACTTGTGTCATTTGTTTTGAATCATGGGAGCATGGTGTGTGTAAGACAGCTGAAGCAGTAGTAGTTGCATAGGTGAGGGGCCAAAAGCAGAGCCCTGGGCTGAGGGCAGAACATGGCCGTGAATCGCCTCTATGGGGTGGCTGCAGTTGTACATATGTGGATGTATAGCACCTAAGAATCTCACACTTCTTAATTTCTGTGTCCTTTCTCCTGAGTAAGATAAATACACAAGTTATTTTAATGTGGTTTTAAGAGGAAAACAAAACAAAACCAACAAACAACATGGAAGGCTACAAATTATCTGTCTTCAACCTCTTTTATCTTGGTATTTCTCTCTCTGTCTTTTCCTTTTCATCTTTAGCTTGGTACGGATCTGCTTAGGTGGGCTGCAAGCCCAGCTTTCTATACGTCAGGCACTTACTTACACTACATTAGGTGGACTGTGATTAAAAGGAAAGATTATATATACAGATTTACAGAACAATGCAGCTTTGTTGGATTTACTTGCTTTCTGCACACACTATAGTTTTTGGACTAGTGACAGTAAATGTACTGGGCAGGTTGCAACTGATATTTAAGGAATTCCTCACTGATGGCTTTAATCCCTTCTAAACTTCAGTGTGTCCAATTTATATCACACCCATGTACATGCCTCAATATGTACATTTTTACTCTGTTAATATTATTTACCTTAAATACGCTAATCTGAGTAATGACTTGAAAGCTTCAAGACAGCACTTTTTTCACTTCTTTCCTTTCATGTTTTCAGTCCTATAAGAAAGCATAGTGCATTAAATTCTGCAGATTCTCAGGGGATTCACCAAGATTTTCTTTCTGTTTTCCCAGATAGGTGGGTGCTTCATACAACCATCCTGCGTCACAGACCTCATGAAATCAACTTAAGGGACCAGAGCACACTTATGAGGTAAAGGAGCTGTTAATCCTTAATCTTTTAGGACCACGATTCCTGGGAATATCTCATTGTCACTGCCTTAAAAATCATACTTCTCTTCCACTCTTCTGGAATCTGAGAGCTATTAAGATGCCACCAGGCTCTGTTATTGAATGTACATAACTATCTTGATGCATCTTGGATGGTCACAGCCAGAGGGTTGTTGTCAATGGCTCTATGTCCGGATGGAGGGCAGTCAGGAGCAGTGTCCCCCTGGGGCCTGTCTTGGGACCGGTGCTTTTCAACATCTTTATCAATGACATAGACAGTGGGATTGAGAGTACCCTCAGCACGTTTGCAGAGAACACCAGGCTGAGTGATTTGATTGATGCAATAGAAGAAAGGGATGCCATCCAGAGGGACCTGGGCAGGCTTGAAAAGTGAGCCTACATGAACCTAATGGTCTTCAACTAGGGCAAGTACAAGGTGTTGCATTTGGGTCACGGCAATCCCAAATATGAGTACAGACTGGGAGTAGAACTCATTGAGAGCAGCCCTGCAGCCCTGCATTCTGGTGGATGAAAAGCTGGACATGAGCCAGCAATGTGTGCTTGCAGCCCAGAAGGCCAACTGTGTCCTGGGCTGCATCAAAAGACGGGTGGCCAGCAGGGAGAGGGAGGTGATTGTCCCCTTCTGCTCTGTCCTCCTGAGGCCCCATCTAGAGTACTACATCCACTGGAGGTGTTCAATCCAGGTTGAATGGGGCTCTGGGCAGTCTGATCTAGCAGTTGGCAACCCTGCCCGCAGCAAGGGGGTTGGAACTAGATGGTCTTTAAGGTTCCTTCTAACCCAAGCCATTCTATGATCTGTAAAATTTATGTATGTCAACACCTTACAACAACCTTGTTGATTTATGTATCCTTTCTGCAGATGTGTATATTAACACGTAGACATTGTGGAATGAAGTCCCATAGCCATATGAGACACGTAAGATTTTCTTTAAAATTAATTTCTGCCTCACTTCTTCCCCCTAGTAGAAGAGAGAAAAAAAATATTGACAAACTGGGTATGAACAAACTGGGTATGAACAAACTGGACTGACTAGTGGCAGAAGGCCACCAAGATGGTTAGGTGTTGAATTGGAAGCGGCTATGCACTGAGACAAGTTCTCCAAGAGGCTGTGGAATTTCCACTCTCAGAGATACTTACCAGGAAGCCGTGAGAGCTGGCTGCAGCAAAGGTGACCCAACTCAGGCCAGGCCCTCACTGTGGGGCACAGTCCCACAGCATCTGCGTGCAGCAGACAGAGCCAGGAGCTGGAGACAAGGTCCATTGACAGCCCTGGACACAGCAAGCAATGGCCAGGTCCAGGGTCCGGCCAGAGTGTCCTGTCAGGACCAAAAGGAGATAGGATCAGAGGCAGGACAGAATGCAAAGGTACAAGGATCTACAGCCCATCCAGGGGACAGGGCCAGAGACAGGACTTGAAACAAGTGACAGTGTATGTACATGGCTGTCACATCCCTGAGCCGCTGCCAGCCTTGCCTGGCCTTGCTCACCCTCCCAGGTCTCTCCCCAGCCTGCCCACAGCCCAGGACCCCATGTCACCAGGAGACAACCTATTTGTAACATAGGCCTAAGGGCCATCCAGGCCAGCCAGAGCTTTGGGCAAGATGCTGGACTAGGTGAGCTCCAAAATCCCTTGCAACCTAAATTAATCTGGTGTCCAGAACATAGAACCTACAGTCTGACCAAGTTTAAGTTGAAGAGTCTTAGAATGCAGTATCTTGTGTAATGGAGGCCTGTATAATTTAACTTGGTTGTCTTGCTCTGGTAGCTATTTATTGATGAAAAGATTACTATAATTTCTGGGTGATCTATCTTCTCTCTCTGCCTTCTGATGACAATCTCTATTTCTGGCCAAGTATGAAATCTTCTCTGGGACTAGAGCAGACTGAGACTGCTTGTGTTGGACCCAACAGAAGGAAATAAATTCTATGGGCCAACTCAATGATGAATTACAGTCAATTCTGCCAGATTTGCCTTTGATGACTAAACGTGAACAGAGCTGTTTACATCTAGAAATAACCTTGCTATTGACATTCCAACAATGCAAGCCTCACCTTTTACCTCTGGCTTTTCAAAACCAAGTGGCAGGAGGAATGTGGCCTCAGAGGCCAAACTCATTTAGCTAAATTAAAACAAATTAAAGTATCATTTACTGTCACTCTTTTCCAGTCAGCACTGCAGCTCCAGAAGTAACCTTGCTGTGGCCTCTGAAGAAGCAGGGCTGCTTATCTGATGTGTGTAATTGCAGAGTGCTGCTCATTTAGATGTGTTCATAGCATTCCTAATCTATATATGCATATGTGCTATACAGTAATTAATGAGTTGGATCCTCCCAACCTTCCTCCCAAAAAACAAATACTCCTTTTTTTAACAGATAATTAATCAAAGTAAGGGCAGATTACGTTTAACCCATGTAGAAAGTGTTGGTGTTTAGCTGGAAGAGCACAGTGTGGGATGCCTTTGTGTCTATGACCCTAATCTGAATCCCGCTGGAGTGTCCCTACACTGAACTATGCACCCAACTTTTGCTATTGTGGACAAAAATATAAATCCAGAGGGATGCACAACTGAGACAAGAACTGAAGTCTAGAGTTCTGGTCTTACGATCCTTCTTCTCACCCTTGCACAGTGGGGCACCAGTACTAAACAGTGTTTGTGTGGCTGGCAACTCAAGTAATAATAAATACTAAAGGACCCTTCCTCCCCTCTCCGTGCCTTCTCTTTGATCCAGTGTTTACTGCACACTTCCTTTGTCATATCCAATGTCTTCTCACTAGTCTGAGCGTAGTGTGGTGGAGGGTTTATACTAGTCTGGTGGAGGGTTTATACTGTCAGTACAGATAATCACTCTGTGATTCCATCAAGTCCAAGTCAGAACAGTGGCCACACCAACCTCCTATGAACTGTGTAGTGTGGGGTGGCTGTGTAGCAGGCAGGTGAACCTGCATAAGCACAGCACTGCATCAGGATGGCTCTGTGCTGCTGTACGAGGTTGACATCCTGGCTTGGTTGGTACAAGCCTGAGGAGCTCCTTTCTATGCCCTGCATGTTGTAAGCATGCCCAGGATTCAGAAAGGTCTTCTCCCTCCTCACTGATCCCTACAAACTTCTTCCTGTTCCCGGTCTCCTTGCTCAGTGGGTGATGCACCAAACCCTTCTGCAGCCCTGGTAGCCCCTATAATGAGAAAGTTACTTTCCTGTTAAAAGTCACACTCAAAATCTCATTGCTACTTCAAATCCTCCTGTGTCCTCACAAAGTACCAAAACTTGGTTACTCTCATCCTCCAGTAATTACTAGCTCCTGCACTAAGCCTATTAAGGACACCATAGATCTTGATGTCTTTCATCTTAGGCATTATTTTTACTTGCAAACCATGAAAACACGAAGTAGAACACAAGGGTCTTGCTGTGCACTGCTGGGTAACTCTTTGCTCTCTTCCTGCATTCATACAAGGTGGCTTTTTCCCTCCCTACAAGTGCTATTTTGCTGAGTTTGTAGGCTATATTGCAACCTGTATTTTCTATATCTTCATGGCAATGTAGGTAGCTGTAAGGAACCCAAAATAAACCTGTAGGCTGGCTAACCTGCCTGCAGGACTGTAGAGACTATCTCAAATTAAGAGAGTGGCAGAGAGCCAGGCAGTAAGAAACTCTCCTAAAATTAATGAACAGATTGCCCAAATATGAATGTGCTTTTGGCAGCACACTCCACATTGCACTGCCCTAATGTTGCCCAGGAGTAGGCAGCCTTTCTATTTTGGGGATCTTAGGCTCACAGAGGGCAGGCACTGTTCTCTCTGATGATTTTGAGTAACAGATGAAAGAATGGCAGGAGGGGCTGTTAGCAGATTGCTCCTCCCCAGTGCTTTGGGGGACTGGCTCATAAACTGCAGAGCCAACATATCTTGGAAAGTCATTGAGTGGGCATGCCAAATGATCCCTTGTTTTGCTGAAGTGTTAGGCCAGCTGTGCCAGTACTCTAAAAGGAGAAAAAAATCCACCTATGTCCTTTCATTCAATGTATGCTTCTCTGCCTAAGACTCTCTAACGCACTCTGTGCATCTGTCTGCTCATCCTGATACTCAGCATTGATATAATAAGGTGGTGGCTCGAATGGGGGTGATGGGATCTGTGTCATGTAATAATCAAGCATAACAGACAGGCAAGCAAAGGGTCAATAGCCCAGCTAGATGTGGTCTGACTGCAAATGAGAACCACAGCCCTTGGAGACTGCCTCAGTCCAGAACTTTTCTTTGGAATGACCACAGAGCCCAAATGCCAAAACCTTTACCCTTTTATAACTTAATCTCAACTACCCTTTATTTCATTCCAACTTTTCATCCAACACCATGCCCAGTTTATCCATGCTGAAAGTGCATGGAACATGCTTTTTGCATTAGCAGATGTCTCTTTCAATTTCTCCTTGAATATATTTTTGGGTGTTGGGTGACTTTATTTCAGTCTTTTATTACTTGTTGATTTGCCAAAGTGAAAGAGAAATATTAAAGAGATTTGGCTAGTGCTGCATGCTCTCTTGAAGGAAATGAAGCTAAAGTGCTTCCCCAGATGGAATTTTCCTCTGGTGTTGCAGCTCTGTGGGAGTGTTCTTCAGTGTCTGTTGTGGCTTCACCATGGTTCCTTTCCCCATCCTTTTGTGGATCTCCCCATTCCCAGATGGAGGATTACATCCAGAATAGTGCAATACCCGTTTTCCATTGAGAGATTTGCTCAGAGATTTTTTTGGTAAGAACATATGGGAGTTTCTCTGTACAGAATGGTCGGAAAGCACAATTTAGATGTGTACAGGAATTAAAGGGACATGAAAGCAAGGAAAATCACAGATTGTGTAGTAATGGCAGCTCTGTGTATTCCTCTTTTTATGTACCTTAGTGTAAATTGAAAGTAAGCCCATTGATACTGGGTCAGAATTAGGTCCCTTTTTGCCAGAAGAAGACTCTTGCTAAGGATTTGGATGAAGATATTCTTTCTACAGCACAGAAAAACCTCTGAGGAAAGAGATTATTGACAGATGGTGGTGATGGTAGATAACTAAAAGCTAAGGATCAAAAGGGTCAATCATTGAAGAGTAAGGAGAAATGAAAAAAATATATAAGGAGGGAGAAAAATGGGATCATATTGAAGAAAAATGACAAAAGACAGAAGACATGAAAAGATTACAACATTTTTCTTCAGGAAAAAAAAAATCAGAAAGGTGGTGCCAATGTAATGATTAGAAGTTCTGGATCAAGAGCTTCATTACACAAGGATATTTTTCAAGCTTATATCAAGTTCTACTTTTAAGGAAAGAGACAACGTTTTGATAATCCGTTAAACAAGTGCAGATAGTGACTCCCTTAAAGTTGAAAGATATTCATAATGCCAAAGCCAACAGAAATCCATGGGATGACTTCTGCTAACTGCAGTGGCCATTGGCTCCAGCCCATAACAAACAATGTTTATTCAAAACATATGTTATTGCCCTATAAAGTGATTCTCAGTCAATTTAGTTTCTCATCAAAAGACAGCTCACAAAAAGCAATGTGGCCTGGTAGGAAGAGTTGACTCAGTAGCAGATTTTAAAATAGCATGGGATGATAATGTTAAATCTCCTGAAAGGCCTATCTACAGAGTGAGCCACACACACCTTCTTGGTTTTGACAAGAAGCAAATTTTTTTGTTCTTTTCATGTGAGGAAGTCAATTGCAAATAGTCTTCGAAAGTTGTGTCTGTGCAAGAATCTATGGAAGTCCATTTCTGAATCTTCTGAGCCACAAGAACTCTGCTTCAAGCAGAAGGCAGTGCCATGTTTGTTATTATATTGGCTATTGATATCTGTGCAGCCGTAACTCCCTCATAAATAGGCCTGGCTATTCATGGTTCATGGAGGATGCCTCTTTGTAACAGGGGGAACATCATACGGCAGTGGCACAGCTGCTGCTCAGACAGCTAGACAGAATCGCTCACGTGTACTTCTTCCCTAGGTGTAACAGGGGGGTCACTCACACGAATGGATATTTAACCTTGGTATAACTACGAGCTGTTTGTTGTAAGCAGTACAGCTACTAAATTGTCTGCTTTTCCCCAAACAAATGTCATCCAGCACTGAATGCATGCAAACTTGCAATATATTACCTAAAGAAAAGCTTATTGCTTGCAAAGGCAGATAGAAAATTGAATTTCACTAATGGATCGCTTTGCAGTTTGCTCCATGCCCAGCCATTCATCATTCACAAAGAAACTGCAAAGAACAGTTTCAAGGAAACAATTGAAAGTAATTAAGTTTTACAGAACCGATATTGCAAGTTATCCACGATTCTGCTGAATCCTCTTTTCTTTTTTTCCTGTTTCAGATGTACATTTGTAGAAATAAAATCAAGAAATGGACATACCCAATCGTAAATGCATTATGATCTGTCATATGATGGCTACACTTCATTTAATTTTAAAACATAGAGTACTACAGTACACAGCCCTTGAGCCAAAAGAACAAAGCAAAAAAATCA
The DNA here is from genome assembly GCA_013396635.1 of Penelope pileata. Taxonomy (NCBI): domain Eukaryota; kingdom Metazoa; phylum Chordata; class Aves; order Galliformes; family Cracidae; genus Penelope; species Penelope pileata. Next base: position 117,408 of record WBMW01000696.1, on the reverse strand, counting down.
GAAAAATGCTATAAAATCAGATTTCCATCTGTGAATGGAGAAAAGCAGTACAGATTCTATCTGGAAGGTCTACTTATAATTTGCAAAACCTTGCATGTGCAATATCAGAAGTATCCACTTGGTGGTCACTTGTGCCTTCAGTGAAGATGCTTGTTCCATATCCAGGACTCAGTTATGTGCTTTTCATTGCTCCAAGAGCAGCAGAGAGCTACTCTTCATTGCTCTGGACACACATGAGCCATGTTTTAAGCACCACAGCAAAACAAGATGCAAGTTGGCCTTGGCTATCCGAAATCAGTATTGTCAGTGAAACAACATTAAAACCAGCCTGGTGCAAATTCCTAAAATAAACGAATTTCAGAAGGTTCTGCAGCCATAGAATTGGATGGATTTTAATCTCTGTGACAACATGGTAACTTTCCTGGCAACATCCAACCCATAGAAAAATCTTCTTGACCAATGCAGCAGAATGTAATCTAGTCACTGAACTAGTAAATGTGACACTTAACTCTCTTACTCTTCAGAGCTACCACACATCTAAAAGACTGCAGCCCTGTGAATGCTGGATGTCTCGTGTAAAATAAGCTGCCTGGCTGAGTGACTTCAGATCCCTGCTGTAAATAACAGCACAATGCAAGGGGCCACAGGGAAGCAGCTTATTGAAACTTTCTCTTTTTCTTTCTACATATCCTTACTGCAACTTCAAAATATTTCTGGAATTGCTTCAGAATCTCATAAAGGGAGGCTACAAAGAGCCAGATTCAGTATTGGTACAATGAGATCACTGGGCCTGACGTTGGTGCAAAGCTTAGAAACTGCATAGAGAAAGACGAGAAAAGAATTGCAGCATTTCCCTTTCTTTGTTCTCCTTTCACACTGCACGGACAGACATGTCTCCCTTTCACACACTCTGGACAGACAGACAATGTGCCACGCACTGGTGGATTCCATTGGAAAGTACCCTTCTAGGCTAGAAAAATTCCTCTCAAGTCACTGACTCTAATCCCTTGACTCCAATTTCTGGCAAAGACAATTGCACTTATAATTCCACTTACAAACTCATTGAGCCGCATCTTACAGTTAATTAAGCTATTTTTCTTCTTGGTGTCTGGTAGCATGAATGGACAAGGAATGTAGCAGAGAAGCAATAGGCAATCCTGTGTCAGGAATCATTTTTGATATATGGACAAATATTCCAGAATATTTTTGCATCTTTGTTGCTTCATCTACTCTGAAGAACAGCATGCAAGCCACAGTCTGCTGCAGCCACTGCAAAAGTATCGCACTGGCTTCCTCAGAAGAAACTGTTTTGAAATGAGAGGGAAAAGTTGGCGTGAAGTTAATGAAGAGATTAACTGGAAGTGGATAGATGAGAAGAGCAAAACAATTAAAATTTGCTGTGTAGAATCAAGAAAGTGGTAAGAAAAAGGAAGAAAATAAATGTATTTGGCTTTCATGGGCAGCTATGCCTAAGAAATATTTGCAGAAAGTAAAGTGCAAATGGGAAAAAAATATATTAGAAATTCCTTATAATATATATACATGGGGCAGCTTTTTCTGTCTGAACACTTCCTCTTGTTTAAATCAGTGAATCAATCTACGCATTTCCCTTGTCCACAAAGCCCCACTCTGTATTTTATGTTATGCCTCTTTTCTGCTCCTGGTTTGCAACGTGACCCAATCAACTCCCTGATGCAGTAAAACTTCTGTGAGTAGTTTGCAACATATTCTTTTTGATTAATGGCATAAATGAGAAAATACATCTAGATTCCTCTTGTGGATGCACTACTCTGCAGGGGAATTTCACTGCCTAAAGGACATGTTCAAATGTATGTCAAATCTTGTGATGTTTTTCAGTTACTCAACTTCACCACAGAAAATCAGACAGAAATATTTATATGCTAAAATTTATTTTAAGGTACATTTGAACAGCACTTGAAAGTTCTCTGAGCTTCCAGAAGGAGAGCAGGAGACCTATTTGTGCCCTACAAAAGATGAGCAGAAATGCGCCGTTTCCAGAGACAGCCCAGTGCTAACGACAGCAGGTGATGTAATCAATCAAACAGAACTATAACTCCTAATGAACCAGTTCTACATTTCATTAACTCGAGTGCCAAGGTACTTCTTAATGATCGATTTATTTTTTCTCTTAATCTCTCATAATGAATTAAGCAGTTAGGAAAATAAGGACCGATGTAGCCCGTGCAACACAGTTTCTCTCTGAAGTCCATGAGGAAAGTGTGGGCTCAGCAAGTCTCCATGCTGAGGGCTCCTCGCGGTCCCAGCTTGGCCGTGCCACCACAGGTGGACGCCGTGCCAGGGCATCTCTCTCCTGGCCGCTGGAGCCTGCGGCTGTTCCAGTTCTGAACTGACGCTGGTGATGTGCAGTCCTGCAATGTGCTCAGTGCAGCAATGAAGATGAGAGCAACGTGATGTTGTATTCCTGTTCTCAGCAGTAATTCAAACATTTCAGCAATTTAATTGGATAGGAGTTAATATGGTTATTCCAGGACTATTTTTACTGTCCCGAATATTGCTAATTCAGCTTCCACTAATTAATTTTCATTAAGCTTAATTTTCAGTTAAAATGAGAAGAGGAATGTAGCTGCCTTCAGGAATACAAGAATGAAATGTCAAATAGCCACATATTAATGTATATAGGAAACGAAGTTCTCCTGATACAGAGGGGGTTTTTTTAGTTTTTTTTAGGTTTTGTTTGTTTGTTTCCTAGGGAAAATTGCTATGGGACAGAGACACAGATTCATATTTTACAGTGGATGGTCTGGAACCAACTCTGTAAGTCAGAAGATCCTTGAAGTTCAGGGAAATCTAAAACCAGCTTTCAATTTTGTAGCTGGCAACTGATTGCTAGAAAGGCTCCTGACCGTCCAACACCTAGCCTTTTATCTTTTACTGAATCCAAGTTTTCTGGTGCAATTCTTGTTATGATCTAAAGATGTATATATATGGGTGTGTATGTATACAAACACATGTATGTAGGTATGTGCATGCGTACACAAACACTTATATTCACCACGGTTGTTCCATTTTTCCCTCTCACTAAAGACAGTGAGATATTTGAAACTTCAGAGACTGCAGAAAGGGCTATAAGCCCTTTCCACTGTCTGAAGGCTGTATCAAAATCTCTGGGGAAGACAGGGCATTGTTTCCTGCAAATGCCTCATGTGTGATTTATCATAAAATTAAACTGGTTAACAGTTGAGTGTGAGTGTCAAGCAACTTGCATTTTCTTCAGCAGGTTTCTTTCACCTGGTACTTTTTAACTATTACTCTTTCTTGGTCTATTTCTTCTTTTTATAAGAAATTCCATAATTTCAAAGTAGCAGATACACTTATGTAAAAATACTGCACTTGGTATGTACAGCAGTTGTTTCCAAATTAAAGAGAAGGGTGTGGGCTCATTACTCACTCCAAAACCCAATGAATTTTAGCTGGTGCCTTGAGAGGAAATGCAGAGCACATTGAAAAGCCTGCAGGTGCTGCCTGGAGTTCTAACTAAGCTGATCCACCTGCTAACAGGAGCAGACCTCACGCTGTGTGTAAATCCGACCTAGTGATGTGCGGCCACGGGGTGAATCGCTTTGGTCGGCTCAAAGATCATTTTTGCAGAGCTACTCTTCTGCCAGATCAGGCAGCTGAGCTGGGTCACCCTGCAGCTAAACACTTACCAGAGCTGATGCAAAGCAGTGGAAGCGTATGGCTGAGGTGAAAGTGGGGACCGGACCATCCCTTTCAGCAACCATTTCCATTTAGATCACCTAATCTGTAGTATCATATTGCATCCCTGCCATGCAGACGTGATACAGCTGAGCTAGTAGGACCGTCCTGCCTTGCAGCCTCCCCCGGGGCCTGGCCCTGCAGCACTCCTCCCTGCAGCAGCTTCACCAGCGTGCCTGGCTGCATCCTGTGGCACACCGACTTTCTAACCTGTCTGAAAATAATCCCAGCAAAGAACAGGTTTATGGTTTTCTGCTCTGTTAATGAGTTGAGTAAATTCACTGGGCAGCAAAACAGTCCCTTTTTGCTAGGGGATTGGGCTATGTAGTCATGAGCAAGAGGAGAACAGGAAGGGAATGGAAGAGGAGAGGAGGAAACACGCTTGGCTCTGCCAGCAGCAATTAGAGCAGCTCAGCTACGTCACCTAACCAGAACTGAAGCCTCCATAGTTTGTTCCTAGCTCAAAGTCAGGAGTTAACGAAGATTTATTTTCAGAACAACACAAATGATGTCAGAACTTTACAGATGTGAAATGGTAATACATAATGTCCTTTGGGGAATGCTGACACAGAGAGAAGCCAAGAACCACACTTCAAAAAATGAAATATAGTTTTGGTAGTGCCTAAACTATTAGACAGCTCAGCACCAGGCTGTAGGGAAATGTTCCCCTGCCATCCATGGCCCTCTTCCATGTGGGACACTTCTCTCTGCATCTCAGGACTGCTCCAGACCTTGCCATGGCAGATCTGCAGCTGTTTGGTGGCGGCAGCAGGTGATGGTTGGCTCGGCTGGTGCCTCGCTGGTCCTCCCTGCAGGGGAATGTCACAGGAACCATCCCGCTTGCTTTTCCCCAACAATGCCGAAGAATTTCAAGATGAACACCTAAAAGTTGTCTGAAAGCGTTTTATATCAGACTAAGAGATAGAAGTTTTCAATTCCCAGGTCCCAGTCCCCACTGCTTGATACATCCCCTACAAACACACTGTATCCCTGTTGCCTCCAAAGGGGCCTTCCTCTGGGTGAAAGGACAAGGGGAAGAAAAAGAAACCACAAGAAGGATGGCCACCGCCAGCCTCTGCAGGTGGAGAAATGAGATGGCAGGAGAGAGAGCAGAACACTGACAACAGAAGATGTGACGACTGATAGCAATTCTGCCTCTGCAGTGCTTTGGCGATGAAAGTGTTCTTAAATTCTCCTCACCACCGCCAGATCTAGAAAACTACAGTAACTTCAGCAGTGTTTTTATCATTCCATTTTATTTTTGGACACAGTCTGCCACATACTTGGAAGCCGTATTGCCAGCACTGCTCTGCCATGGAGGGGAATTGCAGGGAGTTTGCTGCAGCTTTGCTCTTCCCCTTGCTGTTCTGAGAGGTAAGATTCAATCCCATCAGTAGACGTGTATCTCCTTTTAATGCCTTGTACAGGGAGGTATTTTTCATGAAGATGGACATCATGGTACAGAACACATTTCCCGGAATCCAGCTCTCCAGCGGTGAACCTTCCCTTTATCACCTTAAATGAATGTACTCACAAACTGTGCTCCAGGGCAACTTACGTAAGACACATTAAAATAAGTCTACTGAATTATTTTCTAGGCCAGGCTCTGCTATTCTTACTCATTTGGGTAAATAATTTACCCCCCAAGTGGTTTCATTAGCTACAATTCATCTTCCTGCTATGAGATTGCAAGTAGCCCAAGGTAACCATCCATACATGAAAAACAAAACAAATTGGGCCTTTTTTCACCATATCTGACAGCAAACCTGAGTCAGACACCCTTATTTTTTTGCTCAGAGGGCGGTGAGGCCCAGGCCCAGCTGCCCAGAGAGCTGTGGGTGCCCCATCCCTGGAGGTGCTCAAGGGCAGGTTGGATGGGCCCTGGGCAGCCTGAGCTGGTGGGGGGCACTGACCACGGCAGGGGGTGGGACTGGGTGGGCTTTGAGGTCCCTTCCTACCCAAACCATTCTGTGATTCTATAATTACATTGAACTGTGCTTTAGAACATGAATTTCCCCTGTGAAAACTGTGATGGGTAGGTGCTCTCAAGTGGGAGTCAAGAGAGGGAAAAAAAAAAAAGTGAACCCAGTGATCGAGACAGAGAGTGCTGCACCTGGGCTGAGGAAGGGATGCCAGGACCTCGCGTGCTGTGCAGGAACGCACATCTGGGTCTCTGACCCCCTAAAACATTGACAAACTCAGATGTATTAGAGAGGGGCTGGCTGCTCCAGGATAAACCAAAGGAACACTGGAGAAGTTACTGCAGAATAAACAACTTTTTTTCTCTCTCTCCCATTTAACGGGAGCTTTCAGCAGGAGCCGTCCATCTCCGGGCTGCCTCTTTCAGCGCGTCAGGGCAGCCGCCTGGAAGGGGAGCGGTTCCCACAGCGGCCTCCAAACCCCT
>WBMW01000696.1:86963-110712 GCA_013396635.1 Penelope pileata | reverse complement strand
CGGCCGTCCTCTCTCCCTGCCTGGGTCCGAACGGCGCGGGAGGGGCGAGCCGCTGCTGGGGAGTGCCGCGCCGCCCGCGCTGCCTCACGTCTGGCACATCCCGAGCGCAGCGCTTCTTCGCAACTTGAGGAAGGGTTTCTGAATACTCATTAACTAGCCCAAAAATGGGGGGGGAAAGCAGATTTTAGGATTATGGAGGAACCACTTGGAAATGGGAAACTGTGTGGTTTAAGGCTTTAAGTTTGTTTCTTAATTAAGGTATTTGCGGTGCCGTTGGTTAAGTGGGAAGGGAAGGGCAGGATGCTGCTGGAGATGAAATAAACCGTGGCAAGGGAGAACTGCTCATAAACGCCCTAAATTCTGTACAATGAAGCAGGAGTAACTCCAGGCGGGTGCCCCGGAGGCCAGGCCCGCCCTGCTCCCCAGCAGCCACACAGCAGCGGCCCTGCACCCGGGCAGGGGCTCAGGTTCAGGCAGGAGCTTGGGAAGCTGCCTCCGGCAGCGTGGTCTGGAAGCTCGCTGCAGAACATCCTGCCAGGGGAGCTGCGGCTAAGAATGCCACATTTGTCTGCTCGGTTTGCAACCAACAGTCTCCTCAAATGGCATTAGAAAGGGGTTCCCTTCTAGTGGAATGGTGAGAAAAGGAGCTCGTCTTCATCATCAGCCCAGAGACAGGTCATACAATCATAGAAACACCAGGTTGGAAAGGACCTACAAGATCATCCAGTCCAACCGTCCTCCTGCCACCAATATTACCCACTAAGCTGCTAAACCATATCCCTTAGCACCTCATCCAGATGCTTCTTGAACACCACCAGAGATGGTGACTCCACCACCTCCCTGGGCAGCCTGTTTCAGTGCCTGACCACTCTTTGAGAGAAAAAGATTTTCCTTATATCTAACCTGAATCTCCTCTGGTGCAGCTTGTGGCCATTCCCTCTCGTCCTGTCATTAGTTACCTGGGAGAAGAGGCTGACCCCCTCCTCACCACAGCCTCCCTTCAGGAAGTTGTAGAGTGCGATGAGGTCTCCCCTGAGCCTCCTCTTCTCCAGACTAAACAATCCCAGCTCCCTCAGCCGCTCCTCATAAGACTTGTTCTCCAGACCCCTCACCAGTTATGCATCAGCCCAGAGACAGGTCGTTATGCACCTCCGGAGCACTGTGCGAGTTGCACAGCTCTTCCAAGTGCAGTTGGTCTGCAGAATGACCTGGTGGCTCTGGTATCACACCCTTTGTAAGGCAGAATTGACTTTCAAGGAAAAGTACATTGCCTGTCACCTGTGACGTTTTCAGTAGGAGGTAAGAAAACGAGCTATTCTAAGCAACTGGGTGAAAATTGCATGAGTACATGCTCTTGGAAGTGGTATTTCTAAGTCTTCTGAGTAGAACATACCCCTGCGTAGATGTGTGCTGCTCTGGGAAAGCCAAAGTAGCCCTGTGCATTTTGCAGAGGCAACCTTTAGCTCTCCAAAAGACTGCTGTTTCCTAACACCAGTCCCACCTTCACTTATACCCAGCAAACTAAATTGTACAGTGATCGATTTTTCATTTTCTCTGGAGAAAATCATTAATTTTGTTCCCTCCCAAACCTTGATCAGTACTACATTTGCATAGTACACGGTAACAGGACTCATTCTCAGGCCTACACCAAGTGACAGTGGTACAATAAATTATTTAAACTGATATAAATTCTAGGTAGTTTATATTAATTTAAGCTTTTACGTGAATTTAAACCCAGCTTTTTTAGCTTATCTTGATAAGTGTACTTGAGGTTATGAAAAATTATACATCCAATTTAAACAGAAACAGATGAGTGAGCCCAAGCCCCACTTACATTTGTCTTTTTGTATTGTACAGCTATTTTTCTAGAAGGTGTTTTGCTTGGTTTTACTTCCATATTTTGGGTTTAAAAGTCTGTTAGTGGCATTCAAAGGGTGCCCATTAGGAAGATTTAAACTGTCTCATCAACAGATCTCCAAGCACAGCCATTAGGACAGAGACAGCGGTGTGGAGGACTGTCTCTAGAAGATTTCTTTGGACTCTAGCTCTCCTTTTTGTCGGTAGTCATCACGACGATGTAAAAACTTGTATGGTGAAGTTTGCAGTTAGTGAAAAGGTTCCTGGGCTGGAAAATAATAAAGAGACGATCTTTTTGTTGGAGGGTAATCTGAATCACCTGGCTGAAAGTTTTCAGTCTACAAAAATGTGCTTTAATGCAAGGCAGTACGCTGGGGAGCGATGCCAATAGGATGGAAGACTGTCCTGTGAAACTGCATGAGTTTGGAAAAGGATGGAGGGGCCAAATAATCACTTCAATATGAGCTATCAGTGCAGAATGTGCCTAAAAGGGTGACAAGAGCTCTGAATGTATCCTAAAATGAGAATTAGGGAAGGGCAGTTGCCTGTCTTTGCAGCAATGAACGACGGCGTTCAGTTTTGATGTCTATGCTTCTAAGATTGGTGGGGGAAAATTGGAGAGAAGAAATGGGGAGGAAGTAAAAACACAGAAATGATCAAGGGCTGAAAACACAATGATCGAGGGGGCTGGGGAGCAAAGCTCAGAGTATTATGCATATGGCCAAACATAAAACCCTAGAAGCTGGAACTACGGGGCTGAAGCGCTGAGGACAGGAAGTTGAAGTCAGTCTTTGCTGACCTTCAAGGTTATAACGTACAGGAAAATGAGGACATTTTTAAAGTCACTGAGTGACTTGCAACTCACTACATTCTGTGAGCAGAGAGACTCTTGAAAATTGTTCGACCTGCTCGGTTGCCTTTTTATTAATTGAGGAAACCTTTTTGAAATTCTTACGTGCAGTGGTGACCAATAGAGGATGGTGTTTCTTGAAGGCTAATCTGTGTTTAATCGTTATGAGGGTAGGAGCTCCTTGGCTCATTTGTCTTTGCAAAACATTGCACAGTTTCAGTATAAGAAGAATCAGAGACTGTTTGTCAGATACTGGTTCAAATGGAACAGCAGACAAGTCCTGAACAGCAGCCACGTTCAAAAATGACTCAGATCCTACGTCTGGGAAGCGTGAGACTGTTTTTTCCACACTGCTTTTTCTCATTAATGCTGTTACGTATGACATGATAGCAACACAAGGAAAGAAGCTGCATGTTCACATTTGACTGTAGATCTTCTGGGCATGCATCCTTCTAGATGCAAGATGTACATGCATATGGGCCCTCCAAAGTCTGCGTGGTTGATAATGGGCCACAGTAAAACTGCCAACAGGGGCAGGGGTTCACCCATGTGGACCCAGTTGCAGGACCGAGTCCTACATTCTCAATGTAGCAAAATAAGAATTAGGACTCAGGGTCAGGGCATTCATGCTGCAGTTTGCCTACATGGTTGCCCTTGCTGGCATTGAATGTTCTCTTTTGGACTATGAGAACATTGCAGTATATACTTTATGCCTGTCTGACCTGCACTCCGTGAGCTATTTTAGCCAATTTAGAACCATTTCCTGCACCATTCGTGGATTTTAGATTTAATCCTGCGCCCACTCGCCAGTGTGATTTGTAACATTGGACTCAGAATGTTGCCTGGCATCAGAATGTATTCCCCTGGTGCATCACCTCAGAGGCTATTCTAAGAAAATACATCTTGAATTTTATGCATGCTTTCTGTTTATGTAACAGCATGTTACAAACGAGGTGGGGGTCAGGCAGCCGGTGCAAGTATTCCATGTGCAGTGGGAGCTGCCAACTTGTTTCAGTGAAAGCTCAAATGCCAGAAAGCAATGAGGAAGGCTGACGCTGTCAAGCCGCCTCCCAGCTGTTTGGCTTTCTGCACCACCACAGTCCATTCCCCTTCCACCAGAGACTGCTGCTGACTCCCTCTACTGCTTCGCCCAAAGCAGTCCCTGCAGCTGTGCTTCTGAATGCCCACAGGAATATAGGAACTGCCTACACTTTTGGAAGTGATGGTATGGAAACAATTATGGGCTGAAGGAAGGACTGGTAAGGGAATCCTTGCAGTTCTTTTACAAAGTTGCAGCGATCACTTCACTCAAACAGCAGTTCCCGGGTTACAATGAACTGCTTTCTTCTAATTTTACAAAAGTATCTAAGCAATTCATATTGTAATGTCACAGGGACAGTGATAAGTACATACAAAAATTGAAAAAGTTGTTTTGTCTTGCAGCACGTACACGTTTAAAAAATCTGAAAGTTCTTGGTCCAAGAAGTTTTGAGTACAACCTCCTTGTCGTGAGGCAGTGCAGAAGGAGGTTCTTACAGCTTCATTCAGAGCACACTGAGTGCAGGGTTGACACACACAGCACTGCTGAGGGTCCCAGCAAACCAGCTACCCATCCACTTTTGTAGTTGAAATGGAGATGTCTATACTGTGCTGAACCTTCCGGAGAAGTCCCAAATTACACTGGAAGTCATCTCCACTGCCTTGAATTGTTACAGCCCAGAATCTCATGTAGCACAGCTAAATGTGTTGAAAGTTTGTCCCACTGAATTCCTATGTGGTGAAAACTTAAGAGTAACTGGCCATCTAGTCCATTTCCGTGCTTGAAAAAAAGCCTGCCCTCTACCATCCCTGTTTTGGATGATTAAATCTCTGTTTTGAAGCAAGACTCCCCCTAGCAGGAGGTCTCTAGGGACTTCTGAAAAGCCTCTGAATCACCCAACAGCTGTAGAAGGTGTGCTTCACAACTGCTGCAGCCCTCTGAAGCTTAGGCCTGTTGCTGATTTTCTGCCATTCTTTTAAGTTGTCCATGGGCGTGTGAATATGAATATTCTGTTCTTCCACTCCAGTGCCTTGACTACAGCAGTGGAGCCCTGACCGGTGACCTCTGTGAAGACCTGTGTGTGGCACAGAAGCTGGTGTACAAACACTGCCTTTACTATGACAGAGGTAAGAAGGTCATCCAGGCTGACTGGAGAGGCCAGCCCATCATCCTGAAATCCAAAAAGGAAATCTTCTCCAGCTACCAGCATCTCAGTATGCTAGACGAGGTGGAAACGCAGGATATTCCTGAAACAGAGCTTCTGCTGATGGTAGCTTTGGAGGTCAAAAATGTTCTGGGGCTAGAACTATCTAACAATACCATGGGGCCCCTGTGGTCAAAGAGGAAGGGACCACATTGGAAAGCGCAGGTGGCCAGCATGTGGTCCTTGCTCCAGCAGGAGGAATATATTTTCTTCAGTTTGCTGCAGGACTTAAGCAAACATGTGCTACGAATTATTGGCTCTTGCGGACACTTCTATGCCGTGGAGTATCTTACAGCTGGACATGCCTGGCACAGAACTCTTTTTCCCTTGGAAAACATAGTAGGTCCCTCCCTCGCTGGCCGCAGAAGCAGAGTGAGAGCCATCATTGACATTGCACTCAGCTTTCTGGACATGGTGCAACATTTTGATAATGATTTCTCTCATCGACTACACCTGTGTGACATCAAACCAGAAAACTTTGCTATCAGGCATGATCTTACGGTAAGCTGGGGCTTCAGGGTTGAATTGCAGATTTTTGAGGTTAAACTCTAATCTGAAAGTGGCAGCGTAAAAAATGACAGTTCCCTGCTCATACAGTTCTTAGCCAAGTTTTTGCAAAACAAACATATTTAAAAGTGATGGAGGAGCTTCTTTACTGCTTTTCCTCTTCGTAATGCATGCAGCCACATTTCAGAGCACTAGATCCTGCTGCTTGTTTTGAGGACTGTTTATGCAGTTCTGATTTGTTTCACCTACTCAAAGGTACTGACACTGACAGGGTCATATCCTTTGGATGTGGTGACAGATGCCTCCTGAAGGCAAGGAGATCTCAAAAGCTGTAAATGAGGTGGTAACTTGAGGCATGGCAATTATTTCTGGTAGTGATGCTGAGGGGATGAACTGTTTGAGTTTGAACACTAAGGCTGAACTCTCTGGGTTGACACAAAGGAAACTCCCTGCATACAAACATACACGTCTTTCTGCTTTGGTGTTCAGTTTATCCAGTCTGGGAATGATTCAGAGATGGTGACATGAAACTCCCTGGTACTGTTACCATTTCATTTCTCATACAACCGTAACTCAGAAGTGAATAGCTGTAAATGTTTTCTGAGTGGTGATATAGCACACCACCACGTTGCTGAATATATCTTGCATTCATTCTGCAGACAGGAATTCGACCAATTTCAGTGGGAATTGTTGTGTGTATGGATTGGAGCCACTGTGTAGTGTTTGAACCAGACTTGCAATTTGCAGTGATGTCAGTGGAGTTTCTGCACTTTGAGTGAATATAAAGCATTTTCAGGAACTCGTGCTATAATCAGTACTCACAAACACTCAAATCTTCAGAGCACTAGACAAACATAGCCTAAACTTCTAGCCATTAAGAGCAATTAGAGTGCTTCCCCTTCACCTTCCCTTCACTTACATTGTTTATTCAGGTGCGATACGGCAGTTAACAGGGAGCGGGTAGGGAAGTATAGCAAGAAACTAAGAAAAGTGTGCCAGTATTCAGGCAGAGTGAGATATGACAGAGGTTCTTCGAGGCAGCCTTTGCTTGTTTTTTTCAGTCATGCCAGGCTGTAACTGCAGGTGGCTGAGCACACGCCAGAACGTCTGTTTTGCTGCCCACTTAGAGATAAAGAGATTTCATTTAGAAGAAGAATGTTTGAGGTGACTTCCATTACAAGTCCTCTTGGTGAGGCTTAGTTCTCCAGGATTCTCCCTCTGGGGTCCAAAGAGACAGCAGTCACCTTCTGGTACAAGAAAGCATTCTCATGCAGCATTTTCTAGGAGAATTAATTACAACAACATCAACAACAACAACAAAGTAAGCTGTTGCTCACACATGCACCTCCCAGTTGCACATTTCTTACAGCCCATTGTGCGATGGTATCTCCTGCTAGCATCCCACTCAGCTGAGGCAGGAGATACATGCAGCCAGAAAGCTGAGGAGGAAAACAGAGATGATAGCTTCTGATGAGTAACCAAGGGAGGAGAGCGAGAAGAAACTCTAAGCTGTTTTGTCAGTCACCAGAATGGGGACAGAACCAAGGCAGCTTCTCTTTTGTCCCCCATGTCTATTTTAAGCAATTTTTTTACTTGCTTGCTTTTTTATTCCGTATAGGATAATAATAAAACTGCATAATAATACCATTATTACTTAACCCAGTAATGATACTGCTAATGCCTGAAGAAATGCTTAGCATGCAAGAGTTTTGAGAATTATTTTCAAATGATGGAGATAGCTCTCCAGCCCTCACTCCAGCCTTCTGCTGCTCCTGCAGTACAGGGAGGGTAGAGATCACTGCCTTGCTAGGTCACGCAGAAGGCTTTTTCCTAGCACAACAACTGGTGAGATTGTCAGAGATGCTCATTGTTGGCAGAGACCCACCAGGAACTTTGCGCAGTGACCAAAGGACCACGGAAATGCTGTACCACTTCTAACGTCTCTTTTCCCTTTTCTTGCACCAAATGCATCTTGGCCAGATACAAGAAACTCCACAGAAGTGAACGTCAAAATTGCAGAAAGCTTAAGGAAGTAAACAAAAAAGGAGAAACAAAATGCCTGTCCAAACATGTGAAACTCCGTAGGCTATGTCATGACTATGAAGCTTTCCAAGAAGCTTAAAAATACTTGAGTTTTTAAGCTATGCCTCATCTCCTTAAGATTTTCGCTGGGGAAAAAAAAAAAAAAGAAGCATAAAATGAAGATCAGACCTTGCTCTTCTGCCTGTGGAAGGTTTGTTTGGCCCTCTACCAGACCAGACATCTTTAGTTCCTGGAGTTGATCCAGCTGCTGCTCCGGCCACAGCTCAGCTTCCCATGTTATTTGGGAGGCTGAATCTTAAAAATGAGACTATCCTTTGAGCCTGCGTAACTCTGCTTTGCCCAAGTTCCAGATGATTCCCTCCCTGCAAAATTATTTCACTATGAGACAATGAGTGAAGGTTCTTCTGAGCGTTAAGTGTTAAGCGTGGCTCTGAATGTGTGCTGACGGCTGCATTCACAGAGCAGCAGGGAGACTGCTGTCACCGTGTTCATCCACAGTTTGTCTCCCATCAGGCAACTGCCATCACCTTACTGGCTTCCCTTCTTCTCTTGCTTATTTCTGAGGTCTTTTGAAGTACTCATGTCTGGAGTGACACTGACAGAAACTGAGACTGCAGCCGTTCAGTCCCAGAATGGTTTCAAATCTAGCACACGCAGCAGCTATCCAGACCTCTTTGTGCTGCACAGTCAGTGTTTTGCAAGCCTTGTGTAAGGGTGAGAAAATTCATTGATCCCTTCAGTCCTTGTTTTTTCTGCTGAGACCAGCTGCTGAATGGACTCTGTTATGGACCTTATTTCTGGATAAGCAGAACAAGAATCATGCACAATAAATGACTAAAACTGTAACTAACAGTCCCAACTTTCCCACCTTTAAGCCACCTCAGGGATCTGTTTCTACAGCTGAACAGATACAAACCCACTAGATGCAATGGCAGGCTTGGAGGAGCCGTGCCACGTGTGGGTATTTCTGTGCATCACAGTGCTCCTCTCCACAATGGTAAAGTCACAGGTTTAGTCTGGAAAGCGAATTTCAAAATGCTGCCATCTGGCCTGTGGGTAGCTGTGTGACATCATGTAATTAAAAGGTTGAGATGCCATCTGCATAAACTGCAAAAACAAGTAAATCAATCTTCAAGTGGGACAGTCCTGGTTTAAGGCAAATCAATCCAGCTGACCCCAGGGATGTGTACTGTCCACAGATAATTTTCTCTTTCCTGCTGTCTCAGGCATTGGCTGTTTTTGTTTAAGAAGTGGTATTCATAAGACTACTGCTGCTCAGTAAAGCGGAAGAAAGCCTTTTCATTGAGAGCCAGTCCTCCACTGTGCTCTCAGAGATTTCCCAGAGAAAGCAGCAATGGAATGCTTGTGCAGCCCTACCCAGTCTATGCTGTGCCAGTTTTGATGGGTTGTTTTGATCCTCAGGTGGTGGCCATCGATGTGGATATGGCCTTTTTTGAACCCAAAATGAGGGACATCCTTGAACAGAACTGCACAGGAGATGAAGACTGTAATTTTTTTGATTGCTTTTCAAAATGCAATCTGAAAATCAGAAAATGTGGAGCGCAGAGAGCCAATAACAACTTGCAAGTGAGTAGACACAGCTGCTTTATGCATCCATTTCTTTTAAAATCTCATGGACTATAAAATGTATGGTGTGTATTAGAACACTGGGCAGTGCAGGTAGACACATTTTTAAACATGGCCACCTAAGATCCAGTCCCATTCAGAAATCCCATCCTGGGGCATGCAAACAGACCTTTATATTCGCTGGCATTTGTTTGCCATGTTTTCATGTAGCTGCTACAGAGGCTGCTTGCCCCATGCCTCAGATATGAGAGTAGAATTAGGAGGAGCAGCGGAATTGTCATTACTGCCTCCGCTAACAGTAAAGTCAAGGCTGTCTACCTGTAAGCAGTGGGAGGTTATGGCTGTGATTCTCCACTCTACCGAAGTAGCATGCGGATATTGTGGAGAGAGGGGTCCATGGGGCTCATGGCCCTGGAATGAGGTGTCTTGTAACTCATGCAAATTGTGCTGCTGCAGTGCACTAGCTCAGCACAGAGGCTGGGGGAGCACAGCTCAGCTCTTCTTTGCCTGCTTCTCCCCCTCCTTACTTTCACCACTTGTTATGCAGAAGCATAAGGGCATTCTTCAGCTAGAGAATAGCCTCTGCACAAGCTCCTTTTCTTTATCTTGCTCTTTGAAAGGCTAGAGGCATCTTGGGTTCAGCTGATACAAGAGTAGAGACGTTTTGCTACAGTCCCAGGGAAGCAGCAGGGCATTCATTACAGCTCCTGCAAGACAGCAATCTGCTCTTTTTTTCTTTCCTCAGGTCATTTGTGACAAAATATTCCGTCGCTGGTTTTCTCCAAGTCTCAGAGGACCGTTGGTTTCCTTCCCACTGCAGCTGCAGTTGCAGAAGGCAGTGCAGGAGTGTGCAGAGCTGGGGCATGTGGATGCTACCGGGCACCAGAGAACTCTGAAACCTCTCTCTGAATTATACCACCTGCTTCGGGTCAGTCAACGAGAACTGCAAAGGGCAGAGTAGACACACAAGGCAGAACTGCAAAGGTCACATCACAGCCACTGCTAAGGGATGCTGTACATGAGGCAGCGTGCGCTTTCTGTCTCTCCTCCATCCCTCCCACTGTAATACTCCCTGTATTACCTTCACAGCGCATAGACTTTCTGCTATGCAAATGAAATTCATGGCTGCAGGTGCAGCATGTCCTGTTAATATCCCCTGAAGTGTGAAATTGTTTTACGTTACCTGATTCCATTCTTTCTTATTTTCCTGTGATCTCCATCAACATTCAGCGCATCATTTGCTTACCCCAAGAGCAGTAGTTACTGCTCAGATAGCATCTGTCTGAGTGCTGTGCTCCGAGTGATGATGCATTTACGTAGGGATGGTGCTTTGAAGATGAAAAGTGTAAGTGCAGCAAAACTAGTATCAATAATTAACAAAGAGGGTGGATGGGTATGGATAAGTACGTGCATGATGTTTGTTCTTGTTTCATTGTAGAATAAGGGTTTTAAAAGTAAATACAGAGCCTTCTGTATCAAAAGCAAAGCTCAAATGGGGAAATGCACTGTGCTTGTACAAAGCACTCCTTTCTTACGTTCCCAAATGCATTTTCTCTGATGTGTTACATTACTTGTGCCATAGCTAACTTTCTGGGGAGAAATTATGTGAAGGTACTTAGGGCTTTTCTAGAGCAAAATAATTATACCCATGTTTAGTTCCCATGTGGATACTCATGTTCTGCAGTGGAGAAAATGAGACCGACTTTTCCCACGTGAACAAGCCCTCAGGCACTTCAACATCAGAGCACTTGATAAGAAGCACTACTTTGCCAGAGAGCAGAATTACCCAGGAATGCCAACAATCTGTCCTTTGCACTGAACAGAACAATATCAAGACCCTGAGATTTCTTACTCAGTTTTATGAACAAAAGGAAATTCTCAGAAGAATTCCTAATCTTGGAGACTGTTATGTAAATAAAGGCTCATAGATTTCTTTAAAATCATTAACCTTGCCTTTCAAACTTTGTAGCAGGGGCTGGAGAATCTTAACGCACAGGTTCAGCAGACTTTATATAAATTTAGTCTCAATACTAGGTAATATACCCTTGAGCTGTTTTTGGCATGAAGACCTTAAAAACTCCACAAACAAAAACCAACAGCCTGTGACAGCCCTCAGCTCAGAACAGCTCCTCAGTTAATACTGAGACTAAGACTGACATTACTGCTTTGTGGATGTGAGACACATAGCAACGCTTCATCTTTTTTATCTGTATATCCCTCAGCCTTATGACAGTCTTGAAGCATGAGAGCACTAATACATAAACTTTCTATTTCTGGGCAGCAGTGGTCCTTTAGAGTGGTGTTCTTGAAGTGACTGCCTGTGACCGGAATAATGAGATCTGCTTAGGAGACCTTGACACTTAACCTAAAACTAGTGCAAACTTTCGAACTGGTATTAGTTAAAAAAAACAAGCAAACAATTTCTTGCAATAAACTGCCCTAATTTTAAAAATCACTCAGGTACTGAAAAAGCCTGTAGAGAGGACAAGGTCATCTGCCTTGCCTGGGGCTGTTCTGAAGGCAAAATGCTGCTCACCCAGAACTAGAACTCCAGAGCTCCTATCTTACCAAGTTGTGTCCCACTCTTCTCTTCCAGCTTGGGAGACAGTATTGTAAGGTGACTCTTTGCAAAAGCAGGAAAGCAAAACAGAGTAAAGTACCCACATTCCAGAGCAAGTTCTGCAACAAAGCTGTGAAATTGATAGAGGAGAAAATATTTAAGGAAAGAATCAGATTGTGTGAAAGGGTTGGGGACACAAGAAGTATCCTTAGGTAGAGGGAAGAAGATGAACCGGAAGCAGGAGACAGTGTGTCTCACTTTGTGAAGACTTGGTTTATGAGGTAAGTTGGAATAAAATGGCATTTAGTGGGGGGAAGAAGAGACTGAAGAGATGTGTGGTAACACATTTCAGAATCAGAAAGACGATGATCATAAGAGAATAGGACTGAACTGTTCTGTCCAAATTTTCTTAGACATTTGTTAGAGGCTTTCTGATAGTAAGAAACAGCAGACCTATAGAGTAGATCACTTGGGAAAACTTCAGTCTTCATAATGTGATTTTTAACTACAGGCAAGAGTGAGCGTCTGTCAGGAGTGATGTAAGTGCAGTTGTATCAATGACCCTGCCTTGACATAGGTCTTTATCGCTAGGCCTGTATCCCTAGGTCCAGTGGCTCTGTTACTGTCAGCTTGTGTTTGTGCTCTTGCAACTCCTTCACAAGGAAACAGACACTTCCAAGACACAAGGAAAAGTGACTCCCCTATATCTTGTATGTGTGCATCTGTGGGGTCCCCCCAAAAGGGAAGGCACAGAGTTCTCTAACTGTGCACATCTTCCCACGTGACTTCCTTACTGAAGGCACTGATCCTTCCTAGATCAGGAGCAACTCAGTACGTATCCCAGGTGCTGCTGCTTGTCTGTTTCCTGTATCCCATCAGTTTCCTCCTTCCCAAGCCCACAGAGTACCATAAGAGAAAAGCAAGCATAATGTAGGTGCTTGATGCTTTGTAGTAACGTTACATCTCAGCAGGACAGGGTTCCCTTTCCCAATTTTAGTTTTACAGTCATGTTAAATTTCTGTTGGCTGTAACGTTTCAATTTTAAAATAGGGTGAAAAGAACATAGTGAAATGAAACACAGTAGCGGCAAAATGCAGGTGGAATGTCACTTTGTTCAGAGGATCCTTCTCCTTGGCAGATTTAGGAAGGGAAACGGCCTTTGACAGCTTTCTCCAAACCCGTTGGGGCTTAGCTGCAGCCACCTCTACCTGACAGGGACCGCCTTCCCCCACACCATGCACTTTCCCAGGTCATTAAGTTTCATTTCTTCCTTTCATGATACTGAGAACAATCCTCACGAACAGTGCCTCAGAAACCTCTCAATAGTAGCACAGTAGGATTACGTGTACATGGCTGGGCTGTGAGAGCACGTATCAGTTACACGGCCAGCTCAGGGCGGCTTTGGTGCACCTTCCCTGATGAGTGGAGAGACAGGGAGAATCTAAGAGACTGTGTGAACACAGACAGCTTGATTCTCCACTGCCTCACGCACCTTGTGCAAAGTCACTGGAACCTGGGAAATGGGAGAGAAAACTACTGCCACTGCAGCAAAAAAAAATTGCAACTCATTTAGCAAAGGTAGCAACGACCAGAATAGGAACGAAACAGGAGTAGTGCCTTTTTCTCCTTACGACAGAAAGAAAATGAAGACACTGGTTTAGTGCCATTTACCTTAAGGAGGCAAACTGCAGTCATTTGAAAATGTATCACTTTCCACCCATATTTTATGGTGAAAGTGCCTATGCAGGTGTTTGGCAATGGAGAATCACTGGTCAGAAGGCGCTCCTTTCTGACAAAGCCGTTTTCCTTTTGCCTTAGCGCTGATGTAACGAGATAACCAGCGGGCTCTCATACCTAGAGGGTCTGGCCAGGTCAGGTGTGTGTTGCCTGAGAGCTCTGCCTGCTGTTGGACCCGGCTGTTGGCACAGTCTGTTGCAGCACAACAGCCAGCAGGGACAGCTGGGAAATTCTTCAGTGAAACATTTCTGAGGTACGGTCAGAAAATGAAACTTTGTCAAAAATATCACACCCTACAAGACTTCAATTAGAAAAAAAAAAATTAAAGTGCATTTAAGTCTATTTTGAAAAAAGCTAATACTCAGTTTTAACAGTTTACATGGAAAAATCTACAAATTATTTTCCCACTTGTAGTTAATTCATACTGGAAAGATTTGCAAAGCAAAAAGATGAAGGTGGAAACTGAATACAATTTAAAAAACAGTGTGTTTTGACTGGTCTATGCAGTGAAGCTTGTTAGTGCCTTCCATGTCTTCTGATGTTTACTTTTTAACTGGGTTCGGATCAGAAATTTTATGAAAGCTAAAAATCTTTTGCAGAGACTTTTTCACCCAGCCCAGAGGTCAGGTCTAGAAAAGTGGAGGCCCACAAATTGGTTTTAATGTTACCTTTGCTTCCCACTTCATTTCCACATCCCGGTTATTATGCTGACTTGGGCTGTGATGGTTTCTGCTTGGTTTCTCTCACTTTCTGGTATCTCCAGAGCTGCTACCCCTCCATATACAACATGACTCCATTTATACAGGTTCACTAATAGCATTTGGCTGCACTGGAAATGGCCACTTAACAAGTCTGTTCCCTTTAAATTGATCTCAGCCCCATCTCTGAGCCTGGTCAGTCTGTTCCTGAACTCTTTTCTCCCTATAAATGTGGCACTGCCTCTTGACTCATTTCTACCACTTGCTGCATTAGTGCCTTGCTCAGCAACTGTCTCCTGGTATTTACGGCTCTCTGTGAAACAGGAATGACATGAAGTCATTGTTTATCCCTTCTTTGCATCTTGGTTAACAGCAGGTGCTTCAACTCTGCGATAACCTAAAGGCTCTGTCTGCTCCCACAGTTTGCAAGAGGTGAGTTCAGTTGGAAGTTAATTTTGTAATCTTTAGGAAAAATGAATTCAACCCTTTTCTCAGGATTTTCATAGAACAACTCTTTTAATACATATTTTTGTCCTTTTAGTATTGTATGCTTTTCAAAAACATCTGCAAACCATAGTCATGCACTAGGGTGATGTGAAACAAAGCAGAACTCCTTGCCCCAAAGGATTGGCCTGGTGTCCTTTGTGCTTTCGAGGCTGACATCATGGTGACTAACCCAGAACAGCAGGTCATTACTGCAGCCTCAGGTTTTCACACAGAATCTACCTACTCCCTGGAGGGAGCTCACTGAACCCCCTTCACTGAGAGCATTCAGATGCATTGCTTGAGGCAGCAACAGACACAAACCCAGTTGTTCGGGACAGGGGGAGGAGAGACGGAAGGTTTTATTTTCTTTAGATTAGAAATGCTGACTGAACAAAACACTTCCAAGAGGTGAAAAATGGGACCAGGATGTGGAAGGAGTTAAAGACTCCTCGCTGATGTTTATTTTTTCTGTGGTTAAAAAATGTGGACACGAAATGACCTTTTTATTTCTTCTGTAATTTACAAAAAAGGAATTGAAGCCCTATACCGGATTACCTGTCTTTCAGCAGATCGTATTGTGGTTTGTAATGGGTCGGAAGGTGATAAATTTCAGCTTATAATGAATTTCAGACGGTGACAACAGAACCTTGTGCTTCTAATATCAGTTTACACATCTGGACAACCAAATGTAAGAAAAACCATAACTGCTATCAGTGGAAGCGTGCAATCAGCTCAGCAACCTTGGCAGATGCCCTCAGAAGCCCAGTACAGACGAAAGATGAAATCCACCTGTTGGGGCCGATCTGCAGAGCAATAAGCACAGTCACCACCAGGAGCCTCTGGCACTGTCACCTCTCCAGGTCCTCAGTGAAATCAGGAGAAAGACTTACACTTTGGTTAGGCTTTTAGTAAAAAAAAAAAAGCACATACAGAGAGCAAGAGATTGGGTTGCTTGCAAGAATGAAAATCCAGGGCAACTAAACTCAGAACCAAAGCTAACAGGAGACTCTGTACTGAAAAATCAGAGAACATCAAGAAATTGCTTGGGAAAAAAAAATCCTAAACATTCCTACTGTATTTTTTAAAAATGAAAACATCAGCACAGGGGATGCAGTACTGGCATCTCCAAATTAATGTGTTGTACGTGACTCAGGATCTCTGAAGACGGTTGTTGACACAATATAACGATGTCTGCAGACTAAAGGCAAGACAGTAAAATAATTTAGTGAAAGTCAGAAGAACTATTTACATAAATGCAGAAAATGGCCCTAATTACTAACACCCTGCATCAGCAAAAAACAAAAAGAGTGCTTTTCTCAATAGAAGTGTTGCATGTCTGTAAATTACAATACAGCGAAATGTTGAAATCTCTAGAAAGGTTATGATCCATAATCCTGTGGGGTTCTTTCAAGTTTTGATAAACTAATATCCTGCAGGCTCGGTTCCCTGAACAGCAGAGTGATTGCTGAGCTCCTTGAAAACGTGGGATTGCTTTGTCCTTCCGAAATATACTTTGAGCTGCTTTTTTTTGTAAACTGCGGGGGCTTTCTTCCTGTACTACAGATGTGCATAAGTGGCGATGGCAGCCAGAAGGATGTGCATATGACCCAGTGCATAATCACTTCCACAAGCATCTGCTGCTAGTGCTTTCAAGATACATGCAAGCCAAGCTGGAGACTGTTGTGAATGCCTCCCACTTTCCCTTGCTGGTTCCTTAGCGGTTTGCTTGTAGATGGTTAGAAACAGAATCCTCCGTCCTGCTTACACCGCTCATAATCTCTACAAGATTCGCACCATAGCAGGAAAAGGCCAAACTGTGTTGAGTTCAGAATGGGTTCATAATCTTAAAGGTACGACTTGTAAAGCTGTGGGAAAGAATAAAGGTCACTTTTTATTTCTAGAGAAGAGGTTAAACAAAAGTATCTGAAAAAAGTAGGTGTTTCAACCAATATCCCATGCACATTCACAAATCGATATTTCTCCGTATTTGCATAATTCAAAGTCCACTGATTCTTTCCCATTCAAAAGAAAATAAAGCAGAACGTGTTTCCTACTCCGGATTTCAAATACATTAAAATTATTTCTTTTCCATTTCTGTGTGAGACATTTCAGGCTGTATTACTGCTCTTAGAAAATAGATTTTGTCCGTTACGCCAAGAACGTTTGCATCTGGAAAAACAGTTTCCAAAAATTAACTTTTTTTTCTAGTTCAAGGATTATTAAGCACCGTTCTATTCTAATCTTGCAGATGATAGTTGTTAGTGGCTAAAAACATTAAACAAGGGCCTGATTAACTGACTGAATGTATAGCAAATAAGTAAATATCCATGTAATTACCCCAGCATTCAACATCTGGCTTTTAACGTAGCCACACCAGTAGCATCTGATTCTAGATTACCTGTGTACAAATAATTGCTTTGCCAAACTCAGGTTTAGATATGCTTTCACATGGATTAAGGCTACTACTGACTCTTGGTAAAACTGTGTATCCAGACAGGAGCACAGAGGGAAAAAATAACCCTTACGAACTTACATCTGTGGCATTTCCTTTGGTCATCATATTCAGTTGTTGCAGAGGAAAGGCAGCAGGTACGCACATGGACACTCATGCCTAGCTGTGTGATGAGCTGTAACTTCAGGTGACGTTCACAAAAGCACAGAATCTGGAGCTGGGAGGGACCCATGAGGATCATCAATTCAGAGGATATTGCACAAGTGCCCAGTACTCTTATTTTTCCTACTATATTCCGCATAAATTGGGAAAATACAAGAATAATTAGTAGTATGAATGAACATCACACTCTGTGCAGAAATAATGAAAAATTAATGGAATGCTTAACCAAATCCTGCATTTTTACCCATGGATTTCACTAGATTTCTTACGCTATTAAAGAGTTAAATCTGTTGGATCAAACTCACATTTCCAGCTCTTAGAACACGTCAGATGGACAGTACTGTATCAGCCAAAGCAATATCGCTGAAGAGGCATTACTTAATGCAAGTATACTTCATGAATTGCCACTGCCATTTCAGTAGGTCTCTCTCTAAACCAGAGCAGCGAAGCCAAGGCTCAGCCAGCAAAGTGACAAGCACCACTGAAATGCCTGCAGTCGGAACCTGCTAAATGGCAGGGGCAGGTCCTCAGTCCCACCTCATCCTTTTTGTGCTCGCTCTCCCTTGTGTGTGTACTTAGATGAATTCACGTGGGATATTCGGCGTGTTTTAAGGCTCAGGCTGGATCACACTTCACAGCAGCGTAACTCACTGACATTTCGGTGTTTGCTTTTGGTTTATGTCAGCAGGACAGCAGAAGCTCCTTGCATTTTAAGAGGGCAGAGGCAGGAGTAATATGAGCTATATATTCATTTAATATATGTGAGAACACGGACGTTTCACTGTAGCCCAACCCTTTCAGAGCTTTATTTCCCCAGCTGGAGAGAGTGGCACTTGGCTGCACTGGCTCAGAAGCAGTCCAGAGGTGCTCCTCGAGGACCTCAGCATCATCCATCACAGTCATCGCCACACTTGCTGGCTCAGCAATGGCATCTGGCACCTTGGCAGCGGGACTGCAGCTCCACCAGCACCACAGCCACTTCCTCCCAGCTCTGGGAAGGGGCAGGGAACAATGGGGCACAGCTTATTCTTTTCTTTACCTGGAGCAATGAGCAGGTAGATCAGGCTCATCTGCTGGGCCAAGGCAGCAACTCAGCCCATCTCCTCCTCTTCTGTCGCTCTCAATGCCAGGTAGCATTGTTAAAGCTGAGCACCCTGTCATTTTGTCACCCACTTGTTAAGAGGGCAGTCTTTGGCATAGTGATCTACAGAGTCAGAGGGAAGCAGTGTCCAAGAGTTTGGGATGTAAGGTACACCTCCCTCTCTCAGGCTGGCTCCTCTCAAGGCTTTCTTGGGATAATTTCCCAGAGTCACCCAAAAGCACACATAAATCTTGAAAAAGCTTTTGAGTGTAGAAGTAGTAAAATGGAGAACAAAAAGTCAAAGCTTTAAAAGTCTTTGACTCAGAGCAGAAACAGGGCTGGAAGGTCCATATAGTGCTGACAGTTAGGCAAGGAATTATGAGTACTACCTCTCCCAGTTCTTGAGAGCAAGTTCACTGAAAATAAGACCCTCTTCTAGGTCTTAATGAGCTGCTAACGGGTGATTCTTTAGCACAGACCTCAGGTCCTGATGCGTCTCCACCAGGAGCTGGACTGGATGTTTCTTGTGGATCCCTTCCAGCTTGGGATATTCCATGGTGCTATGATTCTGTGATGAAAGTTTCTTCCATAACTTTCACAAATTGGCACCCTTGTAAGCCTGTGAAAGAAGGCAGTGACCAAATGAGCGCAGAGGCTGAGCGGACCCCTCCAGGCTGCAGGCCCCGTCCAAGCCCTGGCACAGTGGCAGGGTGTTTGGTGGCACAGCTCACGCCATTGCTCACCATCCTGCTCCTCCAGCACAGACCAAAACAGCCTTTCCCTGGCTGAAGCTGGCATCTCAGAGAAACACTGCATTCATGTCCAGAAGAGCAGTGAAATAAAACAAACAGAACTTCTCTGTGGATCGATTTCACCCCGTTGTCACAGCTCTGGGACTTTGGAAGCCATGTACAAATGCTGCTGAGAAAGACCTGCTATCCCAGCGTAGCCCACTGCCAAAAGATTGTAGAGGTGAATTTAATACCATCTGCTCTTCAGTGTGGGAAACAAATGAATTGACTGGATACTCTCTATGAAATAAGGAAGCTTTTCTGGAAAGTGTAAAGAAAGTAAAAGAATTTGTTGCGCTCCCTCCTTTCATACTTCAGGCAGCACAGCACCGTAGGGCTATGTCTCCTATGTCTTGTTTGCAGTCCAGGAGCTCACAGAGCTGTCGGCCAGGTCAGATGCCAACTGGATGCAAGAGGGATTGCGGTGCAGGCACACAAACCTGCCAGGGCATCCGGACACAGGTCTGGTAGCTGGGGCGTGCAGCTCCACAGCTATAAATATTTAAGCTGGCTGCTCTGAGGGTGCGTTCCCAAGCTGCAGTTACGCTGGAGCAAGGGCAAATCAATAGGTATGGGTTTTTAAAGGTTGTTTGCTTGCATCTCTGTGGACACTTTTGGAACTGCAAAGTGTTATTAAGAGCAGAAGATAATGACATCTTTTCATTAGAAGAAGAAAGCTGTACCAAACAGATACAGCCTCGCTCTTGCATAAGAACGGAGGTTTTTGTGAGAAGAAGCTGCAAACTGGGCTTCCTTAGCCTTAAGAAAAGGCTTCTGTCTGCAATAAGGGAAGCATGTAGAAGAGATGGAGCCAAACTCTTCTCAGAAACATGTGGCGGGAGGACAGAAGGCAACAGCACAATGTGGAACATGGGAAATTTCAACCTAAAATTAAGAAAAAGTTTCGTATTTTGAAGGAGTTCAAGCACTGGAACAGGATCCCAAAGAGGTTGTGGGGTCTCTGTCCCTGGAGATACTCAAACTTGACAGGACAAGACCCCAGCATTCTGCTCTAACTGGGACTATTTGAGCAGGAGGTTGGACTAGATCACCTCCACATCCCAGTGCCTGCATGCACCCTTTTCCAAAATGTCACAATCATCAGAAAAAAATCAGAAAAGCACGATGGTCTTTCTTAAATGCTATTACTCAAAATACCCAAATGTTTCTTGCAACTGTGGATGTTTTTTACATGAGGGATCCAGAAGCACATATTTGTGCTCAGAATATTTCCCTCAGAATGGGAAAAATTCAGAATCAAGCCCAGGAGTTTGGTGCGACTTAAATCCATCCTCCCAAACAGAACCTCAGCACTAAGAATCCTACTGCTCCTTGTCTATCTTAGATGACATTGGAAAGATGAGAAGAGACCAGTCAAACGCTGGAGGTACAAAGATTTTAAAAGGTAGCTGTTGTGTACCTAGCAGAGAATTACAAAATAAATTCTGTAGAAATAAGAAAATAAATGCCTTTTAGTTGTTCAGGTGAACAAGACATAGCAGGATTCTAAATAATGCATTGCTACTGTTAGAAGCTTGAATATTGTTACCTTATCTCCCCATACAAGTAATTCTAAATGGCAGATACAAAAGTGTGCATTTTTTTTTTAAGCATTATACCAAGTTGCTGTTTTCAACCACATGTCAGGGCTGGGAAGAAATGGGCTTGCATCCATCTTGCCTTCAGGCCAAGCCATTTAATCAGTACTGGGAATACGGACAAACTTTCTCAGCCTCCCTCTCTCTGGTGTCATTGTATAAAGCCACACTTTGCAGCTCCCTCTACAAAAATGACCAGGAAAAATATCATGCCGCGTGCCTCCGTTTATCAAGTGGAAAATTATTTTTAATGTACTCCAGAAGAAAGGTAACAGGTACGTACCAAGCGTTCTCGCGGTCATTATATGGGGGTATATGCCAATCTATAAATCAATACTTGGCCCAATGCCATTCGCTTCTGAATGGAAATCTGCTATTTTTGCAGAGTTCTGCTCACAGCAGCTGAGCAACAATGCTAAGTAGTGTGCAGCTATTAGGAAAAAAACAGGCATGACAACACAAATCATGGAGCCCCTGATGAACATCTCCGCACATGGCTGCTTCTTCTAATCACCAGCAGAATTTAATGAGACACCTGCAGTTTATAGACACTCTTGTTCCAACATGAATTACCCTGAGAGCACAAAGTCCTCTTTTAAAAATATTCTACACTAAACCATAAGCCACAAAGAGTTCATTGTCACTAATAACATACTCCTCATTAATTTATAATTGTATGAAACCATATTCCCTCGTACACGGCCTACAACAGATCTGAAGATGAAGTCGAAGGCTGTTAAGATCTCCTAATTAGCACAGTTTTCAACTTTCTGGTTTTTTTTAATAAACCAGTGCTGGAGACATAGAAATGGACTCCTTGCACTGCTGCAAACAGAGTGATTCTTTGTAGCCTGACCCATAGCAGGTGAGTGGGTCTGCTGGCAGGAGCAGGCTGCGGCACAGAGCCACACGTGCTCCCGGCTTCCCTTCCACTCCCACGGCACTTTGGGCAGCCCCAGCCTTCAGCAAGCTGAGGGGCAGCACAATGAATGCCAGAAATTACAAAGGTAACACGCACCTTGTCCTGTGGTTGCCCCCCTATGTTCGTGGGAAGGAGGCAATAAAACCTTTGTTTTTCAATCAGCAGTATGACATTTGCCACATGACAGCAGACACAGAGAATGGCATCTCCTAAAAAGAAAAAAGGAATAAATTACAAAAATGAGCTCATCTGAATCTGTGAGTTCAGAGAGAAAGAAAACCCTTGTTGCTGAGAATCAGAGACATTGTCATCTCCCAGGTGAGCAGCTGGCAATCACTGGCATGGATTGCTGCCCCTACGGTGTGCCTCGGGCTCTGTCATCTTGGAACAGACCACGGTACTGCCACGGCCAAAATCCCATCAGACCTCTCTGCATGCTCTGTTCTGTCGGTGTCCCAGGCTGCCCAGGAAAGGGGCCATGAGCTGTTTTGTTACCAATGACAACAGAACTTTGACTTTTTAACATCTGGGATGAATATTTGAGGATCTTTGGCCTAATTTTGTTGTAACCTGTAAATATCTGATAGTTACCATAAGACTTTCCTGAGAAGGGTCCTCAGAAATGATTACCACATTGTAAATTGCAATCTGTGTGAGCACAAACCTGCTGCTTGTAGGAGGACAACAAGCAGCAGATCTGTGGTGTTAGTTAGTAGAAGAGCATTTAATTGCAGCATGAGAAAAAGAGAACAGAGACTTAATTCTGCTCCTCTCTTGTTGTTACATATAAGATGTTTGCCAGCGTCTGCCTCTGTGACATTTCACATCCTCTTCCCTCCACAGACAATAGCTGCATTTCACGCTGTGCCACCTGCTGTAAACAAACCCATCTCCAGCGAAGTGAGCAGGGCTGGGGCATCTTACAGTGTCGTGAGTCTGGCACAGGCTGCTCTAAGCTGGCCTTAAAACACTGTGCCTCCTCCTGGTTTATCAAATGGGACGTGTCAGGAGCCACTCCACCTCTGACAGCCTGGCTCCCTAACAGCCCTGGCTATCAGGAGAGCCACAAATGCAGCGCTGAGCTCTGCTTTCCGGTGACAGCGACAGGGCCCAAGGGAACGGCATGGAGCTGTGTCAGGGGAGGTCAGGCTGGGTGTTAGGGAAAGGCTCTTCACCAGAGGTGGTCGGGCCCTGGCACAGGCTGCCCAGGGCAGTGGTCATGGCCCCACGCTGCTGGAGTTCAAGGAGCATTTCAACACCGCTCTCAGATGCGGGGTTTGGATTTTGGGTGGTGCTGTGTGGAGCCAGGGGCTGGACTCCATGATCCCTGTGGGTCCTTTCCAACTTGGGATGTTCTATGATTCTATGACTATATGAAAAAGGGATATTTGGGTTATTAATGCACTCAGAGGCTCAGAAGCACTGCCCGCCTCCACAGCCTGCAGCACTGAGGAATCCAGGCAGTGGGATGCCGGGAAGGGAGCAGCGTCCAACACCTCCCGGCTTTGGGGTGCGGTGCCCCAGCCACAGCTGCAGGAACTTGGGTTAAAAAGGTTGGCCCGAGCAGGAAACCAGCCTCCTGGAGCTGAGGTCTGGCTTAGTGCAAGCTTACTGACTTTCCTTTCAGGCTGTAAAGGTGAAGTGGCATTTGGCAGTGTTTTAGGAGAAAGTGTGATGAAATGTGGCGACACATACCTACAGCAGGTACGAGTGCAGAGCTGGGTGAAAAAACGTCAACAGCAGTGTCCAGGGAACAGGAACGTTTCTTCCTATCGGGAGGCATCACAGCAGGGAGGGCCCAAATCAGCTCCATCAGGAAACCCAGAATACCTGAGGGGCACAAGAAAAATTTGACGCCTAGCAGGAAATCTGCTCCTGCTGAAGCCACCGAGGGAGCTGGGAAAGTCAATCACTCGCAGGCATGGAGCAGAGCCAGGAAAAACAGGCAGCAACCCACCAGGCATTATGGAAAACTGTGGGGGTAAATTGCGCTGAAGAAGTGCAGTGCTTCTTAGGGCTGCACTCAAGGGCCCTGCAAGCATTATTTTTTGTGTAGAGTTACCACAGCTGGCAGCTTGGGAAATTTCTTGCAACTTTGTAAAGAATGAGAAATACCAATTATTAAGAGCAAAACCTTTAGGGGGGGGGGGGGGGGGGAGGATGCTGTTTGGAAAA
>WBMW01000696.1:60260-86957 GCA_013396635.1 Penelope pileata | reverse complement strand
AAGTATCTGCTTTGAGAAATACTCTCAGAAACGTAAAAAGGGCACTGAACTAGTGCACTTTATTTGGCCAAATTACCTATGAGGCTTAAGGTCTAGGATCTGCTGTTCTGTGGCTGCTCAGCAAAAAGGATGCTGTGCAGATGCCAAAACATTCCTACCCAGGAGCAGCCATAATGTGTGACCTGTCTCAACGCGTGTGGCCCCACAGTTCCCAGATCCATTGGCAGAACGGGTGTAGAAGCCCCTGCTCAAACAGGGACTTCCAGACGCACCATCTGGGAAGCAAGGAGCAAGAGGGGGGTTTGGGGTGCAGAATTCCCCCTGACATTCACAGTTGCTCTGTCACTGTGAAGGACGGACACTAAGCTGCATGAAACAAACTCCCAATTTTAGTGCCACTCTTTGCAGCATTTAGAAATGTCAGCACGCCCTCCGTTAACAGAGATGTGAATAGCTTTGAAGTAATTTACAATAAACAAAATTTTCACATATTTCAGTACTGAGACCAAAGCATAAGCAATTTTTAAAACCATTTTATTTGAATGGGCAT
The DNA here is from genome assembly GCA_013396635.1 of Penelope pileata. Taxonomy (NCBI): domain Eukaryota; kingdom Metazoa; phylum Chordata; class Aves; order Galliformes; family Cracidae; genus Penelope; species Penelope pileata. The sequence continues at coordinate 86,407 of WBMW01000696.1, read as the reverse complement.
TAAAAATCAGTTTGGCATTTGTGGTATCATTTGGCCTGTTCCTATATAAAAGCTTCCTATTCTGTTTTGTATATCATTTTTTTTTCAATTACTGTCATTTCCATTCCATCTAAACACACTCATTACAAATCAGTTAGCTTTGAATAAGTCTGTATAAGAAAAGCCAACATCCTGCACTGTTCATTCTGTTTAATGCCTACAGGAAAGCTGGGGAGGGGCTTTTTACAAGGATAGGTAGTGACAGGACAAGGGGTAATGATTGTAAACTGGAAGAGGGTAGATTTAGACTAGATATAAGGAGGAAATTCTTCCCTGTGAGGGTGGTGAGACACTGGAACAGGTTGCCCAGAGAAGCTGTGGATGCCCCCTCCCTGGAAGTATTCAAAGCCAGGCTGGATGGGGCTTTGGGCAACCTGGTCTAGTGGGAGGTGTCCTTGCTCGTGGCAGGGGGGGTGGGACAAGATGGTCTCTAAGGTCCCTTCCAACCTGAACCATTCTATGACTCTATGATTCTATGATTCTTGGCAACTGAGGCATTAATGCACACCTGATTTAAAACGCACAGCGCAGTTACAAATTACAGCACACCAAAGCACGGCAACATTCGCACAGCTCCATGGTGTGTGGTGCTCACCCAGGGTCCCGCACACTGCGCTGATGGCCCCATTCAATCTTCTGGGAGTGCCTGGCTGCCCTGGGAGCGGGCAGGAGGCTCGGCGTGTTCCTGAGGGCAAACGCCCCTGCAAGGCTGCGGGCAGACAGACAGACCCAGACCCTGAGCAACCGGATTCCCAGCAGCCCCTCACCACAGCTACATCCTCAAAAACTCATCAGGCCATTAGATTTGAATATGAACACAAAGTTATTTTTTTACATTTACAATTAGGTATGGGCTGTATTTGCCTATTCAGAGCCTTTCTATTTCCCTGAAGTGCTTGATCCCAGGCTTTGACTCTGAAACCGATACAACTGTGCGAGGCTGCATCCAGAAGCAATTGCTAATCAGATGCTTAATTTGTACTTGACAATGTTCAACTCATAGGCACAGCAGGTGGGCGGGGGAATTTGATGGCTTCAGATTGTGTGGGGAAAAGGAAAAAATACGCTTTGTTCTGTATTTGGCATGAAAATGATTAATCTTCTTTCTATTCTTTTAAGTTAAAACATGGGATGTGGAATGAGAGAGACTAAGATTTTAATCTTTTCACTGAAGTCAAATAATTAAAAGGGTTTCACAAGCTCATTTATTTCCACATGAAATACTCTATTTCAGGCGTGCTTGAAAAAGTGTTTCAGAAGTTGGCAATTCAAAGGAGGAGGCTGCATACTGATAACAGGGGAATATCTCACTGCGGCTTTAGATCACAGGAACTCACTAAGCAAAGGAGCCCATTTTTCTTTCTGCTTTTGAAGAAAACACTCCTGGTTAGAATGCTAGTCTGAAATCAAAGCACATGCCTGCTTACTTTGCAAGAGAGGCTCTATAAAAATGGATTGAAAGAGCTGCAGCTTCTTGAATATCTCACAAACAATGATTTACTGTGAAGAGAAAAGCTACTGAGCCCTTCCTTCTCTAATTACCTTTCGTTTGTTTTGCACGGACAGGAGATGTGACGCTGGGTATTTTAAAAACTGACTGATCGTGCACTTTATGCTGGCTACCAAAGTGTTTGATGTTCTGGGCCCAGGAACGCGGGAGGTGGGCAGACCTCCTCTCAGTGGGAACTGCTCTCTCTGTGCTGAGGCGTTTTCACCCACAGATGTCTCCTGGGACACAGGAGCCCCACGATCTCCTTGGCAGCTCTTTCAAGATTATTTCCACCCTCACTCAGTGTTTGGACATTTGGGGTTTGTCAGACTTGGCAAAAAAATCTGCAAGGGAATTCGAGGTTCAGAAAGTCACACTCATGTTATCAGTATTTTAATTTGCCCTGAACTCAGACTTAAGCCCAGAAGGAACCACTAAATACTGTAATCTTTTGCAGATCACAGCCCACTGACTTTCATACAGTTGCCCTTTGTTGAGGCCCCAGAAATGTTTGTTTGATTACTCATTTCGTCCATGTGAGATTTGATTGTTGATTTGAAGACATCCAGGCATGGAAAGTCCTCCGCATCTCTTCGTAGCTCGTTCCAATGGCTAATCACTCTCACTTGCTTCTCAATTAAATCTGCCTGAGACTGGCTTCCAGCCATGTATTCTTAATATGCATTTCTCATTAAGCAAGACAGCTACGAGCAAGTCAGGGTCAGGCATTGGCAGATTACGTCCTTTCCGCAAGAATGCATGTCAGCATTTTTTATTGTAAACTCTTTATATATTTATCTAAATGAATTCAAAGTAAAGAAAAACAATACAAAAAACCCCACCGACACCGTCACCAACAAAAAACCCACAGTGATTTTAAGTTGCAGCATTTCATTTCAAAAGGCTTTGAGAGCTATTTGAGCAGATGGTTTTATTTTAATATTTCTCTGGGCAGGCATTATCACGAATTGGCAAAATACAAAAAGATATGTATCTGTTCCTCTGCTTTGTAGAACGAACATCTGCATTCTTTTCTACCTCAAGTGTCTGTTTATGAAGTCAGAGGAATCTGCTGACTAAGGAGGAGGCCAGAACAGCACGGGAAACTCAGAAGACATTATCCGCCGACCATCTGAAGGGAACGACTGAAGGGAATGAAACGGAACCCAAGGCTTCACCTGTCCCCAACAGAACTCACTGGGAAAAAAAAAGCCCTCAAAGACCTGACTATGGCATTCAACAGCTCTCTTTTCTTCTCTGCAGCTGTTTCTTCTTGCCAACTCTACCCTGAAATCAAGATGGACAGAAAAATGGAGGCCTCAGTGCCTGGAAGAGTCAGGAATTACTCAAAAATGCAGAGGGAGAAAAAAAAACAAACCAGCAGAGAGGGGTTGCCCCCACTGAAATCAGTGGTAGTTGTGATCACAGTGCTAGCACACATTTTACTGCATTGACTGAAATATTTCCTCTACCCAGTCCTCTCAGAGCCAATGCATGTCAATGTCACTCAGCATTTCAGCGTCACTGCAGTGGGGTAGGGCCATCTGCAGTCTGCTCACAGGCTGGGATCGGAGGTGCATAAGGACAGAATGAAAACCTGAGGCAAGCACAAGAATGTTCTATGAATCTGCCAGACCTCAAAGCACACAGAGATGCAAAATTAGGCTGGCAGCCCTGGGGCAAGGGCAGGAAGAGAACCAATACTCAAAAAAATGAAAAGAAAACCCACAAAGTACTACTGTGGAAGTTTACTGCCTTCTTTCTAATATGAGTTTCAAAGCAGAGCTCTGTAAAACAAGCCAGTTAAGATATATTTTAGTAACTGAGACATTGGTCTAACTTCTTTTTGTTATTCTCCACCAGGCACAAGCACCACCGCGTGTAAGCAGTCATCCCAAATGAGTCGGTCCCGCAAATACCATTACGGCGGTTACCTGACTGCACCCTTTCACACAACTGAATGGAACCGAAGACAGCCCACATGCAATAATGTGGGTTGTCTTCTGTGTGCCTTTTCTGCAGGAGGTTCTGGAATCACATGAAGTGCTATTTCTAGAGACTGCCTGCAGTGGATTTAAATTCTGCTTGGGTTGAATAAAGGGAAGATAACGTTACTTCAATCTCTTCAAGTCATCTGGGTTTTGTTTTGATCACATTTCAGGAATATTCGCATGCTTCCCATACAGACTGCATGAGTATTTTTGTAACACAAAGTTCTCATTTCTAAGGTCATTTATTTTGGTTTCAATGCAGCCACACTGATAAACAGGAGACAAAGGGGCATGAGAACCTATTTCCCCATTTAATCACAAACTCTAAGCAATGAAATGCGCTCCCCAAGTACTGAGAATAATTTGGGGCCGGATCTTACACATGGAAGTTCCTATGACTTAATTAGCAGAGTCAAAAACTACAGGGCTGGTCTCCCAGCCACCTCTGTACCCCTTTATTAGGTTACTCCTGGGGACAGATGTGGCCAAAGCACTCCTGTATCCTGTATCTGAAAAAAGTGAAGGGGGGAAAATTGAGTCCAGAGTTGTCTGGGCTAGCCTCCAGCAGTTGGCATTGAATGGAGCCATCGGCATTTGCACCTTCATGTTTCCCTGAGCACCTGTGTAGGCTCTGGCAAAGGCCAAAACCCACTGGTGTTGTCTAGGATAGAAATAGCTTTTGTTTCCTAATCCCTTGCATTACTCAGACCTACTGGCATATATGTTCCCACTCTGGAAAAGCCACTGCTCTGGAAGACAAGTCCCAGGGTCCCTCTTTCAAAGGTCCCTTCAAAGCAAAGCCTGCAAACATGGAGAACTGGCAATCTCCTCGGTCCTCGCTTGGTCACCACTTGGGGTGATGCATGTGTGGAAGCCAAGATAGGAGTGTGTAAAATTTATAAGGAGAAGGTAAGGGAAACCAAACATTTATGACTACGAATGAAATACCTTGATCTCAAAACACCAAAATGGGGAAAAGAGAGGTCACTTTCTTGCCAGATTCTCTTTTTAAAGGACTACGGCTCTGCATTTAGTCACATCTCTCCTCTGAAGCACCAGAGCGAACAATCTAAGCCGCATGAAAAACGTTGCTGGCCCAAACATGACTCATCAGGAATGGAAGCCAGGCTCATTAATTACTTTCTGTGGAGCATTCCCAAAGTGCAGTATTCACGCTGAAGTCCTGAGCACATTGCACATTCTGAGGCAGAGGAGGGAAGACCTTCACTGGACTTCGGGTTTGTGTGGACCCCCTGAGCCCACCTGACTGAGATGGCCAAAGGTGATAAAAACATCATTTATATCACGTGTTCTATCTAAAAGAAACAGCGAGTTACTGCATAAATACCTTAGCCTATGTTCACAAAATTAAAGAAAAAAACATATACTTGGTGCTAAAGCTTTGGCAGCGAGCATATTGAAAGGCTGCTGCATTATTATTCCACAATAATAATCTCTCCCTGGCGGTGCAGCAAGAGGTTGATTTGAAGGAGCGACACTTTGCGTCAGATTTCCCTCGGGTGCTGCGTGAGACTGCACAATAAATGAGCGCTGCTTTAACTTAAACAGATACCGGCTCTTCGGAGACAGGAAAATAAAAATGTTGTGCTGATAAAATGTAGCCCTGGCAGGTCTATTACGCTCTTCACAAAGTCTGATAGTTTTCTTCTAACAGGAGCTGTCTTAAAAATTAATGATGCATGCTTTCAGTGTTATCCCATTAGGATGCACAGCTAAGTGGGTGCAGACCAGAGTGCAGCTGGCTGTGTGGATGGGTACGTCCCTGACGTACGGGGGAGTGGGCTCTCCTGCTGCAGCTATTTCTCCGCTTTGTCTATGGAGATGTTTTCTGAGATCTTCCAGCCTGTGTTCTCCTGCTCAGCTGCCAACAAGACTGCTTTAAATCTCCGCCCTGAGTCAAAAATTGCATCTGATAGCACAAAAATAGATATTTTTGATTGAAGTTTGGGAAAAATACACAAATACTATCAGTTACAAAGAATAAAAATCCTTTAAACTTTTCACTTTGAACAGTGAGTACAGTATTTGAAAAGATCCGATCGGATGATGACTTTTCTCTGTGAAGATGCAAAGGCATACAGCATCCACAGTGTGGAAACTCACAGCATAATTGTTATGGTAAATTCCCACTGTATTACTGTCACCGACTAACAATGCAGAAAGTGAGTTGCTTTTAATTTGGATTCATTTAAAATTAACTAATCTCTGCAGCCAGGCGTCAGACGTGCACGCCAGCTTTCCAAAGGGCTCTCTGCAGTCTGATGCAGCTCCGTGCCTGCTCCCACGCAGGCAGCACCTACCCTCCAGCCCAGCAGCAGCCTGGGAAAGGCGTGAGGGCCGTGCTCCGAGCCCCAGGTCAGCAGGTTTGGCTCTGCTGGGTGCAGGCAGGACGTGAGGGGGCACCCCATGAGGGTCAGCACCCAGATGAGGCCTTGGCTTTAACCAGACACCGGCATTGCAACAGCCAGTGGATGCAGGCAAACCCAATACCAACAAGGAGGCTGAAATCCTGAAACTCAGTGCTTTTTTTTTCCCTTTACATCTGAAGGGTGGTTTACACTACTGGAGTTTACACTACTAGCATCAATCGATTTCTCTCTAAATGAGAATTAATGAAGATGTATGCTTACACCAAGCGGGGCTGGCCCGGTGCCCGGGGACGGGAGCCATGCATTTTCCATTACTGGATGCACTCACTTCCACTGATGTGCAGAATCCTGATTTTATTGTTATTCTTTCCAAATTGCAAGATCTGCAGAGGCAGAATATCCAATTAGTGCTAGAAGGCTGAAAAATCATAACCCGAGTTTGGTGCACTGGACAAAGCACTTGGTTTTTCTGGGTGGCATTTTAGGGAGGACATTCCTACAGGAGCTGTGAGATTTGATACAAAATGAAATGCTTTTGTCAGCCTTTGAAGTGTCAGATCTCCCAGGAAATAAACCCTTATGGAACCGAGTCTTACTTAAGTCTTTCTGTCAATAGAAAGAGCACTACGTAAGGTATCTGGTTAACAAATGTTTGAATTTGCACAAATTTCAGTTCTTTACAATGCTGGTTATATGTGCTACAAGATGCACAGTAAGCTCCAGGAGAATATTTCATTTGCAGAAGGTCCATTTACATTTTTTCCATGTTATTTTCCACTGTGTGAATGGCAGAAAGAGAAATTGAATTCATTTTCTGATGATTTTTTTCTTTTAAAGATAAAAAGCACTGAGTATCAGTTTGATTTATGACATACCACCCTTTTCCCCCTGTTCAGCAGAGGCTGAATTTTGCTTCATTTTCCTCCTCTGAAGTACCCCGCAGCTACAGAGCTCCACTTGCAACAAAAACATCACTGCTGCACAACAGAATCAAAAACGCAACACAAAAAGCTAAATAGTTCTCTGCACCTATTTTGACTGTGCAGGGACAGGTGTCTTTTGCGAGCACCCCCCAGCAGAATCACCTTCTTTCCTTCTGGAAGGTGCGTGGGCACGCGAGCAGCCTTGGCCCGTTTTGCTGGGCTGGCTGAGCTGAGACAGGTGGCCAGCAGCTTTGCGAGGCCGATGGCTGTTCTTGCTAAAATCTGTGCTGCAACACCATGCGTAATTAAGGAAAACGCCTTTCACTGGGCCAGGGAAGCTGAAAAGCACACCACTGTGTGCTTCATGTTTAGTTACAGGGAAGTTCAACTTCGGGTTGTCTGCCCAAGTGGCCACTTCCAATTAAACTATTGATAGTTTAACAGTATTTAAGCCAGTTCATCTAGTGATGCTCAGCTGAAGCCAGCCCAGCTTTGGTAGTCAGTCCCCATTCGATGGAAATGGAGCTGTGTGTCACGGGCTCTGACCGGGGAACAGGAACAACAAAAGGAGCATTTCCCCTCCCACACTGGCCCATGGACCCCAGCAGCAGGGAACCACCAAATGCTGCTGGCTCCTGTGAACTGTCTGCACTAATGAATTGGTTTTTAATTACTCTACTCAGTGTATTTTTAACCTCGAGTAACCATGTGTAGCTAAATGTGTGCTACATGTATCCACAGACAAGCTCTAACACACACGTATATATATAAATATTCATACGTACGCGCGTATTGGGCTGCTCTCACACTGGAACCAAACCGAGGCTCCTCCTGACAGGATCGTGCGACAAGGAGATCCATCCTGCACGAAGATCAGACACATTAGCTTCCAGTATTTCTGAATTCCTCTCACTGAATAAAAAGCTTAAATCTTTTTTACGCAGAGTCTAAAAAGAAATTTCTTCTCACTCTTCTGAGTAAGATGGCAAGAAGCTACGTGTGCTCCTGATAGAATTGCAAGCTCTTTGGGAACAATTTTCACATATTTTCCAGCAAAGTAAGACTGCTTTGTCCCGGAATCTAACGCTACCCTGGGGGGATTAAGCCACTCAGAGTTTGCATCAGGTTCTGTGCAGATCCCAGGGAAAACATATTTGCTCATCCTGGCTGCAAACTTTTAGGTGAGAGGTTGAGCCGCTGCTCTGCACTGTCCGTGGGCTAGCTAAAGCACAGCTTTGCAAAAAGTTACAACAATGAATCTTTTTCACAGCTGCAACACATCGTTTTCCTGAACAAGTAGGAGAGATGCCATGAAATTCTTCATGGTTCTCCACGAGGCCGGGACCAGCATGCTGATCAGCACCCAGCAACAGCCCTTAAAGGGCTCCATTCACTAAACTCCGGGATGCAGTGGCGGGGGTTTTAACCTGACTGGTTTAAAACCAGCTATTAACACAAGCTGGTACAAAACCTGTGCCAAAGGAACTCAACAGCCAGCTTCCCTGCTGTTAGAAACGCTTATAAAATAATTTGCAACCTTCTAAATTTCAATTTGACGTGGAGCTTGAGCACAGGCCAATTTAAAGAATAGACAAAGTCCGTTTGGCTTCCATCTGTGAAGTCTATGGAGGAAGAGAACAACGTCAACTTGTGAAAATATGCAAGATAAACCAGATTGCTCTCTGGAAGTGCATATTTCCTAAATAGTGTAAACTCATTACAAATACTTCCGCTGTAGTCCTCTGAATCCTCTAATACTGCAGCCAGAGAAAGCCTTGTCAAGAATAAGTCCAAATTGACTTAGACATAGAAAGCTGACGAAAGAGCCATAAAAAACTATAAAACCCAGCAGCCATCCAAGGGTGGGCAATATCTTCCACCACTTAACCTCTTCCCAGTTTCTGACGTCTGGGGATTCTTTAACCTTTTACACTTCCACCTGTTACCGATGCATGTTTGGATATTTTGGGGGTGGGTGGGTGGGGCTGTCTGCTCCTTTCCCCTTGAGAAATCCGTCCGGCAGACATTGCGCACGGAGGCTCCAGGTGACCCCAGACCACAGGGGCTTCTGCACTTTGCCAGAACCTGCCAGAAGCAAGGGCACTGCCCAAGCCCTGAGAACCCATCACAAGGAGAAACTGAGAGAGGCTCTTAGCCCTGCTCCATGTAAACAGCGAAAGGCAGCAGCAAAGGTCCCTTCGGCATCGATAAATCCCTCAAAGGCAGCCCCAGCACTGACGCTGCCTCCCCATCAGTGCACCGCCTGCACCCACGGCGTTTCCACTCCATGTCCACACGCTGCTGCACGTTTCTGGGGAGTGGGTTCTCGCCCACAGCACAGGCTAGAAAGGATCTGGCACTTTAGCACATGTGAATTGTTCAGTAGTTTATTTTAAGTGGAACAAATTGGATCTACAATAATTGTATTTTCGCTATTTAGAGTATTATAATAGATAACGCAAAGCAATGCAAACATTTTAAAATACAAGAATAATGCAGAATGACTTCCATTACTAAGGAGATACAAGGCAAATGCTGGCAGCATTTAAACAGAGACAACAGGAAGCAGATCGGACGAGCACAAGGTTATACGGCAGAGCAGCAATGCAACTGCTCCGGGAGCTTTTCCGTATTGCAAGGGAGAAAAAGATGAATTACACACAGTCAGACCTATGAAAGAATTACTAATCCATGGCATTTGAAAAGTAGATTTGTACACCAATTTCCAGACAAAACGTAAATATGATTTAATTTCTTGCTGAGCATATTGCTCTTTTTGTGATATTTCTATAATTTAGTATTTTTTCTATAGAAGAAATTTACATGTTGTTGAAGTGCTCACTTTCTTTTAAACACTGGCACCATTAAATTAGAGCTATGCTAACATTTTCCATTTGAAAAAAAATTATGATAAACAAACCTTGTCACTGTAGTAGGGAAAAATCCTAACTTGAAACACGAGGTAAATTAAAACACAACTATGGCAATATAAAAAGTTTTCATAATGCACAAAAAGTTTCACTGTACCAATTCCTTTAGAAAAAAAGGTTTTGCCGATGCATTACCAAAGCAAGTGTTACACTACAGTTGTGTATTGTTTGAGTTCAGGAGCTAGTGGTTGCTTCTTAATTTCCATGTAACACAATAATATTGTGTTATACTTAAAAAACTTACAAACAACAATAATGGGACAAAAAGCACTTCTACATAAATTTGTAACTACGTTCATTTTGATAAAATTACTCAAATGGCAGCTATATATATTCTGCATGAATTGCTTGAGAATGGTGCTATGAATTAGACTTAAATCCTTTATATGCAGTGGTTTTATCTGTGAGAATGGAAATTCATTAAAAATTATAACAAGAGTTAAAGGAGCTGTAACCAAACGCAGCCTTTAGATCATTTCCTAAGAAAAACTGCATTTAGTTTCTAACCATTTGACAAGGAGAAGTTACTCAGGAATGTTTTACTGATGAAACCAAGAGACGCAGACATTGTAGCGAGTAGTTAAATATAATTGTGTCATAAAAAGATAGAGTAGAAACTTCAAAATAACTTGGAACAGCAATCAAGTATGTAGAGAAGTGCTAGGATAGACACAAAGTGATTCAAGAACTCTAAGCAAGTAGCTGAATTTCCAAAACCGTTTGAGGATTATTAACCTAAACCGTCTGGAGAAGAAGGTGATGTATGGATTCACATGACTATATGCATTTAACCTTCAATTTTTCATCCAGAAACGGGCAGCAGTGACATCAAATAAACAGAGTAAGGATCGCAAAGCTCAGATATCCTCGAGTATGTTAATGCCCTCTTGGAAGCCTGAATGGGGGAAGACACAGAAAAAGCTTAGATTGCGAAAGAAACCAAAAGGCAACTCAGAACTGTATGGCTAACACACAAGCAGAAGTTGGTGCATCTCTGCATTTGTGTTTTCATTTTGTTTACGGAGGTTGTATTTAGAGCACTCTAGCTCATTTTTTTAATCTTCCCTCCTACATTTGCGTTTTTAAATTTAAATCCCTCAAAATATTGTCCTCGCGGTGTTGGAGGAAGCACCTTCCGCTGCAGAAGTGTATTCACAGCTTCTTAACTAGCTGAGATCAGGTCTTAACTCTACAAAAAAGTAAGAGACAGAATCTGAAGAAACCATTCTCCAGCCTTTTAAAATGGCGGACCATGCAGTAAATTCAATCGACCCCAATCTGGAACAAACCTGCAGCAATGATACACAGACAGGATAACAGTAAAAACATGACAGCATCTACTTTTGGGAGCATGGCTTCAACAATTTACTAATGCAGACAGACCAAAGGTTATTTCTGGTTCTAGATCTGATTTAGAAATAAATTTTCCTCCATCATAAAAGAAGTTGCTTTTGCACTGAAAGATTGCAAATTTTCAGCATTTTTTTCAACGAAAACACAAACATTTTCACCACATACAATTTCCATGCAAATGTTTTCAAATGTGAAGTTATAAGTGTTCCTTCATTAAACCAGATCATGTTACACTCATGTAACAAAAAAGTATTATTTCAACTTGATATTTTCCATCAAGAAAGCACCTGAAAGATGGTTTTGTTGAAATTTCTATACCATCTCCTTCCAATTACAAGAGAAATTCTTAAATGTTGGCTTGGAGCAGTCCACGTTTTAGAAGAAACAGTCTAATAGAGCTCCAGCCCTTATGGACGAAACTGCGGAGAATTTTTACTTAACTCCAGTTGTGTGGATCCCCTGCCTTCATCTTGTGTTCATATCCTTGGTAGCAATGACTTCATGTAAAATATTAGTATTATTACTGTATCTGATGAATTTTTAGCTTGTCATTTGCTTAATGGAATTTGGCAACTAAAACCAAAGGTCAGCCTCATATGACACCACAGGAGTAGAGCTACAGAAAGAGCTCTGTAGATGAGCAGCTTGGGAACGCCAGCTCTGCTATTCTGAGCGTGTTCTTCCCTAGAGAGTGGGGGACTGTCTGTGTGTGGATATGAACAGAATAAATGAAAATGCTCTAGTGTGAGAATTAAGTGTTAAGGATCTTAAAATATCACATGCTGCTTTCATGTTGCTTTACATCCTCTATCAACATACCCCTTTATTTTCTCCAGTAAAATCAAGAAGAAAATCAGGATTACTCTGAATTCCTCAAGTAGTTAAGAGGCTGTGCAACTTGGCACGTTGGTAACAAACTGACCCTTTTCAAAAGATAATTGTAAAAAAAAAAAAAGTTTTTACTGTTATGAATTACAGATCCAAGTTGGTCCTGTCAACTACATCACTGAATTCCACTCTAAGACCTTCTCACCTATAGCTCTTGCTACACAGTAAATTTGAAAACTTAAAAGTAGTTCTCAAGTGTTGAAACAAAAACATATATTCTGAATGCAAGCGCAGCAATACATCATAAAGAAAATCAAAGCAAACTTCTTCAGAAACAAAACTGTAGGCACTGATCCAATGGCAGAAGTTATTTTAGCTCTAGTTTTGTTTTTAAATCATCAATGCCAACGATGAATCCATACCAATGGTATTCTTAGAAATCATATATTAAACACTGCACGGAAGACAGTTTGCTCTCCAGTGCTTAAGCTTTACCTCCAACAACCAGCTTTGTCAATTGGTATCTAACCCATAAATAAGAAGAAAGTTGGGTTTTACCTACATTAAAAGGTTAATGTAAAGTTCTGGCCATTCTCAGGAACACCATCTCTGTTTATCAATTCTCACTCAGTCAGAGACTTTGGACCTACAGATATCTACGCTGAATCTGCTGAAACAGATCACATCTGAAGAAGGGCCATGCTTCAACATTTTGGCTTTGAAACTGAAGCAGGGCAGATGAAATGAGAGATCCAGGAACAGATCTGCTGTACACCAAAGGCTCTACACAAAAAGCTTCTATGCATACAACAGACTTTTTTAGGAAGGCAGACAATGGATATGTATGTTCATCTGAGGAAATTTATCCACACAAAGAATGGAAGGACACAAAGTGTACTTCTGAAACAAGATGCACATTTAGCTACTTGCTATCACTTATATTAAAGCCAAAAGCCAGGTTAAAAGACACACAGTTTATATCTCATTTCCTTATTGTTGTATTTTCTGTTTCTTCTATATAACATATATTTTTCTGCTGTTGTGTCTGTGTGACCATCATGTTTACACCAATATTTTCTTCTGAATAAATATACTTCTACTTATTCCTGAAGCAGTTAACTGCAAAGGCTACTCCTTCCTGCATATTTCTCTCCTGACAGTGTGCAGTAGACTAGCAGATCAAGAGAACTTGTGGTTTTCATGTGTTATATGTACCCTTAATATTCAAAGAAAAAGCTTGTTCTATCCTACAAGACTGTTATCAACAGCCATCCACGATGTGGGTTCAAATATCTGGCCACAAAGCTAATTTTTATTCATTTTGTATGACAGGCCATTTTGTCCTTGGGTTAGGTCTTGGCACCACAAAAGCATCTAGCTACCCTATTTCATGTAATGATATTAAATAACATAGATAACTTCAATGGTTTATGGTTTTAACTTTAGCTGAGGTTCAAATGAAATTCAGCAGCAAAAAAAATTAGGTTTATTTTAGTCAAAGAGAAAATGAGCCAATTAAGATACAAATTAAAGCCAAGTTCTCAGTACTAAAAGCAAAGCTTTACTTGCTGGTGTCCAAAGAAACCAAGGATCTTGGCTTCTGCTACCTCCTTGTTTTGCTCTAGAAGCCATTTGTTTAGGGCAGTGATTCCTTTGGAGACAGTAGATATCATTATCACAATCCATAAAAACACAAAGAGCTATTACAGATGGTTGTAATATTATTTTAATAACGAGAAAAATCTTTCAACTTTGTGATGAGCATACCCAAAACTTTCTTCAGTACTCCATTCCATCCTAAATAGAAGGTTTACTTCTTTTGACTTTCTTTAACTTGGAGTAACCTTCCTTCTGCTAATGAAACAAACAAAAAATCAGGAAAGCAAACAAAGTAGTAAGGCTAAGCTAACAGCTCAACTAAAGAGTTGCTTCTGAGCGAGTGCTCCCCAGCCTCCAGCCCAGGTCCCCTACGTCAGTGCATCCATCTTGCTTGGTGCCAGCACAGTGGGGCTGCACTGGCAGCGTGGCAGGCAGCCAGCAAGGACTTCTGCAGGGCTCGGGTCCATGTAAACACTGCAAAGGCACTTCATATTGGGCATGGGAAACGAGACCTCAGATGGTCATGTGATTGCTTGAGGCAAAATGAAAAAGGCAAGGGAACCTGGAAAGGCAGCACTGGTGTGCAACTTTTCCTCCTTCTGGCTTACTTTGTAGAGTGATTGCACACTATGTTCAGTTGGCTATTACCACAAATAATACCTACATATCTATATAAGGAAATACAACTGTACAGAACTTTGGAGAGTTAGGACCCATTCCTTACTGATCAGCCTAATTTCTAGATGGTAAAAACATTAAGAACATGACTGAAAGGAGAAAGAGATGAATTTACAACTGAGTTTTAAAGAACTGATATTAAGAAAGAGAAGTGTAGCCTAGAGATAGATAAAAGCAATACTTAAGAAACATGAAAAAATATTTCAGGAGGAATTTAAAAGTCCACACTACTGTCATTAGACCAGAAACCAGAGGAAAAGGCTAAAAATCCCAAATGGTATCAGGAACCTATTTAACTGCTGCTGTTAGCTCTTTCTAGTAATACAACATTATCTGAAATATATCAAATAATTAAGAAAATATACCTTTTAAAATTCCACATTGATTCACAAATAGCCTTTAGGAGCTCATTTCTACCAACTAATGCTGAATTCAAAACCACAGGATGTGACATTGACATAGCCAATGAGAATATCTATAGTTAAACTAGTCAGGATAAAACTGTTTTCTGTACAATCAGGAAATCTGCTTCATAAACACATTTAGATTATGTAACATTATTAAATGCTTTCACTTTAACAGTACCTTTTGCGGGAGACAAACATTTTAAATGCACGTTTGAAGCAACATTAGTGTAGCTGATGGCTAAGATTAATTTTACCCAGAGTGGGCTCATAATAGCTCTTGATTTCTCTGTTTTAAACGGAACATGATAAAAACATAAAACTTGCATTTTTCTTTTTATCTCTTAATTCAAGTCCTTGTAGACTGGACAAGGGAGTGCATGTGTGTGGATTTATTACCTGTCTTCTTCTGGCACAACCTTTCTTTACAGATGCTTCCATGTTGCTTTCCTTCATTGAGTGAGTCAGTTTTGAGGTCACTGTTTCATCACATGTCAGATGCTCGTTCCCTGTAAACATCTTTAAGCATAGAAGTTTATACTTCCATCAGAAAAAAAGCCATTATTTTGTCTATCAGATCTCACTGACACAACACAATGACCTGTAATTTCTATTACTACCAACAGGAACTATAATCTCATTGCTCCTCAAACCAGGTTTCATTCATATCCTCACTTATCCTATTTAGCAGTTGCTGCATGTCTTGTCACTCTAGAAGCTGATCTGTGTTTGTCAGACAGTGATAATCTTATGCTTTTTAATTCCCAAAGGTTTGGCATTTAGGAACTAGGAGACTTGAAGAACTGTGCTCATGGAACAGCAAAAGACGCCCTAATAAAACAAAGTTGAGATCATCAACCAAATTACATTTTATAGGTGAAAACACTGATAGGCACAAAACATTTCATCCATGTGTCCAATCTGTGGGGCATCGTGCTCATAAAAATTGCACTGAAATCAGCTCAGCTATTTATTTGATCAAAATGCAGTCAGAATCATAGAAAAATGAGGATGTAAAGAATCCCTAGAGATCATCTAGTTGTAACTTTTACTCAAAAGAATGATAACTTCAAAGTTAGATCGCATTGCTTTGAGCATCACCTAGCTGTTTTGAGAGTCTGAACAGACAACAGACAACAATTCTACTACAACTCCATGCAACTTGTTCCAGTGCTCAACTGCTCTCACGCTCAAGATTTTTTCCCTTATGCCCAGTAGGAATTTCTCCTGTTGTGACTTGTGTTTACAGTGAAATTTTGATTAAATTGGTTTTGCA
This sequence comes from Penelope pileata, assembly GCA_013396635.1. Lineage (NCBI taxonomy): Eukaryota > Metazoa > Chordata > Aves > Galliformes > Cracidae > Penelope > Penelope pileata. The sequence goes on along the minus strand of WBMW01000696.1, from coordinate 70,507 downwards.
AAACCTTCCACGTTTGTCTAACAGCACTGCTTTATACACACTGCAGTCAGCACCACACAATCAACAAGGTTTGAGATTCCTTCCAGAGACTGTTCATTAACATGGTTTTCTATGAAGACTGACCGAACAATGAAAATTTCACCACACTGCCTTTAAGTAAATCTTGATAAACTGTTTTAAAGAAATTAAAACTAATTATCCCACCTTAAAAGTTCCAAATAAAAAAAATTTCTATCTCAGAGGGCAAAGTAAACCATCTTCCTTTCCAGGAAAAGACAAAAAAAAAAAAAAAAAAAAAAAAAAAAAAAAAAAGCAATGGTTGGAAACATTTATAACATTTATATGCACCATTAATATACACAGTAGACATTTTAGATATCTGTATTGAGAATGATGGTAGAACACGATGAAAGTCATGCTCTTTACTACTCGTTGTTTCAGAACATACTGAGTCTGTGGCAGCCAGTGAGAATGAGTGTTCTTTACCTGTTCACAGACAGATTTGGAATGAAGACAGGTTGTCTTCGCAATACAATCCCTAGAATGGCAGGATGTTCCACTTTCATCTATTTTGGTGATGCACATTTTACTATTTAAAATGGATTCATGAATGTTTAGCCCTGGTCCTTCATTTGATCTCTTTGTTTGTTGCTGTGATAAACTGGCATTTGTCATTTCATTCTCCGATTTACAAATCTGCAGATGTACTTTCTTTGACTGCTGTTCTTTTCCTCGAACTTGTGTGGTATTTTGGCATGCAAAAATTTCCCCCCCTCTTGAACTGAAAGTAGAAGATGCACACGTATTGAGTCTTGGACTGATGTCAGATTTCTGAAGCACTGACCTAGCATTCTTACACAAGGAAGGAAAATTTGCCTTGTTGTGGCTGACACTTGAACTCTGACCTGCAGCTGAGTTATTGGAAGAATCAGAATTAGTCATTTGTCCACCAGACTCTGTTTTCCACTGGAATACAGATACATCTTCCTTTATATATGCTTTCTCAGTAATTATCTGAAGTAAGCTGCTGTGAGTAGCAGGTTTGGAAAACTGAGTTACGCTGGATTTGCGAACAGTCAACACAGAAGATGAAATGCTTTCTATCGGTGAATGTCTTCCAGCATTTTCTTTTTTTTTTCCATCTGTTTGTTTTGCAGTCTTTCCATGCATTTGCATCAATTTTCCTTTGAAAATTGGTATAATTTTGCTGACCTTTTTGGGAGGGAGTTCCAAGGCTGAACTTACAGGCATTCCTAAGGATTTCAAAGCCGGTAACTCTGATACTCCTGGTATTTGCCTATTATTGATTGATTTCTCTGTTTCTGTACTTTTACTGCTACTTGAAAAATTGAGCGGTTTTTGCTCCTTGATCAAATGCTCCATCCGGTGGCTGTTTTCCGTACTGCAGGATGAAGAAATGCTAGCTGAAGTCTGTTTCCTTGGAGGAGCCTGGGTCAGGGATACTACACAAACCACCTCACCGGCCAATTTCACAGACTCAGATTCTATTTCCTGCAATACAAGGAGAGTTGTTGAACTGAACAAACTGGGTTTAAAAATCTGATAGTGGCACCTAATGCATCTCTATACAATATATGCCTGATACACATCACAAGATAGAACCTTACAAACTCCGGTTTTGAATTAGAACAATCTGTATTTTTAAACAATATTTTGTTGTAATTGTAACTGAAGATTTGTTTTCTCCTCTCCTAGTTTTTAGTTCATAAACTATGCTGGAATATTGTATTTCTCAGAAGGAAAGACTTAAAGTACAGTCATTATTGTAGAATCATAGAATCACAGAATGGTTGGGTTGGAAGGCACATCAGAGCCCACCCAGTCCCACCCCCTGCCGTGGTCAGTGCCCCCCACCAGATCAGGCTGCCCAGGGCCCATCCAACCTGGCCTTGAGCACCTCCAGGGATGGGGCACCCACAGCTCTCTGGGCAGCTGGGCCAGGGCCTCACCGCCCTCTGAGTGAAAATCTTCCCCCTAACATCTAATTTAAATCTCCCCTCTTTAGTTTCAAATCGTTCCCCCTTGTTCTACCACTTATCAAACTGTGCAAAAAGTTTGTTATTTTCTTGGTTTAGTGCTTCCAAACTGGGCAATGCCCTTTTGAAGGGATCTGCAGAGAGTTTGTCTGACAGTCTCTTAAGACTTCTAAAGGCCCATGTATTCCTGACAAAAGACAGTCTGGATGTCTGTAAAAACTGCAGATGACAAGGAGGAGCCATTCCAGCTTTGATCACTGAAGAGACATAAACAGGAACTGTGTTCTGAAAGAGGATTACAGTATTTTACACTCTCTGCAATTTCTGTCAGTATTCTTTGTTCAGAATTAATTACTTCTTTCACATACTGCTACCCAAGAAAATTTGAGTCTCAGCCTTTGGTAAAACTCAAAGGTGTTGTGATCGTTTGCCTCCTTTCTATCACCAGTCAGATTAAATTAACAGCTTGAGTGTTTTAAAATGCCTAAGTCCATACAACTTCATCTTTATCTCAGTTTGCTTTTTAAAAATAAATTGCAAAATATTTTTTAAATTGTCATTATTCTGGAAGAGGTGCGAGAAAGCCCTGGAAACCCAACTGTAAAATAAGGATGATAGAAAAGCAAACATTGATGACAATTAATTAATATTATAATACTAATTCCAATACTAATTCAATTTTTTAATGTATTTGTGAAGTTAACAACAATATAACAATGTCAAACAAACATAATATCAAATTACACACTTATTAAAAAGAAGACAGTTACTGTGGAAAGTATACTGTTACGCTGTCATTGAATTCTGAACATGATAAAGATCGCTTCATACCATGAACAGGCTACATGCCATTAATATGTTTATTAAAAAAATCTTACATGCACTGGAGCCCAGGAGAGTTCCTGTGTGGCATAAAGTGCTTTACTTGTCATCTTTACTGGAAATCCACATAGATGTGAAAACTTACACTTCACATCAGAAATAAAAGAGTTCAACACACTTTCTGAATCTGCTCTAGGGAAATACTGCACTGGCTGACTTCGAATGCAACTCAGAGGGTACCTGGATGGTGCTCAGGGATACATAACAAGGTTCTTCACGTTTCTACAATTATGAATCACTTTCCTTTGCAAAACAAACAAACAAATAATCATGAGTATATCTAATGATTTTTTCAAAAAGGTGAACAAAAGCATTTACTTTCTTAAGGGACTGAAGCTTACAAAGTTACAGGACTACAACTGTAATAATCTACTGTCGTAATGATACGTACTCTTCAGTCTAGTCTTTCCTAGCAGGAAAATCCTTTTAAATCTGGCCACAGTTTTACGGAAACAATGCACAGCATTAATTTAGCTGCTCCTTTCAAGTCACCATTTAGAGTGGCAATATCATGTTTACAGAAGCTGAGAAGCACACCCATCTACTCAACTTACTATTATTCAATACTAGGACAAACAGACAATATTTTGTTTCAATTTGTCTCATGAAACAATTTAGGTCTTAGCTTGGAGAGTACACTTAACAAAAACACTCTCAAAGGATACGTAAATAACCTTTCCCCTATAGGCTTGAAGTAAACACTCAAGTAAATGTTTCTCTCTTCAAAATCCTCTGGAAGAATGTATCCATACTAAAAATAAATAAATAAAGTTGTATTACAAATATAAATTCAATAAAAATGAAGGGAGGGAAAACATGAAAACAGTGTTTTTTACCAGGTTCTTCCAGTGCATCTGAAATTCTTCATATGAACGGAAAGGAGATTCTGGAGGAATTATATGGCTGATGGTTATGATCTGACCCATTTTCATGCTGTGCACAGGTAAAAAAGGGATGCTTATAAAGGATGTCATAAAACTCATCTGAAAACATATTGGACTTTTGAAAAAACAAAGTTATTTGGCATTGCAAGTATTTAGGTTTTGAGAACTAACATCTTTAGTTCATAAGATTATGAGAGAACAATAGCAACGATTGCAGAAGTCTGGAGGAGAGCTCGGAAGCTACAAGTCTGATTTCTCCCACCTGTAATACCCTCCTACCAGTGAGTGTAGGACAGAAGAAAATACATCATTACTTCTGACACTGTTGTGATGAAAATCATGGGTGAAAACAGAGATAGTTTGTGGCAAAGATGAAAATATTTTTTTCTTTAAATTGACTCTTTCTGCTAAAATTATACTTGAGGAAAAGTAAGATTTTTACAACAGTAGCAAAGGGATTACTAAAACTGAAATAATATTTAAATGCATAATTTATGATTCACGATTTTTAATTCACATTTTCCATAACATTGAGACCTAAAAGTAAAAAAGAAATCTTCCAGAATGTAAAACAGTTGCGTTCTTATCACTAATACTGAATTCACAATTTGTATGGCAACCACTCCAGGAAATGTTTTTTTCTGCTGGAATTTAAACAGACACCTACCTTGGCAAAACATAGCACCAGTTTGTTAGTATGGAATGTCTGTGAATAACTGTATTTTCATCGCTCTCAAACAGCTTTATGGTGTTTGACAAAATATCAAAATCTTCCAGCTTAAAATAGACAAAAAAAAAAAGTTATTTGCAAATCTCTCTGTAGTAGTACAAAACTTAAACTTTCAAAAATAGTTGTGCATCACAATGCACTGAAGTTTATACATCATTCTTTTTATCAGCTCCCACAGACTGCTTATTTCATAAGATATATTATTGCAATTAATAAAATTGCAGTAGTATTGCAAATTGCACGCTATCTTATGTTAGAGTTGACAATTCCCAAAGTTACCTAAGTACAGGGTTTAAAGGTTATTTAAATCAGTGACATTTAAATGTTAAGTGCTTTAATAAAGGGACAGAACAAACTTCTCAAACTAAGAACTGTCCCACTTTCATGCCATTTTTTAAACTAAACACAGAAACCCATGTTTGACAGCCTAGCAACTGCACATGCCACTCAGCCTCATCAAGTGCAAAGATCCCAGAAAGAAAATGAATGGGACATACAGCTTCACCCTGTGAGAAGTCAAAATGCAAAATACATTTTCACAAAGAAAAAACGTGGTTGCTGGGGTCAATCAAGCACGGAGATTTAAGAAACATTTTCCACGTTCCACAATGGTTTGCATTTATTCATTGGTAAGAAAATCTGGCCATTTCCATTTTAGAAAAGCATTTAAATAGTCAAACTGACAATGAAGCCACACCAGGATCACTTCCATTATTACTTTGTGTCATTTTGGAATTGGATTCACGAAGACAGCTTTAATATTTATGCTGTCCAACTAGGTCACAAAAGAAATCTTACTTTTCTGTTCTAAAAAAAGAGTAGTTTGGATCCAAAATACTTATTTTGGAAAGAAACCAGAAAGCCTGACAAATATGTCCCTGTATGTATGGACATAACAACAAAGATGGTAGTCAGAAAAGATGGTCAATTTTTAACCTCAGCCATTACTTCATCAACAATTTATGAATTATGCTCACAAACTGCATGGCATAGGCTTCTCTGCTCCTGTATTTTGGAAGCTGCATAGGAAATGCAGCAAATTCCAGTAAAAAAAATACATCCAGGAACCTTGAATGCAGTGCTGACATCTTTACCTACAGCTTCACTTTTAATATGTCACTCAAAACTGGCAATTTATGACAGTGAGATTGTGAATGGCTTTTAGAAAACACTGTTACAAGGAAATTTAGAAAGTAGTTCAGAATGTGTTTCACAAAGATGCTTGGTATGCTTGCTAGAATGCATCAATATAAATAAATATGGATGTGACACCCTTAAAACAGTTGTATAGAGTTAATAAATGTGACCACTGTCTTAACACCATCAGAAATAATCACTTCATCCCCATCATACTAATTCTAAATCATCTAACAGAAACGAAGATAAAGATTTGTAAAACATACAGTCATAGAAAATATAACTATTTTATACCTCGGGGGGTGGTAACCGAATTGAGCAAGCCTCCACACTGATGCAAAGCTGTGTCTCTGATACATTGATGTCTAGAACTAAAATAAAAAACGAAGCCCGAAGTCCTGTTTTGAACTATACCTGAACTGTTAGAAAGCTAAACCAAATGATTATTTAAAGTAACTGTTAGTCAAAATGCTGAGTTTGAATAACAAATCTCAGCATGGAAACAAAAATTAATTGCATTTTAACAGTGAAAAATAACCCAACAACTAACTGCAATCCATACACCTCCCTGTGAACTCACAGTCATCCATGTAACTGGATGCTTGAAGCCCATATGCTTGATACAAAAATACCAATTTTCAAAGCAAACGTAGTTAAAATAAAAATAACCATTGGCTGTATCGAGTCATCAAGCCCAGTATCACGCAAGCAGAAACAGTCAATATCAAAAGCTATGTGAGCAAGGCAAATACTTGATGCTTCTCTGGAATATTCATTCATCCGCACTGCAGGGACTATATTATATTTCTGAATATGTATTCCTGCTGCAAATTTAATTTCAATATGTATAGCTGTTGTAAATTGGGTTTAATCACCCCAAATATAATCTTTCATTTTCATACTGGAAGCATAAAAAGGAATTTAATTTTGTATTTTCTGCAATAGCTGAGCAGCATGCTTAAATTTTGCAAACAGCAAACTCTGTACAGTCACTTGAGTTCATTTTCCTGTCTATTATTATGGGGCTTCCACACCACTTGCAGTACTCGTAATTTTAGGCAAGTGCATTTAATTTTAATAATTATAATGTTTTATTGGTAGGTTTCAATCTATGGCCATAGATTAACAGTAGAAAAATCACTTTTTTGTGGGTAACTTTTCAAGGGTGCAGTTGAACTTACAACAATTATGTACAAAAAATCATCTACCATCAAGTCTATTTTGACTGAGATTATTTCAGAATGAAAAATGAAAAAACGTTATGTTGGTAATAAGAAGAACATGTCAGTATTTCGAGCATGAGTTCACATAATTACACTTTGCTCACACAAGCTTACCACTAACAAAAAACTGTACTCACCAACCGCATTTTGCCTTCCTGATTGAGACAAAAAATCTTTTCCTTAATAAACAAAATAGATAAACATTATTTTCTAAACCATATGCCTAATGTCCTTCCGCCAAAAAAAAAAAGAAAAAAGAAAAGAAAAGAAAAAAAAGAGAGAAATCACATAATTTCACTTGTGTGTCTTAAGAGAATTATTTTTAATTGACTAAGAGTAAATAAATCTCTCAAACTCAAAAGCTAAGCTGTATGGTACTACCACATATTTTCACACTTATCATTAGCTTTGCCTAGATTTAGCAACATCTATGACTAGGGAAGTCGCGTGCACCAGGGGCAGGTTGTTGTTTGTCAAAGTTTCACCAAAGGCAGTTTTATACAAGCTGCCATATAGCTTTCTATCTGTTGCTCCTGAATAAGTTGATTCCAGAGAACTGTATGTTTTGAAGACACTGACTACAAAGATACTGCTAATACGGTGGCTTGGAAATAAGATAACAGCATGTGCACTTTTCTCAGTATATATTTTGAATGATCTCCACAATTGCTTTGCTCAGTAGGAGCACACAAATATTTGAAATGAATCTTCTTTTCCATCCTTCTGTAATTCACAATTATACTACATAGGAGATAGTACAGAGATGTTAGGCAAAGGAACTTCCATCTAAAAAGACAGAACTTAGCAGAAGGACATGGTCTGACAGATAAATGCTTCTGTATTAGAAAAGCATTCAAATCAAGTGCAAAAGCGCCACTGATGAAAGTGTGAACCTGAAAAACAGACCAAGTTTTTAGAAGACATTTACTGTGCAACAATATTTGGTTTGGAAATGACTAATTCTGTACATTGCATTCAATTGAAATTAGTCTACTACAAAGAGGAGAAGATGAAAAAGTGAATGTTATATCCTTTCAGATTTTTAACTTGAATATAGGAACAATAAAATGTAATCAAAGAAAAAAATAGAATAACAAAATAATTACGGAAATAATTATATAGAAATAAAATTTGGAAAGATAAATGCAATAACAAAAAATTGAAAATTAAATGCTTTATCCCTGACTTGGGTGAGTGAAATACCTTGCACCAGGAGATGACCAGCCTTGTTCCACCTGGGTGCAAGTCTGGCTGTGAGCGTGTAGGAGAGGCAGGTTTGGAGAATGGCTGGACTAACTCTTTGTGGTGCTTCCAGCTAATAACACCAGGGAAAAAAGCAAAAAATAATTATGAATAATGTAATACATTTTTGTAAAGGCTTCAGACAAAATTTATTAAAGGCACTGCAACTATTACTTTGGAGCCAAATCCCTGGGTACATCACACCTCTTTCCTCTTCATCTACAAGAGGAAGTTAGCACAATATTTGGTGTAGGCATTTAGATTTCATGGATTTCATGCACTACAATACATTTAATATTTTGATTGTAATTAATTCAATGTTCTCACAGAGATGATAATAGAAGTGGGGGAAAGACTGACTGAAATGTATGGTGTTCTTTGCTAGATATACAACCCTTTCCACACAACAGCCACAGCTTCCAAAATTTACATATATGAACTCTACTGTCAAACTCAAGACCAGAGACATTTTCTTGCAGTCATTGGAATAATTAGGGTTGACATATATTAGGGTTGACATGAATGAAGCTTTGCTCACCTGCAGTACTACCTTTGTGTTTTTTGACTCTGTCCTGTATGGCATTAGTAAGCATTATTAGGGGGGAAAAAAACAAAAAGGCCTGTAAAGAGCTAAGTAGTACGCCTCCAAGAGGATGTTTCTAATGAGATCCTGCAAGGATCTACTTGCAGCTCATGGTTATTAAGTATGTGTTACTACAAAACCGGTGGTGTTGGAAAATCTAACCATGACAGCTCAGTTACACAAATCAACATAAAGCAGGTTTGCCAGGTGAGCTTATTTGAGCAATATGCCTTAAAAATCCAGACACACATTTACACTTCTGGAAACAAAGAAAAATAAATCCAGCTGGTTGTGCCAGAGTAACTGGCTTTGATTGCAACCATTTCTTTTGAATTAGCAATTTTAGTACATCCATATATATTTAATACCCACAAACATTGCCATACATAAAACAAACACTGCCAAACATAAAACATAGTATATGCGTGGTGGCCTAAAACCAAAACAGCTGTTATGCTCCTGGGTTCCATTTCTTCTCTGTTTTTATCTTGTTTTTGAGAAAAACAGTCCTATGTGGGTTGGAGAGAAACGTGAACGGGGAGATATTCAGCTCTCTGAACACCCTCACCCACAGAACCTATGAGAACTTCTTGGTCCATCCTTGGCTGGTCTGCCTTTGCCTCAAGGTCAAATATTAATGCTCCTGAACAGGATCAGGACCCCACTGCAGCAGAGGAATCTACCAAAATTGCTCAGGGAGATTTTTAAACTTTTGACTCTGATGAAGTATAATTACTATACCCACTCTACCCAGATACATAGGAAACAATGACAGACTTTTTTTTTTTTTTTTAAACCTTGAAACATGGCTTGTGTAGACCAAATTGCAAAATTGCATGCCCTATGAAAAACACTTATCTCTGGCAACAGCAATCACAGACAAATGTAATTATCTGAACAACTGTGACATCTTTCAGCACTTACGGTAGCTCCTTGTCTCTCAACATATGCTTGACATAATCCCGATTTGTAAAACGGTATCTAAAAAATAAGTAGAAAATTCAAGTGTCTGATATTAAGGGGTGTTTTATCAAATCATAAATTAAATTTTGACCCACCTATATCTCTGCCTTAGAAAACCATGCTGAGGAATACTTATAGAAAATATCACAACCTGTACTTTAAAGGAGAATGGTAGCTAAAATAAACTCAGGCATTTGTCACACTGTAATCTCATTTCCAGGTGAGGATACATCACCAGCCAAGCAAAAGACTGTCCAAAACAAAATGGCAGATCCTGCCCCTGCCATGGCATGTTACGAAGTCCACTCTGTTCCACAAAGAGTTTGCCCTCTGAAAAGGCCATTTTGTCAAAAGAAAAAAAGTTGTTGCCTGCGTTATGCATACACATGAGTAAAGGTTTGCTTGAAATTATATAATTTTACATATTCTGGGTCCTCAAAGAGAACCCTTTTTAAAGAAGTGTGGGCACATGTAACTACATATACTTATTTACATAGTGGTTACTGACCGTCATTACAACCAAAATCTGATTTAGTGTTCCAATAACAGGTGCAGAAAGGATGTCTTGATACAGGAATATTAGCTGTCTATAAAGTAAAAAAAAAA
>WBMW01000696.1:291-55997 GCA_013396635.1 Penelope pileata | reverse complement strand
CAAGGCCGGCGAGGAGGCGTGGCGGGGCCGCTACTACCGGCTGGAGGAGGTGCAGAAGCACAACAACAGCCAGAGCGCCTGGATCATCGTGCACCACCGCATCTACGACATCACCAAGTTCCTGGACGAGGTGGGTGGGCGCGGGCTCCGGGCGGCCCTTCGGGGTTCTTCGGGCAGAGCCGACCGGGGACCCGCGGCCCCAGGGATCCGTGCTCCTGGTGCAGCGCTCGGGCGTGTGGGGCGGTGCGGGGCTGCGGGAGTTCGGACTCTGCCCGGTCGGGTTGAATGCCCTCGTGTTGTTCTTTTTCCCCTGGTTAATAATAGTCGCTCTGCTCGCGAGGTGACGAGCAGGCGGTGTGCCCGCCGGCGGTCGGGGTTGATGAAGAAGCCTTTCTGTAGCTGGGCTGGGGCAACAGAGCGTTCCGCTGCGGGCTCCTGGGAGCGCGAGCACCGAGCGGATCGGTTTCAGCGCGAAGTGCCGCGGGGATGCGCTCGGGACGTTCTGGGGCTTCTCCCCCAGCCCGTTTTCGCAGTCTGCAAAGATCCAGCGTCCCGTTGGAAAGTGCTGTTACTTCCTTACCAGGAAGCCAGGCACCAAATGCTGCTTGTGCTGAGCCGTGTGCCAGCTCTCCTTGCTTGGCTCTTCACAGGGAGGGTTGTGGAGCAGATCTACCAGCTCCTCATTACCTCTCACCCAGCTCTAGCCCTGCTCTGGTGCATCACTTTGTTATGGAAATGTTTGGTTCCACGGGGACAGTCCTGAGGAGAACAGAGCTTTTCTTGCAGCCTGAGAAACTGTACTAGCAGTTCTTGGCAGCCTTGCTGTGTCTGGGTGGGATGCCCTTCCGAGGTCTCCAGAATTAAAAGAACAATAAAACAGAAAAAGCACTGCACAAAAAAATTGCAGGAGCTAATGAGCTTATGATTTCAGCAGTTGTATAGGCAAGCAGACATCCCTTCAGTACATGGGATGAAACTGATAAATGTTAGGAGGCACTGCCTTGCATGAAGTCTTGCAAGCAAGACTTAATTCAAATTTTCAGGAAAACTTTGCTAGTTCAGTAACGAACCAAAATAATTCAGTTTGCAAGAAGATAAATATCTCATTCTCAGACAGCTGTGGGATGTCAGATGCACTGTGGTATACTGGGCCAGGCTGTAGCCTCTCTCCAGACAGCTTTTGCGGTGAGATGACTGGGTTTGAAGCTGAACATCCTGACTGATGCTCTAAGGTGGTAAATGAGTGAGATAACTGTTTTCAGCAAAGCAATCTAAGTGGGGCTGCACTCTTGAGGAAAGCTCTTGAATGTCAGAGAGTTCATGATGGTGATGACTTTGGGGAACGGCACCCCTGGATTAAAATTCTTCATAGAATACCTAATTTTTTTGCCTTTTTTGAGTCCTTCTGATAGCTGGCTAAGTTAGGAAGTGATGTACTAATTTCTGTAGACTGTCAGAGCCTTTGAGGCATTTATGTGCAGCAGATAGGAAGAAATTGATGCTAGCCTCTTGCTGGTGCATTCTGGGTTATGATGAACACTTCTCAGCAAAGCAGGAATCCCATGAGCTGCTTCTATAGTGTTACTGGTCAAACTCAGTTGTACCTATGGCTTTTTCTTGAAGGAGTACAAAAGCTTAAAGTATTTCAATAATTAATTGTAGGCTACTAAAATGCAACTAGCAGTCCTTCAGAGAGCACTGCTAAAGCATCACCTCACCCTTTCCTAGTAGGAAGTACATAGGAGGGTATCAGCTCACTAGGGAGTAAAGAACTGGGAGCAGCAGCTGACTTTGCCAGTCTCTTTTCTGATTCCAACAGAAAATCTCAGCTACTGCATTAACCTATGGAAATATTTTATTACTGCTTATGGAGCCGGAAACTTCACAGTGCTTCACTGTTGAAGATACCCTGGGTGTTCTCATGCTTAATATGTGAATGTATGGTGCTGCCTTTCACTTCATTATGGTACTTACAGGGTATGGTTTCTCTGCACAGCAGCTGTCTCTACGTAAAGCTTGTAGGTGTTGGGTGAAACTTGGGTTTGGGGAACCATCAGCCTCTGTCAGCTCTAGATGGAAATCAGTAAGTGGGCTATGGGTAGCTGGATGGGTGTTGGGAGGCTGAAGGCTGAGTGGAGGCATCACGCTGTGACCACATTGACTTAGTTTGCTAAGGCCAAGGCTTAATAAGGTCCTTTGAAATAGGGACAAAGTGCTGGAGAAGAAAAGGATTATGTACTTTGACATCTTATCTTAGGGGTTGCTGAAGATAAAGACTGCAGCAAATGTTTTTTATTCTAAATGGAAGATCTCAAACTTCATAATTTGAGTATATCTCTGAATTTTCTTTGATTATCAAAGTATATCCTGTAGGAGGAAATCCAAAGCCCTCCACTTCTGGGGTGTGCTATCTGAACACTTGACATGAAAGACTGTACTGGAGCCTGGGGGCACCTACACCATCTTTTTTTTCATTCAAAGGCTCTTGGACCTGTATTCCTGAAAGCTTGGGAAACTTTTTCATAATTACAGGTCTGACATCCTCCACAGGAAAAACTCTTAGAAGTGATTGTGTAGTAACAGCAGGATCCTACGGCTATATCTGTATTGCAGATCATTACATACGTGTACCGTGTTAAATGTCAATCAACAGATTAAGTGTGGTGGTAATGCTTGTTAGTATTTTTTGTATTTCAGTGATGCAATCCCACTGTGCAGGCTTTGACAGCAATCTAAGCTAAGCAAGTAGCTTGGCATATTTAAAAAAAATAAAGAAGAAAAAGAAATGATCAGTGTCCTGATCTCAGCTTCCTCTTGCGGTAAGAGTCTTCCCAATTCCTTTGAAGGGATCTTGGTTGGAGTCCTTAAGCTTGGCAGAGGAGCCAATGTAAGAACACCTCTACTTCAGAAATTGTGTATTCTGGAAGCAAGCAATGATATCTATTTAATATTCATCTAATACTGACTTTTTGCTTAAGTTACTTTGGTCATTTCAAAGTTTGCTTTGGAAGCACCATTTAGAGTGAAAATATTAATGGCCAACGAGAACTTTTTTCATAAGCTGAGAACTTGTGCTTTCATGGCACTTTCTAAATGTACACTTCTCTCAAAATGTGCTTTGGAATGCTGACTGAATCAAGTGCAGAAAAACAAATACTCTTTTACTGTGTTGGAGTGAAAAAATGATCTCTCTGCTGTGTGGCAATGAATTACATTCATGTGATATGGTGATACCGTGAAGGATTAGTATTAGTTACTGAATAGCTTGTATCAAAAGGTGCCAGTGGTAGCACGTTCTGCAGTCTGTCAGTATGCCCTGTGAGTTCTTACTGCAGAACCTTGCAGTCTGAAGATGGCACATAGTGTTATCACTTCTGTGGTGAAACTTGCAAGAGGATTTGAAAATGCTTTGAAGAAGAGCAGTTATTCATGTTCTTCTGTACAAAACACTGCAAGCTGCACTTGTTGAAGTGAGGAGGTGGGTGTTCAACTGCTGGGCATTCCTTTTGCACTGCGTATAAAATGTTAATGATGGTTTTCAAAAATACAAACTCCTAAAGAGAACAATGCTCCTAGGCTCCTTCATTCTTATGAGCGCAGAATTTCTGTCCTGTAACTTTAATCATTGATGGAAATAATTTGGAGGACTTCTGACTGCACGAAAGGGTCCTTAAAGCAAACGAGTGTTAGTGTTCTTTACAAAACAGAGCAAAAGGTTCTCAGGGCATTTCTAGTTCTGTCTCTCCTCTAGTAGTATGGAGTACAAAACTCATGGAGGCCTTCAATTATCTCCACAAAACTTAAACTGGACCCTAAACTTGATTGACCCCTCAATGTGGGGGGCAGGTGAGGATGATAAGGATTGTGAATTAGGGTACTTAAGTAGTTCTGAACAATGACCCTGAGGAAGTTGCGTGACAGCAGGGAGAGGGAGAACACCTGATCAGTGCTGTGGATGAAGTAACTACAGACTTTTGACCCAGATAGTAACAGTGAATTTAACTGCTTGGTTGCTTTATGCTTTATCTGAGTCTTACTGCGATGCTGTTCGGAAACAGTCTATCCTAGGTGCTTTTACTGGCTCTGTACAAGCTTCTGTTATGCTTACATGTTTGTGGTGTTACATTGGGACTGTCCTAGGAATGAGCTAGACTAGTTTAACTTACCAGCAAAAGCTTTCACAATTCTCTTGATCCACAATTTTACCTGTAAAAATCCTTATTTATATCAACAGGATCTCAGTTTAGGAGTCAGTAGTGTGGTACAGTCCATGGGCTTCTATTTCCAGAAAGCTTTTTATTGAAGTGCAAATGCCTTTGCTCATCATATGGAAGTATAAGCAAAGGCCCTGTGTAGACAAACTTTGGGATGCTCACTGAACCATGGAAAATGCTAAGCTTTTCACAGCAAAATCATTTCTTGCCATCTGTGAGGCATTATACTTACCTTTTTTCTTTAAGGGTGGCCAAGCCTGGCTTGTTTGATGTGGTGGTTTGCGGACAGCTTTTAGGCTTTCATTTGGAAGCAGAGGTATTGTCAAAAAGATGTGAAGTTTCAAAATACTTCTTTAGGTTACTAACATCATCTGCTAGTTGGATTAAGTTGGAAACTGTGTGTTTATCTCTAGTCTAGCCTTGCTGATAGAAGGGGAAAAATACCAGTTGTCCAGCGTTGGTGGCAGAGGTCAGGGTGAGTTTCACCCCTACAGCTGATGTGTGGCAGAGGGTTGGTCATGGTCATGCTTCCTCTGTGGTGACACTGTGCACAAAACTGTGGTGTTGGAGGGATCAGTTGCTCATCATACTGCAAACTGATCCCTTAGAGAGAGGCCAGAGTGCCTCAGTGAGGCTGTTCATGTAGCTGCATGACCGCTTTACAGCAGCACAAGGGAAGCATTTGGGAACACAGTAGTGGATGACTGTTCTGTACTCAGCAGCCTGCAGATGGAGTACCCTGTGAAATGTCTCTAAAGTAGATGCAGTTGTACTGCTAGGAATCCACTAGTTTGACAGCCTGCTGGAGTAGCTAGGATTTTAGCTACTTGTGTGAGTAGGGCTTGGGTTCGCTGCCATGCATCAGTTAGTGTACATGGTACTAGTGCTTTCTAAGTAGTGTAACTGGCTCCTTTTGCTAGTGATCGACAACTGGTTTGGTAAGTGTGTTTTCCAAGGAGTTTACCTTCTCTTCTGTTGAGGGTTTTTACATATTTCACAATAATTCATTTCATGTGGCATTTCATAGCGTGACTGACTCATGCCTCTGAGAACAGCTCTCTCTGTTTCTGAGAGCACAGTTCTTCAGCATGGTACAAGAACGCTGTTGAATGAGTTCTGTGATACAACAGTATCTGGGAGAGCCTGTTAGGTCCAAGTTCAGCTGCTTCCGTGCACTCTGAAGTTTCAAGGCACTGAACTTGAATGATCTCTAAACTTCTGTTTACTCCTTTCCCTGCATTCTTATCAGAATGGATTGAAGGGCAGGATTTTGGTGAGCGTGCTATGTTTGCACGCCTGTTTGCGTAATCTTTACTCTGTATGCACTCTTTTAACCTTTTTTGGCTCAACTGCTGTGCCTAATCTCTATCGGTTGCTTAATCTAGCTTTTGCTGAGTCACGTTAGAGATCCCTTACAGTTGTAGCTGTGGTGTTTTGGCTTTTTTAGAGCAAAAAAGGAGCTTTAACTTCTTTGGAGCAGCTTTCTCAGTCTGTAAAAATAAATGTATGCCTTTGTGAAGGTTAATTCAAATTTTGGAGTTCTGACACAGCTGGAAACAGACTTTCTTCCTAATATATATGAACAAGTCTTCTAAAAAAGAAAAAAATAAAGGATCGATAACCATATGGCAAATTTGAAGTAAATGCTAATTTGAATTCCTTGGACTAGTAGAACTGTTTGTCATTTCTTTCATCTCCTATGTAAGCGTGGCTCTTCTGTTCGGTTACACTCTAGGCAAGATGACTTCAAGTAACAGCAGCTTTGCCTGTATTCATCATTCTAGATCCTGTAGTCAGGAGCATTAAAAATGGAATTAAGGCTCCAAAGCATTATTTCCTCTATCCCTTGTGAAGTGTTTATTCCAAGGTAGTAGTGCTAAAAAAAGTCTCAACTTGCTTATTTAACAACTCCTGGTGTTTAAGAAATAGTTTCCCACTTGCAAGTTGAGAGATGGATCTTCTTGGCATGTTGCTTACTTGATTACAGAGTAACTTACGTGATGTTGAGAACTGACAACTCTGCTGAACAGGAGATACATATTTTGCCATGTATATGGAGTTATTTAATGGATAAAAATTCAGAACTGTGTGCAATCCTGAAAGTGCATCCTGGAGAAGAGTAAGAGTTGGTGGATAGCAGGAAGTTTGGTTAAGGGAATGGTGTTGGGTTGAGGCCTTGGGATGTACTGGTGAGTGACTTCTCTGCATCTCCATGGTTTTACTAACAGCGGGGTCTTCAGCATACTCTGCCAAATTGAAACTGCTATTTTTGTGCCTTGTATACGCTTTCAGTAGTGTTTAAGCAGCTCCAAAGTAGTTGACTTATTGGATAACCATGTTATAACTTTTTTTTAGGAAAGGACTCCTGGGGGTTAGGAGAGGGGACTCCAACTCCAAGCTTAAGCTAGGATTATGTAGGTCAGGTCAGGTTCCTTAGGACCGTGGCTTGACAGGCTTAAAGGATGGGAGTTCTGTATGCCTCTCTGGCCTGCTTGTTCCTATCTTTGATTATCCTTCCTGTGAGTATTTTCCCTGCTGTATCTTACACTGTCCTGATGTATAAAGTGCTGCTTGGATAAAAATGTTTCACAGGAAACACAGAGTGTAACTTCAGACGACAGTTTATCTGCTTAAACACTGATTCTGGTCATGTTCTAAATGCTGCTTTAGCTGCTAGGGTAACGCCTCTTACTGATCTGTCACTGATGAAGTAGAGACCTTTCTTCTTCGTTTTGGCCTCTGAGAATGCATAAAGCTCCCAGGTTATTTAGAGAGACTTACATTTGCTCTAAGAAGTCTAGCAATTGATTTTTTTTTGCAATTACTTTAGTGTTAGAAATACAGAAATCAACTTCAATTTTTCAGAATGTGGAGTGGTTTTCAATAATGAATTCACACTGATTAAAACTTGCAGCACCCAGGTGGTGAAGAGGTCCTCAGGGAGCAAGCTGGGGGAGATGCTACTGAGAACTTTGAAGATGTTGGCCACTCTACAGATGCAAGGGCACTGTCAGAAACATTTATTATTGGGGAGCTTCACCCGGTGAGTATGCAAGAATATCAGTGCTTGATGTTTTTGTGTTTAGCTATATCTGATAATTTCCTTCAAAATAAGGAGAGCTGCTAGTTTGGATGCTAGCTCTGGAGCTGTGAATGGGCCTGGGCTGGAGACAGTCCTCCAGTGTGAAGTGATTTGAGTAGTGTAGCATCAGGATGGTCACATCTAAAACTTTGTTTCTTTGGAATATTTTACAGCTTAGTTTTTGAATAAGCTGGATATGGAATCATGCTGTTTCTGGTGTACTCTATGACCTTTATAGTAAGACTCTATAATTCCTGAAAGTTCTACGTCAGAATGTCTAGGCCTTCTCTTATGTCACTGTGCAAAGTGATTACTCAGCCACTTCCATGGTTTCATCATGTTAAACATACGTGCTAGACTTAGATCCTGATCTGGAGCTTCTTGTGTACATTTAGAAGACCATTTCAGTAGAATTTCAGCACAGCTGAGGCTGGAAGGGACCTCTGAGTCCATCTGGTCCCACTCCTGCTCCAGCAGGGCTGCCCAGACCCATGCCCAGGTGGCTCTTGAAGAACTCCTGAGAAGGAGTTTCCACAGCCTCTTCAGACAATCTGAACCAGTGCTCCATCATCCCCACTGTAACTAAGTGCTTTCTGGTGTTTAGGTGGAAAGATGCAAGCATAATCTAACTTGACACTGTCTGTTTTCCCTGTCTCTGGCTCCTCTCATTTTGTGCTGTTTTGATGTTGCCTTCTTCTCAGAGTTGTTTATGATCAGTTTCCACTGGATCATGTCACTTTCCTTCCTGTACTCTCCATATTTTCTGTACTTCTAACAAGCGCTCATTGTCTGTTTCAGACTTTGAAAGATGATTTCTAGCTGCAGAACTGCCGCCATGGTTGCCTTCAGATACGCTGTTTCTAAGCTCTCCTGTGTGGCAGTAGTTGAAAATCACTTTTTGGAGACGTAGGCAGCTCATGTGCAGAGATCTTGCTTTCTGTCCCTACCTAGTCTCCTGTCCTCACCTATGTTTCGTCTGTTTTGTCTTGCATTTGGAGTGGATATCACTGTCTTGAGTAGTACACCTCGCACTAATCTCAGGATCAGGACTCTGATCTTAGTTTCTTCCTTAATGAATATTACTAGTGTAGCTTCTCCTAATGTGAAATAATTCAGGTTTGGTGCCTATTGGCAATACTGCAGGCTCGACAGCTATTTCAGGTGGCAGCTGATATCAGGAAAGTTGTAACCTGGCTGCCAGTCCAGTCCATCCTTGTTTGAGAAATGCCTGCTTTCATTTGGTACATGAAATCAGTGAACTGTGCTTTTCATACAATTGAAACACTGCCATGAAGATGCTGTTTCTTTTGTAGAGAATGTGACTATCTCATGTAAAGCTTCAGGAGCCTGTGAAAGATCCAAATAATTTGAGACCTTTCTATTGGAGGCTAAACCAAAATTAGCTAGATAGTTTTGCTCAATAATATGAATAGGCTAGGTAGGAGTAAACTTGTACTATTGTAATCCATGCCTTAGCTTAGGGAAACACGGACCTTATAGTGACAAAAGAAATGCAAAAACACTGGAACAAGACCTACACTGCAGACTCAGGTTTTACTTCATTGTATCCTGGGAAGTATTATTCAAGGATTTGATCTTTTGTATTCTGCTGAGCTGCCCTAAACACTGACATCTCTTCTGCAAGTCTGTTTCCTAGGGATAAAATAGATACACGTTAACTGATTAGAACTGTGAACTGAATTGATTTGTTTTTGTTGTTTTGGGTGCTTATCTAGATGTTTTTTCTTTATTTTCTTGCAGGATGATAGAGCGAAGCTTCAGAAACCAGCAGTAAGTGTGCTTCTTGAAATGTCACGTTGCTACTTTTATGCATTAGAGGTGGTTTCTCTCTGTGAATGTTAAACTCAGGGCAAAAATTTGCTTAATTTCAAGGGTAGTGTTTCAGATCATAAATCTCTTAAACCTATTATCTGGCCTTAATTTATTCTTTGTTAGATGTTCTTTTCTGTAACTTCAGTGGTTTCTAACCAAAAGGTTAAGTCTCATGACATTGCACTGTCGCAAAAATGTGAGTCTAGAATGTCAATTTTCTGGTATTCAATTTAAGAAAAACATTTGTGGACAGGCTAGATTGAGCTAATACTTTTTAATCAAAAAAGCAAATGTTCTTACCAACATACTGGTAACACTGGTCGATATAGCCATCAAATGTGTCCAGATTCTATATTCTAGATTGTCTACTTAGCAATTGTGAACCCTTCTCAAGATGGAAGTGTTGTTTGCTTGCTGACTGCTTCAGCAGACTTTGACATCCTGTCAATGCAGTAATGCATTTATGTTCTAACACTTTTTTTTGTTTGTTTTGAGTAGAATAAAATTGTGTTGGTACTCAGCTTTTGAACTCCTAAAACTCAAATGTCCCTTAAAGAAGCCAGTATATCAGAGATGACATTGTGCAGCTGCGGGTGCTGTGTGAATAGAAACTGTTTGTCTAGGGCTAGTTCAACTGTCTTAGTGTGTGGGAAACAATCCTCCTGGCCTAGACAAGTCTGTTGTAGAAGCTATTAGACTTAATAGTGTGGGCATGAACTGTTCCACATGGTTTGACTTTGGGGTTAGTTTTTCATGGAGATATTCACAAAACCAACAGAGATGTAATTACTGAGCCTTTCTACTTTAAACCTAGCATTTGTTGTACATCAACCTATGATAACTTGGGTTTCCAAAAAAGAAACCTGTGAGAAGATGTGAAGAATTTTTTTTTTTTTCAATCTTTGAACTATAAATATTGTCATATTGAAGGAATTCATTTTTCAGTGATAGATTTTATCCAGTTCTAGTGCTTGGATCTTCAGGGCTGTATGCAGTTAGTAATACTCAAATGAGTAAGTCCTCTCTCAAATTGTGCAACTAGGACCTAACTAGGATTTGATCTTGTATTGCCTCTTTTTCTGTGGAAACTGAGTAAGAAATCCATGTCTATATCAAAAGCTATAATAATTTGACTGTAATTCTTAAGTGGTCTGAAACACTGAACTAACAGACTGACCTTAATAAGCCTCATGTGGGTGTAAATCAGCACCTTCTCTTTGTGTGAGAGATTACCATGTGTTCATTTGGACTCCCTTCAATTAGATTTTAGGCAAGCAAGGGTTCTTTGTCTTTTAGGTCACTAACACTTTTCAAATGCAACCTGAGGCTGAAGTTTCAAGGAAAACAGGCAGTAAAATTTATTTTCCGACTTTTTAATGCAATGTTGACTACAGAAACTGCTGCTCTGCAGCTTCTAACAATGGTTACAGAAATCTGAGAAAATGTCTTCCAAAGGCAGTACTCTGAGTTATTTTCAAAATCAGTCCTCTTTAATCAGTTTTGAGAAATCCAGGGGCCGGTTAGTTATGGAGAAGGATATCTGATTGATATAAATATCTCTATGCTTTGCTTTCCAGGAAACTCTTATTACCACTGTGCAGTCTAATTCCAGGTACAGTATGAGATCTGATATTGAATTTGAAGATCCTGACAGTAATGGTTCTGAACTTTAGAAACACTATAGCATCTCTCTACAGGAAAAGTAGATATCAAAGGATGCTGCATAAAAACTTCCATTCTTTTTACAGTCTAGTTTGGCATGCATGTATTATTTTACAAACACATTAATGTAATTGTAGATTTTTTCCCCACATGTTTATCAGGATACCAAATTGCTTATGCTTTGCAAGCCCTCATTTCTGGTGGCTGTCAGGAGAATAGAAGAGACTTGATGCTACTATTGACTTCTGCTGATGTATATTCATTCTTAAAATTTGCTACAATTGTTGCATCTAAGGGAAGTAAGAGGATTGTCTACAAGAAGGAAAAATCCCATGGCAGGGGGATATGTCCAAACGTAATCAAATCATGCTTTACAGAGTTTCATCCTGTTGACTGTTGCATGTTACTGAAACCTCAGACCTTTCCATACCCCTTGGAGTGGGGGGCTTGAGTGTCACATGTTGTTAAGTCTTAAATTGCTATGAAATGGCTTTTGAATGAATGATATTCTGGGCAGCATGCCATGACTTTGAACATGTTTAGAGTCTTACTCTTTAGTAGTAAACAAACTTCTTGTGTGCTCTAGTGCAAAGTCAGAACAGGACAAACGTTCTTCCATGGCTAGAGTATTACTGGCCCAGGAGTTCTACTCTTGCTCTAACTTTTAAGTATTCGTTGGGGTGGGTGGGAAGGATGTTCTTTAATCTATGACTTCTTTAAAACTTGCTGGTTGTCATTTCCTAAACTGCTGTTTCAAAAACTTTTCTAGTTCATGGTCCAACTGGGTGATCCCGGCAATAGCAGCAATTATTGTGGCCCTGATGTATCGTTCGTACATGTCAGAATGAACACCTTACTGAGAATTAAAGCAAGAAGAGACTGATCTGGGAGAGAATACAAGCAATCCTAACCCCAGTATGTTTCCTGACCACAAAAGCCTGATGTCTGAAGAAAAATTCAACTTTTTCAGAAAACTGAACAATTCTTTCTGCTGTGCACTTTTCTTAATGTTGCCTTCTTATTTTGCTGCACTACAGTGATAAAAAGGCAGCATTTCTTCTTGTATAACAATATTCTCTAACGAATGATTTGGTAACTGTATTAGTTTCTGTGTTAAAGTAGTTTTGTAAGTAACACTGATTCTGGTTATCTTTTTAATCTGTAATGGGATCTGTAGGATTTCCTTTGCATATAAATTTTACAGCTTTAAATTACTACCAAAACTTTGTACATGTGTTTGTCCATGTACACAACTTCACCTAAAGATTGTGTTGTCGTCTTAAATGCAGTCTGTTTGAGAGAAATGCTAATTGAAGTAAGCGTAATGGAAAAAGCTGAGCATAGTAATGAGCATGGGTGCCTGTGAGTGGCTGGATCCTACCAGTCAGGCTATAGTGAGATGACTTTCCTTCCATCTTGACGTGTGTTCCTACAGTTGTTACAGATACTCCTACTGGCAAGCTGTTCTGTTTGGCTGCTGTTGGAAAATTCAGGCAAAATATGAAACTCAGTGGCCCAATTGTCTCTGTCTCAGTTTTGTGAAGTGTTCTTCAAAAAAAAAGACAAAACAAGTGCTGTGTTAATTCCACTACAGGTAATAAAACTGCTATGAAGTAATACTGTTCCTGCCAAGCACTCAGGTGACTCTGAAATTTGTTCTAGAACATTTAGACTTCTATGGAATATTCAACTTTGTCATGGTACATTGTGAGAGGGATAAAAATGATGCGTGGAATCTGTTTCTGACTGTTCTGTTGTGTGCTCCTTGGTGCTTTACTACAGAGAGATGACCATCTTCTGTGCTAAATACAAGATAACAGTCTGATTTTTGTGGTGAACATTTTTTAGTCTTATATAAATGATGATGAATAAAAGTTTAATTACTTACTCTTGCCTGGCTCAAATACACTGATTTCGGTATCTTTCGAAGCTTTTGGAAGGGATGCTTTTGTGTATTGGGACACTTCTCAGGTGAACCTGTTTGATAGTGCATTCTGAAAGTCAGATACTTCTTTCATGCAGGGAAGTTGCATATAAAAGGTGGGATGGTGTACCCCAGAGCAGTTAGTATGGATAAATGTTTTCATCTTATCTAAGGTAGACAGCATGACCTCAACACCAGCTGGTGACTGTTAGCAGTGGTTTGGTCCTGTAAGCTCCACCTCCCTGACAGTCACCAGGACTTGTGCACTATTGCAGAAGATGCATTCAGTGCAGATGCTGTGTCAAACTGAAAGACAGTACACTGTAAACACCAGCTTTTTAGTTTTTTCTTGATGGAGGGGAGGAGTTTTGTGACTCAGATGATAAACATGTGCATAAGACAATATAGTAGTCCTTTAAGGGTTCCTTATAAGGGGATTCCTTTACTGTTGAAGCAACTAAGGATCTAATAAAACTTGTGTTTTTGCAGCAAACGTCTCAGAGTTCCAACCATGAAAGTGCTTTTAGTGTCAGTATTCTTGAGTTCTCTTCTGTCAGACTTGATTTACAGTTAGAGATTTGGATTTAGAGTAGACACGCCTTCTGCCTTGCCTTCTGCCTTGCCTTCTGCCTTGCCTTCTGCCTTGCCTTCTGCCTTGCCTTCTGCCTTGCCTTCTGCCTTGCCTTCTGCCTTGCCTTCTAGATTTAACTTGCAGCATAAATGGCAGTGGTTGGCATTTTGTCTTGCACTAATTTCTTACTCCATCTTATTCTTGCCACAGCTTTTCCTCTTAACATGTGGTGAAGCTGAGCTAAAAGTTCAGGCTTTATCGGCTTGTTACAGATCATCTTTAAAAAAGGATATATTAACACCTCACCTCATTTAGACTCATAAACCAAGTTTGAAATATTGAAGTTTCTGTTTGTTTCTGAAATAATATCTAAATTCACATCTGGGCAAGAAAAAATAATTCAGAAAGCTTAACCTTTCAAATAACTTTCAAATAATTTTGCAAGAATTTCAGGATGGGATAACTATGCCACAGCAGCAGATAGGGTAAGGCAATCAAAGTGGATCCATAAAGCAAAGCACTTGTTGCAAAAGATGCCTTTTTCCTTGTTGTGTATGCACTTACAAGCTTTACTATGGTAGAGTTCTGTTTCCATCCCATACACTGAATGCTTACTGGGGGTTGGATCTCATTGTGTTATCCCCTGCAGTATCCAAGCTGAGATCCAGCTGGCACATTCAGGGAATTTCCATGATGTGAACTGAAAGTGCAGTGAGTGCAGACAAGTAGGAGATGCAAGCTAAAATGCTCCTGTAGATGGACACAACTCATTCCTTGTAGTTGATATGTCCATATTCCCTTTCATAAATGCTGATATAAATTATTCCTGAGGGATGGGTGTTACTCGTGTGTGTTTATAAATGCAAAAAAAGCATTAAATTTCCTTTTTAATGCAGTAAGGTTAGACTTCTATTCCATAGAGGATCATATAGGAATTTTTATGTGGCTTTAGGTATTACGAATGGGAGAGGAAGAAAAAAGGAAGAAAAAAGATGGGTGTTGTGAGGAATGAATTACTATTGTATTGCAAAACTAGTCAAGTGAATTAAGGGTATGTCCTTATGGTCTGACTGCAAAAAGAACAGACAGAGACCAATTTATTCTCTGAACAAAATCCTTGGTCTTTAAATCCCAGCTAAGATGCTTGCTCTAATTTGCTCTGTTTGTCTGGCAATTTCCTTTAAGTGCTAATTTTTTTTATTTTTGGAGAATCTAGTTTTGGTGATCAGTGCTTTAAATCAGATGTCTTCCTATGTTGTTTGCTTTTACAACACTATTTATACTGCTTTTGTATCCTGAAATAATTTCTCTGGACACTGCATTTTTGACCTTATTTTGGCTCTGTCCTCTGTTGTTCAAACAAGTGCACAGTGACAAGAGAGCTCCTTTCAGTGGAGACAGCATTGGCTTCCTCTTGGTTTGTGTGGAATAAAGCCAGCACACTGGTTCACTTGCTCCCTGTGCGATGTTGGAGAAAATAAAATGCTGTCTCTTTCTCTGGCTCGCTTGCTGTGGCACAGTGGTTTAATGCCTTTCTCTAGCATTCGGTGCTCTGCTGCAGTCAGGACTTTGCGGAATGCTAGGAACTGGTAAGGGGATGAAAACCAGGCAGATGGAATCTGGTCACAAACTTGAAAGTCGGTACATACTTCGGCAGAGGAGGGGAAAAAAAGGAAGTCGCTATTGTTTATGTTTTCTGAATGTTTGCAAAGGGGAAATGGATGCTTACAAATTCGCAGTCATGTTATCAAAGTTGTTGCAGTGTTCTCTGCAAGGCTGGCAGCGAGCATTTTGGAACTCAGAATGACTGAGCTGAACAGAGAAAAGGATTTCAGAAACAGTATAGAAGAAACTGAGGAGGAGGAAGCTCATACTCCTGTGTCCTTAGCTCTAATGACTGATCAAATCTAAGGTGAAGCTAGTAACTGATGGGTTGTGTATACTTTTTTTTAACTTTCATGATACATTACATTCCTTCTCATGGTTAATTCGTTATGTGTTGAAATATTTCCAGTAGTGAACGACCTGGCTTCTAAGTAGGTGGGCAGACAAACACATGAATTCATGAGAAATGTTGAAATATTACATCTTGGCAGATGACTAATGCTGAATTTTGTGTTCTTTCTGAAAACTAGCTAGGCTTGTTCTTGATCATCTTACATGTAAGAATGTGCATAAAACGATTCTTGAAATTTTCTTTCCCAGCTTGCTAAAACTGGGATGTACAATGCAGCTACTAGTCTCTGCTGATGACTGCTAAAACAGAGCTCAGAATGGACTAGATTGCGCTGTGGAGTCTCGTATGTAAAGAACAGATTTTGACTTCTATCCTGTGTAGTATAATTTCTGTGCCTGTGTCCTCCAGTCTACAGCACTTAGGCAGACAGCATAATGCTGGAAGACCTTAAGGAAAGAGTTTTGGTATCTCCAGACAGAACACCACAGAGGTCACATGGACTCCCAGAGGCTACGAGCAGTACCCAGTAGCAATAGTCACTGCAGAAATCTTTCCTTTTTCTGAAGACCCTGGTCCTTGCATAATGCTGGGTGGGTGATCCTATTACAGAGTAAGGGTGCTACACAGCATCTCTGGGGTTCCACCTACTTAGGTCCTGTATAAATGCAGCCTTGTATTGTTTGGAATCACAAGGTTATGATCCATCAGCTGTGGTAAAATGACTGACTTCACATAGAATGTATTTTGGAAACTGCTTCGGGCTAAGAGGTAGTTAGAGTGGAAGTGGTAAGCTAAGTAGGTGGCGTATTTTCCAATGACATTGAAAATAGGGAACAATCATTTCTTCTGTCACATTGTATTGTCACAGACTTCTGAAGCCAGCTGATGCTTTGAGCACCCCTCATCATGTCTTAACAGGGCTTGCAGGGATGTCCTTAAGAGCATGACAGGTATTCTGTCTATGTAGGTATTGAGGGTGGACATGAAAGAAGAGCTCAGTCTGCATCTCAGAAGCCCACAGGTTGGTGGGCTGGTAACTGGAAACAAGCAAAACTGTCCTTTCATCTGTAAACCGAATGGATTCGTGACTTGTGTTTACTCAGATCCATTTTCAGAGTAGAGTTGCAATGAGTTCTAAGGAGTAGAAGCACTTTATGAATACAAATAGAAAGTTGGTAATTGAGCAGTCATAGCTTCTGGGTTTAGAATGAGAAAATCATTTTACTTTTAGGTGATTCTGCAGAATTATTTTTTGACCCTACTGAAGTAACAAAGACACTTGAGTAATACAGGTTATTACGTACTTTGTTGCCTTGGTGAGGAGACCTGTTATGAGATCTGAGCAGATGGATGGACAAGCTACTAGAATACAAGCTAGGGTGTGTTGATTTAAAGCTAACTAGCTTCTTCATGGCAGCTCCTGGTCGTGAATTGCTGCTAGTCTTAGTTGCATGCAAGATAATTTACAGCACCTTTGCTGAGGGATATATGATCACAGGCTTGAGAAGCTCAGCAGCTAGCAGGTGTGAAGGTCTGACCCAACACAGCTTGCCTGCCTCAAGGCCTGATGGGGCCAGGATGGTGTCTCAGAGCACACATCCACAGGATCAGACTCTTCACAACAAATTATGCTTTTTTGGACAGTAAGCTATTGCCAGCAGTAGGTGAGTGACAGTAGGCGAGACAGAAAGGGAACAGTCCATGGAGAAAATGGAAATACCCTTTGAAGCAAGGATGATCATCCAGGATTTTCCTTCTGAGCTCTGCCCTAACTGCTGAGCTGCAGACAGCTCTACTCTCTTCTCTCTGCTGTCAGTCTGGCATTGTGTTTTCTCCCACAGGAACAGATGATCTGCTTGAGTATTACTCTCAGACAAAGTTTTACAGCTTGAGTGAACTCTGACCCAGTGCAGAGCGAGCGTGGCTGTGCCAGCACCCTTCCCGTGGGCGGCACCGCCGGGTTCCTGCTGTGCCTTGGCTCTGGGCTGTGTGAGGCACAGGAGTGCAGCTCCAGACTTGTCACAGGTTTCCAGGAGGGCATGTTTTAGTTTGTTCTTCAAAGTAGCACAAGCTCATTAGGAATCCCTTAAAAAAGATGACCTGCTTCCTTCCAGCTAATCTGAATATGAGAAAACAAACACACTCATAGGGTTAACGTTAATAAATCACCAAACTACATTCTTCTTGTCCTTTAAAAATCTGTGTATTTTAAACTAGTCAGTGCAAGGACTGTGCTTTTGCATGTAAAATACCTAATGCAGACAGACAGTGATCCTGCTTGTAGTGCTGAACAGCTCTAAGGACACTGCTGAAAAGGGTGTCAGCAGCAGGGCTAGCAGGCAAGTTATGAGACTAAATTCCCTCATAAATACTTATCTCAGTGTGTCAGAGTTTTCTTTCATTTTGTAAACTACCAGAGCAATAAAAATCTGAAGTACAGAATGAAGATGACAAACTTTGTCTTGAAACTGAGAACAAAAGGAGTGACAAGCGTGAGTGTTGTGATGAACTGTGGATGTGTGCTGTGGAGTGTTGTAAGCAAGCAAGGGGAGTGAGTCTGTCCCTAAACACCAGTCATTCTGTCCCTGGGGTAGAACTTCCCTTAATAATCCAATTTTCAATCCACTCATACAATGCTGTAGATTCCAAATCCATTCAGGTAGCTGCTCGGCACGTGACCACATTTCTCCCTATAACAAAACAGGTATTATCTTTACCTGTGTGTTGCACTACAAACCATGTAAGCAGAACATACTATCATAACAAGTTTTAGTGGCTTTTTAGTGGCTAAGGCATTAATCAAAGATACACCATATACCCTAGCTGTCATCCTCCTCTCAATTTCTCCATTTCATGAAGTAGTTTTCATGAAGTAGTCTTATTTTTTACAAATAATGGGTCTAAGCAGGACTGCAGGCATTTCATACCTCTGCTGTAATAATAAAAACTTCATCGGGTACATTCAGGGACTTCACAAGTTCAGAACTTAATTTAATTTCTATTCTGACTCACCAAGTAGCTCAGAGATTATTAAGTGTCATAGAAAAACAGAATTAGTGTAAGGGACTCATCAGAGGTCTTTAAATTACTGGCAATAGGAAAGTTTAAGGAAAGTAAGCACAAGATTAGCACGCCTCTGGCAACCTGGTGCAGAGGTAGCTGCAGCCCAGCGGCACACCCATGAAGGAGACGCAGTCTTTATTAGAAATACTTGAGCAAAGTAAACAGATTTACTGAGCTAAGGCATCGAGGTCTGAAGTTTGCTTAGTGATAGGAACTAGTTGGACTCTAGTTGCTCTGTGCTGCTGAAAGGGACCTACATGTCTTCCTAATTGTTTATCTAGCTGCAGACACATAGGTGTATGCTAATAATTGAAACGGGGAAAGCTGTCACAGAAAAATCAGCTATCAAGCTTATCTGCTTACCCATGAGAAAGAAGCACTGAAAAAACCTTTTCTCCTTAAAATTTCTGTTCAGATTTTTAGCTAAGAATGAACAGCTTTCTTCCACCTTTTTTCTCAAGCTCTCAAAGCCTTCTTCTGTGGGGCAAAACCTGCGTCTGCATTTTGTAGCTGCACAAAAACACAGCTTTGAACCCAGCCAAGGTCTCAGCCCAAACACAGCTGCTCTGTTGCCAGACAGCACTACCAGTGAGGAACAAAAGGTTTTCTAAGAGGTTGAGGTGATCTATTTATTATTTTTCCTTGTCAAGATAAAATTACAGAAATACATGTTGTGTGGCGTTACCTGGCTTTTGTCAGCTCTGCTGCTGTGTGTTCTTCCTTCAAAGCTCGCTCACCCCACTGCATGCACAGCATGCCACAGTCAGGGGTGGCTGGGGATCTGCATGGGTGCTGCACTCAGACCCTCCGATGTGTTATACCTTCAGTTCAAAGGTAGGCAGAGGCAGATGAAAACTCAGTACCTTTGAAACATTTTGTGTCCAAGCACATTATGGGACCGTAAGTCCAAGCGAATGCTCTCTGGCCTCACTGAAATGGCAGGGCTCCAGCTCACAGAGGAGCTTGGTCTGTCCCTAAGGGAGTTCTTGCATGACTCCCTAGTTCTTAGTGGAACTTTTCTATTTTATTTTCAGTATTCAAGGTTCAGAAGAAGAAATACTGCACACTCACTTCTGAAAAGGGGATTTTGTATTTCTGTGTTTAGTGAATGCTTGCCAGCATGTTGGCTCAAGGCAATTGCTGACTCACTCTGTGGCCCAGTGTTTGATTAACTGCAGCTGAAGTGCTTTTAAACAAATGTCCAGCTGTACAGTTGGGTTATAAGGGTGAAGTTTCGAGGCTGCTTGTTATGTTTCTTTCTTTTCTAGAAATCTGTGCATATTTGCAAGACTGCATTCACAGGCGCCCTCGAATGCCACCCAGCTCTCAGCACATGCATTTCTCAGTGAGTTCTGAGAGCTGCTTTGGGAGCTGCTTCTGAGGGTGTGCCAGGATCAGCGGTGTCACAGGAGTGCATCTTTATGAAAAGAAATCTGCTGACCTTAGAGGCGTGGCTTTGTGAATCAAGGCTTGCAGGGATCTTGTTAAGCTGAAAACCTGTAGAAAAAGGCTGTCTACAGCGATGAGGAGTGTAGTTACGTCAGGGTGTGGGTTTAACTGGAGAGTCCTAACAAAGCTGACAGCTTGAATGAGAGTAGTGGGGCTTTCTGTTTGTTTGTTTCCTGAAAAAATTACCATTTACAAAAACATCTAAAGCTGAAAGAAGTTGTAGGGAAAAACACCTTCAGGTTTTGTTTGTTTCTTTACTTTCAGAGTAGTAGTAGGTCAAAACATCTCTTGATCTTAGTAAGCTACTTGTAAATATGAAGTGTGTAAACAGAAAAGTAGGGTTTTAAGTTAACAAGGTTTACAAAACACTTGGTTTTGATTCCCCTTTAAAAGGGAGGAATGTTTAAAAAGTTTTTCCATTTACCTATTCAGTATATTCTCTCAGTGTTTGATATATAGAATAATTTTCATAGGAATATAGGTGAGTTAGGCTTTTCCTTTTTGCCACTGGAAAACTCGGATAAGCTTTTCGGTCTCTACCATTGCCCTGCAATAGCAACACCAATCAATCTTTATGTGGTTATCCAGGCAGTTTACTTTATTGTTCCTCCTCTTCCCAGTTGCCCTAGCGGTCCAATAACCTTTTGTTTGCTTGAACTTTGCCTGTCCTTCTGGGTTGTGGGGAGGCAACAGTCCTGGAACAAGAGTCCAAGGCAAAAGAGTTCAATCGACCCAGTTGCGTGACAGCTCCACTCAGAGGCTGCACTCAGAGGCTGACTGCTTCATTAACTGTTTCTGTTGCCTGAGAACTATTGCCATGGTCCCCTAACTAAACTGTGTGGAAAAGCATCCAAAGCAGTGCATGCCCCAAGGCCTAAGCCACCTCCAGAGACACTGGAGATCAGGAGCACCAGGGAAAGGTGAGACTGTCCCAAGAACAGTGAACTGATCTGGGCTCTCCGCACACAGCCTCTCTTGTTTTCCCCTGCCTGTTGACACAACATGACCAAGCCTCAGCCCTCCAAATGCAGGCAGCTGCAGCAGGGGAATGCCAGTGGGACCAGCCTGCTCATCTCCAGCCTGCTCATCTCCAGCCTGCTCCTCCTCACGGGTGTCTGCAAGCCCAAGCCATCACCTGCAGCCTAACCACAGCCCGGATTTGGGACTGCACCATGGCAGCTGATGATAGGTTAAGAAAAGCAGCAGCAGGTCAAACTGCTAGCTGATGTCTGCCTGGGTCACTGAGCTCTGCCCTGCACTGGTCAGGAAACAAGGGTCAGTGCTTTTGTTGGATTAGGAAACGTAGCTACAGATGCAAAAGAATCACAGTGGATGACAAGTTTAGCTCAGCCACACCTGATGGGCCTTCTGGAGGCCAGGCTTTACACTCCGTGGAAGAGCTCTGCAAACCTGAGCTTTGCCCCCAGCCTTAAACCAAACTGACTCCAGCCTTAGCCAGAGTCCAGCAACCCTTGTTGTCCTTTGCCCAATACTTCCATGCTTGTGCAAGCTCTGTCACAGTCAGAGTCTTGTTATAGGAGGAAGGCAGAGAAAGCTGAGAATTTAGGGTTAATATAGATGAAGTCTAATAAAAAACATTAAATTGATATTATGCAGATTGATTTTTTTTTTTTTAGCAGAAAAAGGAGGAAAAAGGTAGGAATTTAGCTATTTATGGAAAAAGCCTCAGTAAGAAGAATAAGGTTAAAACTGTTATGCACCCAGTGTCTAGGCTCTACTTCTTTCCTTTGGTGTCCTGTTCGCCTTTCCACTGCTCCTCTGGGTCAATGGCTCCAGTTTGGGGAGAGTGGGTATGGCGAGGTGTCAGCATCCCAGCTCCCTTGCTGGGATGAGTAGGGTGCTGGTTTCTTCCTCCTCTTGTAGGATCCCATGAGGGTTATATTCGTGTTTCCTAACCCTCGTGCTTTGTTATTTTCTCACAGATCTGCAATTCTGTTACATCTGAATTCACTGCATGTGGTGCATTTTACATGTTAGATACTCATTCTTCATTTGTTAACTCCTGAAATGTGTTTTGTTTGACTCCCAGGCCTGTATTTTGTTAGCTGACTGCGGTCCCGCGGCCCTCAGCACTAGCCTCTTCTCCCTCTCACCTCAAATGTTGGGCCCACTCTGCAGGCCCCTGCTGCCATACCTGGCCTGTATTTCTCTGGATTGCATCATCACACTAAGGTCACAAATATTTCATCCTACGCACAGGATCTATGTGTTACTACTCGGTACATAAAAGCTATAGTCATGCGACACAAAGATAAGTGAAGTGAGTTAAGCATAGCTACCTGGTCCTTAGAAAAACTGCTGTCACAGCAACAAATAAAACCAAACAAAGGGAAAGCTCCAGGCAGGTCTAAGCAAAACCTGATAAAACTCAGTACTGAGGCTCTGCAAAGTCGACAATAGAGCCCATTTTCTGTAACCTGCAACAGCCATGCCGTCTTCACAGGGATGTAGCCCCCAGAGTCCCCCGGGCCACATTTTTTAAACATGGGGACTCATGGCATCATGAAAAGTTACTCCAAACCTGACCCTAGCTTGGGAATCCTGTGTAGCCCTAAATGCTGATACACAGTGGTGTTGAACAAGGAGAGAAGCCTTTGGTTCAGACTGGCAAGCCCTTGCCAGCTCGATCACCTTCCTGCTTTGGATTTGGCAGGGTCTGAAGCCTTATCTCAAACCCACACGCCCATGTGCACGTGCCTTGAAATTCATCCTCTTCCTTTTTCTAGGGATGAGCCTGTGCCCCATGTGGTGCTGGTGGGGAAAGCAAGCTCAGGCTTCTGCTGAGACTGTGTAGGTGTCAGCCTGTGGGTTGACCAACAGTGCCTTCTCAGTGTGGGTTATGGCCCTGTCTTGTCGTCCACAGCCCTGTCCTTGGCACTAGTGCAGGGACTGCCTGTGCAGGTGGGGACCTTGCCTGAAGCTAGGCCTTTGCCTCAGCCTGAGGTCCATTGGGAAGCCCTGAAACCTCAGGCTTTGCTGGGCTTGGCCACCAACTCACAGTGGCCTCAAAGAGGGCTGAAGGTGGCTGTAAAAATGCTAAGCTTGGTCAGAGGTAGCAAGGTGAATTTTGGCTGGGCCCTTGCCACATCAGCTTTGCAAAAATCCAGCTTTGGGATCCTTAATGGGCTTGGTGGCCAGGTTTTGCAGATGCTTATTTTTAATCCTGTGAGGTTAATGCATTTATTTCATAATTGACATGCAAAGCTCTTGGCTGTGCTTTCAGTAAAGTACTGCTAACATTATCTCTAGTCTCATTCCTTGATCAGCCTGATTTCTAAGTGGGGGATATTTTGGACGTCATTTATGTTTTGGAGCTGGTTAGAATAAATAGGATTTATTATGGTGCTTGTACTGGAATTTGACAGTTTTTAAGGAGAGGTGGATAATGCAGATAGAAATAATTTTTATGTTAGAGCTCTGGCTTGAGCTGTATGTTGTATGTTTTAGACTCCAGGTTTTCTGAAATGAGGTTTTATAGAGTGCTTCCAATATGCATTAGTTGCTTTTCAAAAACGGCTACCTTGGGCTACCACGAGTTCATGCTAATTCATGAGGATTCCTCAGAGTCTCTTCTGGAAGTATTACCCCTTTCTCCGGGGGAGGTGGTTGCTGTAAAGAGCAGCTACACCTCGGTATAGGTGTGCACTAGCATGGCCAAAGAGCAATTATCTTTTTTAAGTCTCCACATTCAGGAGGCCCTTTATCCAGGGCTCAGGTTCACATCTGAGCATTTTGTGTTGTGATGATGGGACATTAGATTGGAATAAGGGCTGGAACAGACAGGGAGCTGATTCAAAAATCAGCATAGGTTGATTTTGTTTGTGTGTGTGAAAGATGCATGCTTGAGTTCATTGAACAAGAATAAGGCCTCGCTTAGATGAAGCCTCAAGAAATTAATTATAGGACTTCTTGCCATGTTCTGTCCTACAGTTGATGGAGTAAGATTATAGCTGCAGTTGTTTTAGCTTTTGGAGGCTGGAGACTGAGCACAGGACAAGTGCCACAGTCGGTCATGACAGCTTTTTGTCGTCCAAACATGGAAATAGCATGCAAACAATTTGGGAACAGGATGGCACAGGCTGCACTAGGGCTTGGGTTAGTCTCAGAAAAAGGGCTGCCCTTGCTCAGGTAATGAGAAATTGGGCCTTATTAAAGTATGTATTTAAGATCATACTTCTCACCCTACTGACAGGCTGATGTGTTGGATACTCTGCCTGGAGAGCAAGGACAAGAGGAGCTGATGGCAATCCCAATTCACAAGAGGCCTGGGCTAGCAGAGGGAAGTCAGCTGGGGTTGCAGCAAGTCCTGGTGTGTGGTCATCTCTGCATGATCATGTCTCACTTACCTACTGCTCTGTGGTGCCACCTTGGCAAGCAGAGACCAACCTCCTTGCATACCCTCAGCCTCTGCGAGTATGGCTGCTGCTGCGTGTGATGCACCACCCACAGCTCCTTACGGCTATGCAGTGCGTTGTGTATTTAAAACATTGTCTGTGTTAGTGTTTTCTGAAACAATTCATGTTTCTGAGCAATTACATTTTATGATGCAAGACAACAACATTTTGCACCGCCTTCCAAAGTAAATGTGGAACACTTCAAATACTGCCACGTTTTGAAACTTATCTTGAAATGGACATCAATTTTTGCCAATTGCTTTTAGTATTTTGCTTACTGACAACTCTAAGCTGCTAAAAAGGAATATTTTTCTCTCCAGGCAGTTTATTAAAAAACCAAACCAATTAGTTTTACAGCTCTTTCAAAAAGTTCATAGTTGATCAAGTTCAGAAGAGTTCAGTCCTTCCAGCAAAACTTTGGACTGTTTGATTGCCAAACGTCTATTAATCAGTAAAGGAAGTTTTTCAAACTCTGTGTGGGATAGAACCTAAAAGGAAATATCTTGATACTATTTTAATGTTAGCCCTTGAACTGCATACCTCAATATAATGCAATTCATTTTTTTCATCCTCAGGGAAAAAATGCACCATTTTGATGATACTAATGTGAAAGTAAAGCGTTCGGAACAGAAAAGAAATGAATCACAGAACAGTAGATTATAATCCAAACAGCAGACTGTAATCTAAGCCCAGATCTGATTCTGGTGAATGGGATGAAGTTTTTGCTTTTACATAATCCCTTCAGTTATTTTTCTTATAAATTCTGAAAGTCCTTGAGCTGCGTGTGCTCTAGAGCTAAGCCATTTGTTTGTTATGGAAATAGCATGCATCTTCATCCTTGGAGATATTCAGAACTCGACTAGATGTGACCCTGAGAATCCGATCTAATTCTGAAGTTGAATCTAATTTCAAGGTTGGCCCAGCTTTGAGCAGGAATCAGACTAGATGGCATCAGGAAGGGAGGTTCTTCTGTGAGTTTCTCTGTGTGTGTGTATGTATGTGTACACAAGCAAATACTGAAAGGTTACCCCTCAACTCCAGTCCAAGCATACCTTTTTCACTGACAAGATCAGTATGAAGTTTGTTTAGCACTCTTGCTAAATCAGTGAGTAAAAAAATGATAATCCAAAGCATGTAAGTATGGAAAATTAGCTATACAGCAATCACGCCACGTGAGTGGCTTCTGCAAGTTAATTTAAGTTTCCATAAGGTATTTTCTTTGTGTAGAAAAAAGATGTCCAGAAAGAAGCTTGAAGCCTGGCTCGTCTGCACAGCAAAAAGTGACCTGCAGCCTCTGGACCAAGGTGGTGGCCTAAAGCAGGGTAGAGGCAGGATGTAGGTGTCTCCCCCAGCCTATCTTCATCAACCTTTGCTAATAACCCTTCTGCTATTTCCCTAGTATTTCTTTTCCTCCCACTATGCCTGCTCTCCTTCATCATCTTTTCTTTGCTAGTTGCTATTGTCTAGGAAATGCATTTAAATTCCATCTAAGTCCTTTTTCAAAGACCAGAATATACGTTCATCAGAGAAGAAAACACTGTTAGGAGGAAAAGTCTTCGAGGAGACATGATGTATTACTGTATCTTGTTTTTTTTCAGCTGTTCAATATGCAATCACAGAGCTACTCCTGTTTTTGGAACACGCTAAGAAGCTCTGAAAGTTAAGTGGATTTTGACAGCAGTTCAAAACTGAAATTATAGCTGGTATTTCTTCAGTCTGATCTCTGAGGGTTTGATGATTCTTAGATTCAGGCATTCATCTGTGAAGCCTGGAAATTTTGCAATCTAATGCTCACCCACAATCAGACGAAGTTGTGCAAGTGGATGAAAATTGCTTTGCAATGAGTTCGAGGAGCAATGCAATTGGGAAAGGAATAATATAG
Organism: Penelope pileata; assembly: GCA_013396635.1. Taxonomy (NCBI): domain Eukaryota; kingdom Metazoa; phylum Chordata; class Aves; order Galliformes; family Cracidae; genus Penelope; species Penelope pileata. The sequence goes on along the minus strand of WBMW01000696.1, from coordinate 29,945 downwards.
AGATCAGCGGTTAGGCTGTTGCTGGCATAAGTCAGCATAAAGCTGTGCCAACCCTCTGATTTACTCCATCTTCCAGCATCTGTGTTTGGGACACTGGAGCTGTGAGGGAGTTACCAGTTATACTTCTGGAGATGAAAATAAATGCAGAAAGCATGGATGGCGAAGTGACGATCTGTCTGCCAAGAAATCACTCAGGATTTGGCCTATTGACTAAAGCATCTTCTGTTTTCCTTCCTTTATAACATGAAGTTCAGAGTTTAAACTGTCTTGATATTTAGGTGCAATATTTGAATGGTAGGGAGCATAATGCTAAAAAGGAAAATAAAAATACTAAGAATTGAATTATGGCCATTACATTTCATTACAAATGAGCTTTGGATCAAAAGGAGCATAATTCATGCCAGTTGCACATACCAGTACTGATTTCCTCAGTGCTTCACCACAGAAGGTCACTGTAAAGCAGCATGAAATGGTGTTTCTGGAGGTGGCTTTCATTTATCCTAAAATGAAACATTTATACTAGAAACAGACAAATTGTCATGCAAAATCATAAAAAAGCAGTGGCTCATGCAACTCTCTTCTATTCCTTCTGTGGCTTCCCTTGACTTTTCTGCCAAGTGAGGTAAAAGATAAAATATACCATGAAATCCCTAACAGCCAGGATTGAAAATTGAGGTGGCTCCCTCGTTAGCCAATCTCCTTCATTTCTTCCTTTCTCTTAGCAATACAGCCAAGCCTGGAGATCATCCTCATTGATGTGATGCTGATGGAGAGGTACAAGTATATACATGGTGTGCTCATGTCCCCAGAGCTTGCAGTGTGCCACTAGGCAGAGTGGGTGTACGAACACACAATGAGGCATTGAGGTTGTAAGGCAGAGCACAATCAATTTGTCTTTGCACCATCCTAGCTCTCAGCTTGCCAGGTTTTCCATTTATAAGCATTAATTTGCAAATTGGCTTTTTGGTCCCAAGGAAACCTCCTTTAAAACTAGACAGAACAGAGTGTCTTCAAATGTCTTGAGTGATGGTTGACAGCCAAGTGAACACCAGTGTAAGACGAAGACTAGCTAGGGAAGAGCACCTGGAGGTGGTTTTTACAGATGCCTTAAAATGCTGTTTTTTCTTCCAAATGTCTGTGGTTTGAGGGCTGGTGGTGTAAATAGGCTTTTCTACCTCCTTTCCTGTGCTCCCCTAGCTATCTTTCTGTCCTGGTTTTGGTTTGGAGACATGGATGCTGCTAGAAATCTGTGCATACTTCTGAGCATCCTTCTCAGAAAGGGAACAGCACTTCTCTGCATCCTACTCTGTTGTTACAACTTTGCATCCAAACTCAGTCTGCTGCGCATTTTGCAGCTCTGTAGAATAGTCTGCCTACCTGTGTTACTGAGAAGAGTGCTGTAATGGATTTCCCTCTAGTGATGAAATATGTCAACTACAGATTATTCCACATATCTAAAGTTTTGGTACAGTGAGAGCATGTGTTTTTTCCTTCCTTTCAAAGAGGTACTTCGAGAGGGGAGGAAAAGAGAATCAGAAGTATATTGGATCTGGAATACTATGAAATCAAAGCATAAATAACGACTCTTTACTGTAGAGTAAAACAAACAAACACTTCAAATTAAAAAGGAGTTGTACATTTAAAACACATTCACACTAGGCTGGTTATTCCGGAGAAAATCAGTATTTCCGGAAGAAATATGAACAGTATTATGTATTTGCTAGTGGAACAGATAACTAATCAGTTCTTTCCTTAGTGTTTAGAAAATATCTTGTCTTCTCCTGAGACTGACCCTATTTTAAGACTTATCATTCTGTACCAGGATTTTAAAATTGTTTCAGAAATAGATGCTCCGGGGCTCAAAACCTGAATGTTATATTCAGTGTGGATTCATCTAATTTTGTTCAGCCAGTGAAGGAATTATTTACTTAACCTGAGTACAAAATACAATAACGTACCTTTTGCTGTTATTATTTTCTATAAAACTGTCACTTTTAAAATCTAAAGCGTGTGTTATTTCCCCTGAATAATTTTGAAGTTATTGGTTATTTTCAAATAAACTCAGCAGTAGAAATAGGTTTTGGAGTTATTAGAATTTGACACTGCCTGTAAAAACAGGTAGTCAGCTACAAAGCTCAGCCACTAATGCCTGCCCCGAGGGCAGCAGTGTGTGAGCAGCTCTGCAGGGACACAGAGAGCCCTGGGAGGCTGAGGAGGCTTCTGCCCAGCCACACCTCTGCTCCTGCCTTACCAGAAAATGGGTAATTTACACCTCGCCCAAGGTGTCTCTTGTGTGGATTTCCTTGGAGAACAAGATTAGAAGTCACGAATGTTGAGAAATTGGAGACAAAGATCAGTTTTATCATGGAGATAAAAGAAAGGTGGTATGGCTCGGCAGCAATCACCAACTACTGTCACTGCACAGGGAGCAGCCCTTTCTCTTCTGCAGGCAAAGATCAGAGGACATTTGGAGGTTGCAGGTCAAACAGTGCTGCACTAACGTAGCAGGGATAGGAAGCAATGGAGGAGGCTGCACAGGTGGTAATGGAGCTGCCATAGCCAGAGCTCTTCAGGGTTAGATGAATGCCTGTTTTTAGGCGTAATTTTCCCTGGCGTTGAAGTAGGGTGTAGACCAATTGACCTCTTGTGGTCTTTAAGTGCCTCAGGGCCACATAAATGATGTTTTCTGTGGTTCAATCATAATGTCTGAAGCCTGAGGCATCAGGCTTGCATTGCAGTCCCAGACTGACTCATGTAAAGAGTCAATAAAAAATGAAATGTAGGGAAATGAGGCATCTCTAGTCCTGGTTAATGTGATGACTACAGGGAACTGAGAACAGAGTGATTAAAAGATGGGTTAGAGGCCAGAACTTGTAATGAGATAAGTCGCTAAGTTACTAACCTTTAAAACAATGGATAGGCAGCCTGGTTTGCCTAAATGGTTTGTATCATTATTAGAAATACTTTCTTGTATATTAGTATCCTTAGTTCTGTAGGAAAGGCTCAATGCAAAGCATTAAAGAGGGGTTAGCAGTGAACAAAACTGTGGGTGACCCTGACACATACAGTCACTCACCACTGGGTAAACCCTGTCCTGTGCCTGTGTCCATTGAGACAATCCAGGGGAGGTAAAACAGGGCTGAAGGAATAGCAAGTGTTCAGACACCCCCCTGGGACACCACCAACACAGTTATGGAGGGTAACTTACAGCCCCCATCTCTCTCCACACACATTAGGCTCTTATTATTTAATGTGATTTTATCCAAAGAATACTTGGCATGTGCAGAAAGACAAGCTTAACGGACATTTAAAGACCTTCCATTGATTTCATTATGTATTTTGAAAAGTAGTGTTTTCTGCAAACTTGGTAAGGGGTTGTGGGAGAAGGAGAGACTTGCGGTTGCCAGATACTACCTACATCCTCTACATTGCATTACCATTAAAAAAAAAAAAGATACATTTTAAAGTTCAGGCTTGTTGTTCATGTGATCACACAATGCTCACAGCAAAACCATTTTCCAAAGCTGGGAAGGGTGTAGAATCTGAGAAATAATCAGCATGACCTTAGCAAGACTTAAAAACCATTAAATATTTAAGCTAGTCTCTCTGAGAATCTTAATTATATTTAAAGAGCAATTCTTCTCTTACACATGACAACAAGAATGGTGTCTTCTGTGTCAATAAATTTGCATCCAGGCTGTATGTGACATCAGATCTGCATATTTTAGAAATTAAAATAAATGATTTCTGTCTTTCAGAGTTGTTAGCGACACAATACTGATATAAAATGATCCCTCTGTAATTAGATCCTCTTCATTTTGTCTGATGAGATCAAATCCTCAAATGTTAATCTGAGATATATTGCCATACAAAACTTCAGGGCTCCTTGCATTTCTTTTCAGCCATGCATTAAATACAAACCTTCTCAGCTTTGCTTGTAGTAAATGGGGACTTTTGTGTAAAAATTCCCTAACATTTGCAAGACTCATAAGCTAAGAGCCAAAAACAAATAATTTTCTTTCCTGCAGATGTGCTTGGGACCAGAATCGATGTTATTTTGCAATCAGGAAACCAATAAAAAAACCTCTCAAGGCACTTTACAGATTTCAGTGTAGTTAAAACAGCTTAATGAAGGATACGGTAGATGCTGCTGGAACAGGAAAAACTGTCATGAGACCTTAATTACTGGAGATACAAAGGAAGGAAGAAAAAAAACTGAGCAAAAATTTGACCTAATTTAGCCATTACCTGGCAGGCCTTGCAGTGCTGACAATGTAAGATCTTTTTAACCTTGTGAACTAAGCACTTCTAAAATGTGCTTGAGGGACAGTGTAGGTACCCAGCCTCATTGCCATACTTGCTTAAAAGCTGTCCAAAAAAAAAAAATTCAGCTTCAGGTATACCTGAACCTTCAAATTAAAGACTACTTCAGAAATTAGATTTGAGTAGATTTTTATCTTTTTTTTTTTTTTTTCTGAATTGTATGTAATACCTACTTTGTGTCTATAGCTTTCTTTAATACACCTATTAAATGCTGTATGGTTTTGGTTTCTTTAAGGCAAGAATTGTTCTCTTATAACTGTTTTGGCTTAAGGCACACAGTTGCATTTCTTAAATCAGGAAACCCAGACAAACCTCTGAATGCTTTATGGCTTTCCATTTTAGCAGCAAGGTGCTGAAGCAGCTGTGCTTGGCACGTCGATAACTCCCGCATGGGGGAATGACAAGAGGAACAGACCACAAAAGCTTTAGATAAATACAAGAAGCAAGCTGTTAAATGCATTTTACTGGACATTTACGTGTGTCAGAGCACTGTAGGGCATACAAAACTGACAAGCAGCTCCTAGAGATGAGTGGCTGTTACTGCATCTGTTTTGGCAAAGGGCGTAAAACAAAACAGCGCTGAAATGTCCCAAAAGAATTAATCACGACCTGTTCGACTGAAGAGTAAGATCCAAAATTCTCCTTATTTAAGCTGATTCCTGATAAACAAGCTGAGAAATGTGACAGACTCCACCAGGAAAGTAGCTCTCACTGTTGCTCTTGTAGCAAAGGAAAGGGATCACTTGCTGATAGTAATGTACGAGGGGATATTTACACTGTTGTCCCCCAGAGGTATCAAATTCTTTCTCTTTGGGATGGATTCCCTTCCACTACTTGCAGGTAGCTTGCTGCCAGCCCAGGACTTGTCTGGAGCTAAGATTGAGCCCTGGTGACCCATCACATACAAGGGACAGCTGGGAGAGATGCTGCCATGCTCTCTTTGCAGCACGGCAGTGGAGGGAGCAGCAGCTCAGTCTCACAGGTGGCCAACTGGTAAGCTGCCCATCAGCGTGTGTTAATGGTGAATCTGACAGAGCATTTTTTCTCAGGGCCAGGGGGAAAAAAATTGTACTGCTGCTGAAAAATAGCTATGTAACATGCAAATAAATGGGTTTTGCAGCCAAAATGAGTTATCCTAACTGGTGGGATTTATAAGTTGATCTCTTCCATGGTTTGTTCATCCCAGAGCAGAGGAGGCTGAGAGGAGGTCTCATGGCGGCCTACAGCTTCCTCACGAGGGGAGCGGAGGGGCAGTGCTGATCTCTGCTCTCTGGTGACAGCAACAGGGCCAGAGGGAACAGCAGGGAGGGTCAGGTTGGGGGTTAGGAAAAGGTTCTTCCTCAGAGTGTGGTTGGGCCCTGGCACAGGCTGCCCAGGGCAGTGGTCACAGCCCCAAGCTGCCAGAGTTCAAGGAGCGTTAGGACACCGCTCTCAGGCACTGGGTCTGAATTTTGGGTGGTCCTGTGCAGAGCCAGGAGTTGGACTCCACAATCCTTGTGCATCCCTTCCAACTCAGGATATTCTATGATTTTATTATTCCAAAGCAAGCGAAGTGAGCTTGCTCACATTTGCACAATTATCTTGATGAGGGGTGTTAGGGTATTAGGTGTTAGCAGCACAGTTGCTGTGCCTTTAAGTTTCTGGGCAGACCTCTCCCTTGGCCTCTGAAGGCACATTTACAAAATTGCTAGGGGGCTTTGCTATAGCAGTTAACGATCTAATGATGAATTTACATTAGGTAATTGTAAGCTAGGATCCTTATTTCTTTTCAGCATGGCAGTTTGTATTTTTCTGGCAGAGCAAAGTTAGTACAAAATCATATAAAGTTTCTGTAGTATGAGTGTTTATTCATTCCTATAATTTTATCTTTTGAAAAAAGGATACATTATTTGATGCAAAATAATGTGCAAACTTTCCTGCAAACTTCTCTCCAAGAAGGCCATACAAACATCTGTGTTTTGCCAGATCCATGTTATTTTCTGTCAGGCAATGATTTGGCTGCTATCAATCCAGTCACATTTGACTTTGTCCTTCCTGATGTAGCTGAAGTCTAAAAGCTCAGACACTGCTAGTGTTGTCCTACAGGCTCATTAGTATGTTTTTAATTAAACAAAAGGACAAATAGAGCAATCCAAGAAAGTATGAAATTCTGGTTTTGTAGCTCCTCAGACCTACAGAATCACTGTTGGCAGGAACAGGCTGGGGAGGGACTGGCCACTCTCCTCCCATCCCAGCACATCAGGGGAAGATGCACAGGGCTGCTCTCCATGCCCTAACTGGCTGAGCACCACTGGAGGTGAGATCCTGGCTTAAACTGGCCCTTCTGTTGGAGTCAATACATCTTCTGCTTCAACTTTTCCCTTTCCTTTATTCTGAAGGGGAAAACATCCTTTGCTGCAAGAAGTGGATGAGGAGGACAAAGCCCTGAGCAGCCGGGTCTGATCTCAGAGCTGGCCCTGCTGTGAGCAGGAGGTCGGGTGGAGACGCCCTCAGCTCCTTTCCAGCTGGCAATATCCCGTGATCCCAAATGGCATTTTCCTTTTTAGTGTCAAAGTATTCAGACATTCATTTGAAGATATGCTAAGTGATAAAAATTACGTAAGGGTAACTCTGGGCAAAAGAAAATTCAGCTGTATTCAATGGTTAAGAACTTTTTCATTGTTTAGGAAAACTAAATTTTCCTTAAATTCCAATTAAATAACTTCTGTGACCTTCTAGTGTATCTTGGGTATAAGAATCCCCTAACTTTTTTCTGCCTTGATTTAGTAGTTTCTCCAGGGAAACGATGTTCCTGCTTAAAACTTCTGGAAAGTCCCTAGCTGTCGTTAATAAACATGCTGCGGATATTTTAATCATAAATTGTTTTCTACTTAGTTTCTGTTTCATTTGTCTTCCTCTACCATTTGTGTGGCTTTTGGTAGTGTCAGCTCTGGGGCTGGGATGTGTTAACTTCAGACTACTTCTGTAAGCGTCTGTCTGTCTCTCTGGTGACTTACCAGGCCTAAAAGCAGAGTTTGCAATTTTGTGGTACAGCTGAAGCTGAAACCCTACGTGTGCATGCAGTGGCTCTCTGCAACACACGCTCCTTTGTGCAAACACAGTTAAATTGTTTGCAACGTGCAAAGCTAAAGGCACAGGGAGCTGCTGTGAAGAGTCTGAGCAGTGGCATTCATCAGAGTGCTTGCGAGGAGCCCAGGCTGGTGCCTGCAGGGCAGAGGGGAGGTGGTACTGCAGGGGCAGGGGACAGGGAATGGCCGTTACCTCCCCTGGGACACCAAGCCATGTGCAACAGCCATGTGTGCTTACAGGTGAGACCTGTGCATTTCCAGGTTATGTTGCGGAGCTGCACATCCTGGGGAGTGCATTGCATACGTTGCAGCCTTGTCAAGACTTGTTTGGAAGCTGTTTTCCCATTTGTAGTTTGTAACTAGCTATGTAAGAGGTGATGCATGATGTAGACAAAAGCACTGTGAAATGCTTTATCTGCTTTCTGTAAAGATCAGCTGAACAAGTTAGGTTACGAATAGAGACAAAATATTGCTGGTTCAGAAAAAGAAAAACAACCTGAGAAATTGTATTTCCAGCTACCTCATCTATTTTTCATTCAGGATAAAGTGCCTGTCATTGCAGTACTGCCACGTAGTGTGAAGCATTAGATAACCAGGAAACAGTTTCAAAGCACAGACATAATTCACAGGTCTGAGATGTTATGTGAAGAATCCCAAAGAAAATGGAGCATGAGCAGATCTGAGGCAGCAGGCGTTAGTGTGCAGTCAGTAGACATGAACCCTCCTGCTGTGAGAAGACTTTCAGCCTTCTTCTGCACGTCATGAATTCTAAAAAAACCACCGAAGGGAAGAGAAGCTTCCATTTCTAGAGAGGCAGTGAGCTTAGGAATTTTCTGTACTTCTATATGAAAGCAGAAAGCCTAGCTCTACTTCTTCAAAAATTGCCAAGTTTTGTTCACTGTTTTGTGCAGTCTCTGAGGCACCCATGCTCTATGGCCAACACATGCAATTTAGCCTCTCAATGAACCACAACAATGAAGTTCAAACAATCAAATTATACTTTCAGATATAAATAACCCTTATCTTGGCTACAAAAGAGTTCTGATATCAAAATGAAAATCTGAAAGTATCTATCCTACTTTTCCTACTTTATTTTCTTGTCTGTTCCTTGAATTTGATTAAACTTGGTAATAAACTTGGGCAATAAAAATGAACTTTTATTTCTCTTTTGTTTATAGACTTCTCCTTTACAGTGCATTTTAATTTTTGTGGGTTTAGAGAAAGGCTGCTCTTTTTTGAAGAGATGTACATCAATCTGTTTCTGGAGCCAAGTAATTTATCTGAGATTTTCAGCTTACAAGTTTGTAGCGTCTGACTGTGATAAACATCAGAACATATTAAAATGTAATTCAAAATTTAAGGAGATAAGGCAAATAGAATGCTTTTCAAGAGGCTTGATTCACAATTTGTGAATAGCGACATATCAGAATAACCATTTCTAAAATATCATGTTATAGAATTACAGAATATCCTGATTTGGAAGAGACTCACAGGGATCAGGACCACCCAAAATCCAAACCCTCAATCTGAGAATGGTGTCCAAACGCTCCCTGAACTCCAGAAGTTTGGGGCCATGACCACAGCCCTGGGCAGCCTGTGCCAGGGCCCGACCAGCTCTGGTGAAGAGCCTTTTCCTAACACCCAACCTGACCTCCTCTGACACAGCTTCATGCCACGGCTTCATGTCAGGATAGATAAAACTCCATTTTTAAAAAGTTATTATTTTTTTCAAAGTCTTAAATTCCAGGTTTACCAAATCTAGACATATCCTCTAAATCATAATTATATATATTCCTTATGGAGATTCTTCTTCCCCAGAGTTTTCAGTGCAACACCTGAAGACACTAAGAGTTTTTATATGGCTAACGAGTGACTCAAATAGACACGAAGGCCCCAGGTAGTCCTTCAGAGACACAATACTTTTGGGAATAGCTGACACTGAACCTAAGAATTCTTAGAAATGTATCACGTAATGAGAGATCCTGACACCATTTTCCTTTTAGTATAGGCTACTGAATTACTGGTGTACCAGAGCAGATAAGAGTAAAGTTCAGGAGTGTTACGTTTCCAGATCTTCACTAAGCTCTGGAGTACTAAAGGCAGTAACTGTAAAAACAATAACGCAATAATTATTGTAACTATTAAAATATCATTTACAAAAGCCTGAGAATAAGTTGCTATAAGCCACAGAAGTTCAGGTAGTAGCCCAGGGGCAAACAGTTGTATCACACTGGTCATTAAGAAGCAGACAGGTGAGTACAGCAGGTGCTGACTATTGCCATTGGTTACCCACGGCAGGAAACCTGGCACCTCCCACTTCTGCAGGGAAGTGTTAACAGGGCAAGCTGGAGCAGAGAGCAGTGAAGAGTGGGGAAGCTAGTTCTTTAGGGTGTGTGATAGGGTATTTTGAATTTACAGTGAAAAATGTTCCTTTTTTTTTTTTTTTAAGCATTAGGAGGTGAAGAAATCAGTACTGCATGCAAAATGCAACCGCTGCTGCTAATGAGAGGTAACTGCTGAAAATGGCTGCCCCTCCTCCCAAGAAAGCAATTCCCTGTATGTTTTGTTCATCATCATTCAGTTGCAAGGACCAAAAGACTGGGGGGCTGACAGAATATCACGTCTGGGACAGAAAGTCTCAGTCTTTACTCCAAAGTCACTTCTTTCTAATAGCTGTGTCTCTTTAATATCTCACTTCTCCTGGCTCCTCTCTGATGGATGTCATTTCCTGATGTTTGCTTTATAGCTCTTCGGCATTTTTATTGCCCTACCATCTGTTCTAAGCAGTTAAAGATGCTTTTTTCTCAATTTTTCTTCAGGGATGTAGAAGAGGCATCTGCCTCCAATCATTTAAAATCTCCCAATATACTTCTACAAATGATTTATGTGAAATAACTCAGATATTTTCAGTATGATTTACAGATGAGTGAAAAAAATGTACGTTTACACCTTAAAACTGTTGAAAACTGGCATGCATACTAACATGAAAACTTCCTCATTTTGCATAAGAAATTAATAAAGTTAGTCTTAAAACTAGTTTCATTTTAAGCATGCTCTCAAATATTTTGCTTAATGAAGATCCTTAAACAACTTCTTACTGCATTTTTTTTCAGTCTGTCGTCCTAACATTGCTAAATCTACAGAACATGTTTCAGCAAGCCTGTCCATCACAAAGCTCTGTGTAAACACTGATTAATCTAGTTACTACAGTGGGAGCTCTGAAACAGAAAAAGAGACTCTTTAAAAGCATCAGAGTAGATTTAGAGAGCCTAAGCTGGGCTTAAAACTAAGGATTTTCAGTCGTTAGGACATGGAAATAAATCCCCTCCTGACCTAAGTGTATCAAGGGACAAGGTGATGGTCCTTTCCATTTTTTTCAACTGCTCCCAGCGTATGGGGCTTTGCCAGCATTCAGTAAGAGCTGTTGCTAAGCACTTTGGGAGAAACGTCCGTTACTACAGACCTCTGCTCCAGCATGTGCTTATCAATTGAGTTTTTTCCAAAAGGAAAAACTCAATTGTTTGTGGACGTGACTGGGTGTATCTGTTTCAGGGTGGCTGAAGGAGCTGCCTGTCCCGGGGGTGAGGTGGGATGTGAGGATCAAACCAGATCTGCCAGTCCTGCCAGCGACACTGGACAAGGCTGCTGCAGTCACTGAAGAAAAACGGCTGCTGTTCTCAAGGTACAGGAGGATAGAAAAAGGCAACTCCACATTGGAATAAACTTCTAAAAGTCTTTTTACTTACTAATATTCTTCTCTCTAGCATGGCCTCACAGTTCTGTGTCAATCCAGGAACCATCTCCTGGGTGCCTGAGCAGTGGGGCTGAGGCCTGGGCCCAGGCTCCCCGTGCTGCTCGCCTTGGGTCTGGCCACAGGACTTTGTGGCCCCACAGCCACTGTTAGCCCCACCACTGATCCCTGCTTCAGACTGAAGGTTGCTTAAGCTACCAGAAGAGGGTCTTGGTATTTTACATCAGGCAGAGGAGAAATGGAGACGTTTGGAGGTTTGTTCAGCCCTGGCCCCAGAAACAGGCAAACTTTCTTGGCTGAAGCTTTTCTTGAAGGAGTGTGGGGAAAAATCGGCTGAAAGCAGATGCTCATTGTGCAAAAAATAATTCCAAGTTGTTAAACAACTATAAACATGATTTTCTAGCTTTTAGAGTTGGCACTGTCACTTTGTATCATCAAACAATAATTGCTAATACTTGTGCCTTCTGTTCTCTCTGTACGCCTTTCATTCTGTTCAAATTTCTAATACAGCAATACCATCAGATCTGAAGTGGAGGAGCTGAAACACAAAGACAACATCCCTAATGGCACAGTCCTCACACAGATGCTTTGTTCAGGGTGCTAACTTTGAAGTTTGGTTGCCTGAAAGATGGAAAACGCTTGGCAAACAAATGTACGTTTGAGGTAGAAATCTCTTACTGCCCACAATACTTCGACTTATTTACCAGTCATTCATGAGAGAAGATGGATTACACTGAAGAAAAGCATTAAATTGAAGTGAGTGAGAACACAGCTCCCATTTTATTGCCTTTCTGCTTCAAACTAGACTTGATTTCTCTTGAGCAGCCCTCAGACGCTACTCCATGCCCCTTTCAAGAGGCTCAAAAGTTGGCGGGTGCTTTGTGTGGGCAGCAATGCTGAGGACCGTGCACACACTGGCTGCTTTTCAGGAAACATTTCAAGATGGAGGAATGTGGAGAATCACTGCCTGCCCAGGCAAACCAGTGTGATTTGCCTGAGGCTTTTGACAGACCAGAGCTGTCAAGGGCTTGCTCTTCAGTGATAACACCTCAGAGATACCCACTGCTCATCTGCAGCACTAATACTTTGCAAAGTGAAGTCAGAGCCTGCCCAAATCAATTTAATGAAGCGAGGATATTAACATTATGACTGGAAGACATCATGATGCTTGAGTCCTCCCCATGGCTTTCTAAATGGAGCTGCCTATCCCCCAGTTTTAATCTGATACTGAGGAACCTGAGAGGGGCTTCATATTAAGAGCTGGTGTCTGAGAGGGTCTGGAGAGCAAAGGGAGGAAGTACATGTATCTAAAAATAGTTTGCCTTGCCAGTAGGAGTAAATTTGTTTTGTTTTCAAACAGGCATTCCCAGTGTAATTTCTGCGAGTGTAAATATCACATACAGTTGAGAACTCTTCTGATAGCTTTTCTATGCAAACTCCAGATGAAATAAAAAAAAATGTGAATTTTAATAGAAGCATCAAATATATCTGCCAGTTGAGGACACAGATCTGTTTATGCAGTTGTCTCTATTGAGTGGAAATGTCTGTGGAAATATTTCTATGCTCCATCAACTGGGACAAGAAAATAATACATATCTGTTCAGCACTACGTGCTATTGAGACACACTTCAAACAGTAGTGCATTTGGTGTTTGCCTTCCCAGGGATACACTGGAAATGCAATCCAAATGAACTAAAATGAGAACTGAAAAGACGTGAATTGAACTGCATTACACAGTATGAAGTGGACACTGTTACAATTAACAGCATCCTTAATTCTAACTGCTTTAGTTCTCCTTGGAAATTAAGTAAATTAAATTAAGACCGTTTTAATTTTTGTATTCTTAATATCTACACAAACATGCAAAGAAATTAAACTAATCCACCTTATAAGACTCATTTGCATGCATTTTCTTGAGGGTACCTCCAGAAAGGGTACACTGATTCACATGTATTTTAAAGGCTGACACATATCAGTGCTCCAATCTTATCACTGATCAGAAGTTGTTGTCCAGAGTCAACAGATGTAAATGTGCATTCACTCCATAGCTCACTGTCATTACAGTGTCATGGCATTTTAGGAAATGAAGGTACATGATAGAAGCACGGAGACCTGGCAGGGAAAGTGCGATGGTTGCTTTCTATGCAGTATCACTATCTTTTTCTCCCCCCAAAGAGTGAGGGGTTAGATTATATTCACTGTCAGCTTTTTCCTGAGTAATTGCATAGACAAAGAAACTTAAGCCACAAAATGTGTAATTTCTCTCATAGTAAAAGCATTTTCTAAGCAGAAAATAATTTCACAACCAGAGGGGGAAGCAAAGTTTTAAGAAGGAACGCAGCTTCAGCATCCAGCACGGTAGTGAGGAGCTTCGCCACCGGGCTGTCCTGTGAAATGCAGGCAGGACTGCCACAATGTGTCACTCAAAATTTTGTCACTCCTACCTGAGATAGAGTCTCTGATGCTGCACCAGAGTGAAGGACCAAGCCAAGCAAAGGTCTACAAACCTCTTGGGTTTTTTTGAAGTGACAACATGTGAGACTTCTCTAAAAGCAGTCATGTCATGGGGGTATATGCAGCTTCTGGGTCATGAGATAAGGAGCTCAGCCTAAAAGTAGGTTTTGTGGAGGGTGACTGTAAGGTAACTTTGTGATTAAGCTTATTCTTGGTTAGCTGATCCTAGACATGCCCCATGCAAGTGAGGGCAAGCCAGGGAACATGCCAAATGGGAAAACCAAAGAACACATTAAAAACAACCATCTAGATGCTTCGCTTGAATTTTCTTTGAGGTTTTGGGTCTAACATAAGTCAATTGCCCCTATGTCTGTCATGTTCACTGTTTTTTATATCATCTCCTTGGATTATGAAAATATTTATACTGTAGACCATGAGGCTGCCAATGAACTACAGTTTCCAGTCCTGTTTATTTTTAAAGGAATCATTGAAGCTTTCCATAACAGTTTATGATGAAGTGTAGAAAATAGATTGAAACTTGTTACCTTGAATGTTGAACAAATGTTCAGATCAGGCACTCAGAATCTCCTTTCTTAATACCAAAATACACTAAAGTTCAGCACGAACTCCACCTACAGATTGCATTAGAAACTTCAGTTTTCATGACTAAGCCATGGCCCTTGAAACCATGACAGCACATATCCACAGCTTTCAATAGAGCTGTTGTAACTGAAGTGCTACAGGGAGTACTCGTCTGTGGGACAACTTATAGCGTCTAAAAATTGATGAGAATGGAGAATTCCATCTCATTATTAAATGAGGCTAGTACTTACAAAACAGTTAGGGACATAACCATCTTTTTTTTGGGAATTTTGCTTATTTTTCACTTTTGTATAAAGGCCTCATGCCAAAAGATCTGGCAGTGCAAAGCTTTAGAGCCTTTCTTTAGAGCCTAGGAAGGTGGTGCTAAACTACAAATGAGGACAGAAGCCAAGGGAGTGTGTATTCTCTGTGGATAAAGAGAGTTACTGATGTTGATTACTGTTCCTTGAAATCTAGAGAGACTGTAGAGAGGATGTTGTAATGGGCCAAAAGAAAAGTGGATGGGTTTAGGAATGGGAAATAAATATTATTTATCTTCTAATAAAGTTCTCAGTTCAGTATTAGGAAAGCTGAATCCCTTCTGCCACATCTGTTATTTTTGTCACACAAGGAGGATCAATCTCAGAACTCAGATCTGCTCTCAATTTTGTGGCTTTTTTTCCATGACCTGTGAGACTCTACCATGAAATCTCTTAGGAAGCTTAATGTACATGGGCATGAGATCATGTAAAACTTTCAAGCATTGGCTAAAATATCCTTCGAAGACCAAAGTGTTCCCATTTCGTTCCTCCAACATTTAAGCAAACATTAAATGAGAGCCAGGTGTGATGTGGCTGGACCTGCTATTTCCAGCGAATAGATATATTTGTCAGGTATTGCTGTCCTTTTTGCTTGTGAACTACAGGTGGGCAGATTATTGCTTTACTGTACTTGTTCACACTTACAAATAATTTGCTCACTGCCAACACACGGGTTTGTTCTGTTTGCCAATGCTTCACAATATCCACTAAATTTAGACATGGGAACAAAATTCCCTGCAGTCTACCTGTTAAAACACTCGTGTTGAAGGGCAATATGCACACATTCAGGTGGGTCATGTTTCCAGACCTGACGTGCTCCCTCCCTCTCACGGAGGGCAGTGGTGTTTGTAAGGAGCTCCTGCTCACCAGCTCCGCGCTCTGTCCCTGAGTGGAGATGAGGAGCTGCGTTACTGAAAGAAACCTTTCTGAGGTGTTACACTACAAAGGGGCAAAAAGAAAACCCTGCAGTTCTGTGTGATGGTTAGACCTAAAATGATCTAGATCGCATTTTGCAAATCACAGCTTTATCATTTACAGTAGGTGGCAGTTCCATGACTTTTACAATTTGTAATTATTTGTGCAGGTCACGATATCCTGGAGCGATGCGTGTGCTCCCACTCATGGTATGCAATGCTAGGGCTCTTCTTTGCATCAGAAGAAAGCTGCGCCCAGCCATACTTCCCTGGAGTGATGGGTTTAGTTTTGTTATGCATAAAACTCTTTGGATTATGCTGTTTTTTAATCTGAGTTTAAAAGTTTCTGCTTCTTGTCACGGTCTTTTTCAAGTCTGAGGAGGGTGTCACTGAAACTGAAGATAACTGCAGTGAAGGGACACGGGCCACTGAACACTTCAGCCCTTCATTCCCAGGGCTAACACCATGTGCTTTCTGTGAAATGTCCTGTATAATCATGGATTTTGTGATGCAAGACAAAAGGTCAATATCGTGATTTTTTTTTAATCATGTCATGACGTATTATGTAATCGTTCTATCACTTATCACTTAAATAGCCAGAAACAATGAGCTCTTCTTTCTGGAAAAGTGCTCGTGAGTACCTGACCTGAAATGTATCTAAAAGAGGTGTTTCTGAGAACTGGTTCCTGTGGGTTTCTGGGGAGAGGTGTGCGAGCTCAGTGTGTTGTTCCAGTTGCCTTGCCTACCTGTTCAGACCTGAACTCATTAACTGATTCTTACAGCACTCATATGGGGCAGGTGATTACTGTAGCAAAGAAAAAGGCAAAATTACTCATTAAAGGCCCACAGAATTGATGAGCGACAGAATTTGGTTTAGTGTTTCCTGAGTCCCAGCCCTGTGCATATTACTGTCTTCTGGGATGCAGAAAATGTCTGTATCATTACTGCCAAGTCCTTATTTCTACTAAGTAAATTATTTTGTGTGCTTCTCATGTAATGCTGCAGCACTGATTTATAGGCAGTTCCAAAAATATGCGTGCTATTTCTTGTCTTTAAAACCCCAGTGAGAGCTGCAAGGAGTCACACAGTGCTCGGCTGCAGAATGCGTGACCTGAGGAACCCGAGCGGTGCACAGAGATCTGAAAGAGCAGCCCGCAGCTGGCCTCCAGCAAACTAACTCATATTCCCAGAGAAGAAATGATGTCCCTTGAGTTAGACAGGAAACTTCACCAGGGCTCCAAATCTGAATAAAACGTGGGTTTTAGAAGCCACTTGACACCTGCCATTTTAAAGGTGGAGACTACCACGGGTATTAAGCCAGTAGGTACCATTTATAACTCATCACAATGATCTCAGCATGGATGTGTATGTGCTGGTTGCTCCTGAGCTCTACCCAAGGTGCAGCAATGAAACTGTGTAAGAGTGGGCATATAGTGGAAGTGTTTAATGTTTGCACAGGAAGGTTGCTCACTGGTTATAGCACTACCTGACAACATTCAAAGAAGTATTCCACAGAGTACATATTCATTTTATTAACATTATAGTGGCTTCATTTTTAAGAGTATTAGCTTTTCTTTGGAAACTGGGAACTTATTGAACAGAAGGTCAGTCCTTCATGAAAAGTCACAATGTCACATTATTCATATGGGTGGCAAAGCACGATGGCTAGCCTGTAGGTAAACTGCGCTGACCGTCACTGCGAGTTGGTTTACATTAGTACTAAATGTATTAATGGAAATGGAAAATTGTATCTTTTTACAGAAACACAAATCCAAATACTCTCACGCTGGTATTCTATCCTGAAGGCTGGCAGCCACCAGCAAATGCAGCAGTATTTTTCCAGCCTTTATCTTTACGATACAGGACGGAGTGAGGGATTATCAAGGTGCAACTGCCATCATGATTGACTCAACACAGAAGAAAAGATAAGAGTTGACTGCCTCTAATCTTGTGAATTGCATACTGGTGGTGCTTATTTGGCTTCCTTTTAATTCCTGTTCCTTTTAATTCCCGTTCAAGCATTTGCCACTGAGGCACATCTGAAGCTTTTCTAGATGTCAGTGGTTGGAGATTTGGATGGGGTGCTGGACACAAGACTTCATAGCATCTTTAAAAGGAGTCAGCATGATGGAAAAGTTGGAGAAAGACACAGGAGAAAAGCTGCCAGCTCTGGAAACCTTGAAAACTGAAATTATATTTCTTCCTCAGCTTTAATTTTGCTAAGTTAAATACCGGTAAAGAAGAGAGATGCAGACATGAAAGTCGGGCATAATATGTCAAAGAAAAAAAATGAATATATATAGAGGCTGGCAGGACTCCTGAAGAAGTGCTTAAAGAGAAACTAAGGGAAAAGAAGAGGGAAGAATACAAACAATAAAGTAGAATATTTTTCATGAATGTTTTCAGGGAAAAATAGTTGTGACTTATTTTGAGGCATTTATGCCCAGGGTGATTGATAGGAGGCTATTTTCTGGTTTAAGTCCTGAGATGTCTCAGATATTTTTCTTGGCAACTCTCATCCTTTTCACTGTCACACTTGAATATAGTGGCGTTGTGGCCACACGACTTGCTAAATATCACGCCAAGAAGCAACTGGTGGCATTCTGACAATATGCTCCTTCACTGGGGCTTGGGTTGGTGTTCTTAAACGTCGGATAACAGACGGCCCCAGACAGCATACGAAACAACAATTCACTTCCAGCTCCAATACGGCTGTCGTAACACTAATGAAGCAAATCAGATCTCAGGGAATACAGCCACATATTGAGTGTGTGTGTAAAACAGCCATAATAAGACATCGTTATGGCTTAAATTATTATGTTTTTAGAGGAAAAAGGAACTAGGATTGAAATTGCAAAACAATCCCATTCCTATAAAAAGTGAAATTGCACTTGGATAAATGAAGGTTAATAGAGTTAATTATGGTGAGCGATACAAGAAGGCAATTCATGCTAGAGAACCTAATTGTGATTCAGATAAAGAGGAATTGTAATTAAACGGAGTCTGGATGAACACGATAATTCTGCAAAGGTTTCCTTGTGCAGTACCAGGAGGTTTTAAGGCATGGTGACAGAGGTGTAAGTGCTTTGGAGCTGGAGGAGACATCAAACCTGTCAGGTGGGCTCTGAACCACTGCCAGGAATGGATGGCTGGTGACCTGCGCTGCTGATACGCAGCCGACCTGTGGCTGTGAGCCCTGCAGCAAGCAGCGTGTGGCAGCGAGGTCCCCAGGGTACTCCAGTTTTCAGTCCTGTTAAATTTCAGTCAGATATTTGTCTGTGTAGCTGGAGGGTAAGTTCCGGTTATGTCTCAAGCTAACAGAGAAGTGAAAAGCAGCCCTCACCCTCAGCAAGGCAGGGCTGCACCATGCTGGACACAGCCGGTTCCAGATGGCTCCAACTGCAGGGCACGGCTGCCAAGGGGGCAGCACCTCTGGGAAGGTGTAGGTAAGAAGCAGCAAAAAAATTAAAACTGACATTTCTATTCGTTTAAAACTCCTTTTACTTTCTTGTAGACATTCTGTCACACCCTTTATGTAGATAATTACAACTCTAGTTAGCATTTGTTTCCATCAATGATGCACAACGTTTTTCTATCCCAGCTAAAATTCTGGTTTTCTTTGCTTGAACTTCTGCTTACTGAAGCCTAATTGAAGAGTAGCTAGGTAGTCATTTTTTTTGCTATCTTACAGTTTTAACAAAATTAATTTCCTGAAGGTGTATTTCTTTTTGTCACAATCCAGCAAGTACACAAATGTGGAACCTAGACTCAAACAGAGGCCGTGCAGATAACAGTGTTGACTTTACTCTTAGCACAGAGGATGTCGGTTGCCCATGCTATATACACCAGTTTTGGCATCCACAACAATGAGGAATGAGATGGTAAGGCTGCACCAGAGGAGGTTCAGGCTAGACATTAGGAAGAACCTCTTCTTGGAAAGAGTGGTCAGGGACTGGAACAGGCTGCCCAGGGAAGAGGTGGAGTCACCTTCCCTGGAGGTGTTCACAAAACGTGTTGGTGTGGTAATTAGGGACATGGTTTAGTGGGCAATATGGGTGGTAGATGGACAGTTGGACTAGATGATCCTACAGGTCTTTTCCAACCTTAATTATTTCATGATTCTATGATTCTAAGTTAAGACCAAGTTGCATACCTGCCTCAAATACATTTTGAACAGTATGACATACAATTTCTGGAAAAAATACCATTTCACTCATGAATGACATATTTTCATTTCCCAAAGAAGAACAAGGTTTTGAGCATATCTATTTTTACTAACTCTGCAATAATAGAAATTTAATATGTTTAATTTCCCTGAAAATGTCATTGTTTTGGCCCTGGCTTCCTGGCAATGATTTTTTCCACACTAACATGACAGTTTCAAATAAGAAAGTAACTGGCGTATGCTATAATTTTGTGCTTTCCTAGAGAAGAAGAGAAAGAAGCTCTAAAAAAGAAACACTGAAATATTTATTACTTGTGTAGGTGCAACCCATCATGTCTGGAATAAAAAGTAAAACCGAACCTCCCAGTTACTGTTTTCCATTTAGCCAAGCCAAGAAATAACTAGTTCCTAGAAGATTTCTATTTTAACAAGAACCTAACTTATTTTTTGCAGCTAAACTAAAGTATAAAACTTTAATAACTTTAATACCCTTGAATCTCATGGAGCTTAAATGATTTCACTGGTGACAGGTATCTAGCTAGGAGGAAAATATCTTAACCTATGAAGTTCCTTTTTTCTTTCCTTTACTGAAAAGATTTTACTGGGAAAAGGATTCTCAAAAGCATTCCTCCACTGAGATTTGAAACCTTTTGATCCAAGTGCTTGTCGTTTGTCTGAGTTAAGAATGCTAATATATCTAAAGCCTAGGTAAAGATAGATTTCATCTGCTACTTCTTTTATATTCCCATTTTATCAAGCATATTGTCAGCTCATTCACAAAGCAAGAAAAGTGATTTTTATTCAGAGTTGTGCCCCACCACATCACCTGTTACGTAGTTCATTCAGGGACAGAGCCAACGTCACTGACTATAAGTACGTGGATGTCAGATGCTGATTACAGATAATAAGGTCTTCCTCTCTTTTCTCTGCTACAGGGATGATGTTGAGGGAGGCAGCCAGAAGGAAAAGATTGCTGGCTACAGGGTCACCAGTATTACAGCTCCCCTTGTCTGTGAGTAACTATTAGACTTCACCAGGGCACGGTGTCTAACGCAACCTCGGCTTCAGCAGTGTGTGACTGAAGGTACCCCGCGAGGGCTCCGTAACTCGGCCCACCGGGGCAGAGATTGATTGACTTCCTGTGTTCCCTGACCTCCAACAAAATAAAAGAAAGTTAAACTTGAGTTAGGAAAGAGTGAGTTCCTGAAGATGGTTATAAATTTACACTTACAACGGCAATTTATTTTTCCCCTTCTTAGAAGAAAAACATTATCCTGCCTCTCTAGTGTTCTGCAAAGCAGGATAATCAACAAAGATGCTTTATGTATGATATATTTCTCTACCACAGCTTCTTTCTGTCCTGCGAGACACATTTTGCTTGTTACAAAACACACGGAGGGTGCCAGCATGGGTGAGCATCCTGCATCTTCGAGCAAATGTGCTCACCCACCTGCTTTCCTGCAACTCCACAGGAAAAAGACGAGTTGTGGAAATGACAACAGTGTGTTCCACGTAACTACAGGAAAAGAAACATTTTATTTATAACCCTGTGATACTGGGGCTACCTGAAACAAAAATTAGCTTGAAAGTAATCACCTGACTTGATTCACTGGATTCTCCAGTTTCTTGAAATGCAGTGCATAAAACAGAGGTTTGCACACTGCTTTCATATGCTCAGAGCATCGTGAAGGTCAGCTGCACAGTGGACAACTCCACATCCACCTGTGTCTTTTAAATTATACTCATGTCACATCCTTTTGCCAGTTATGGTCTGTCTCAATTTTTCTCGTATGGGTCTAGACTGGTTGCCAAAGTGCCAGACAGAATCATTATTTTGACTTTGCAAAGACTTTTCCTGACACCTGTAATTGTAGCATTTATTCCCAGCTCTGAAGCACAATATTGACGTCTGACACAAATGCCAAAGTATGACAAGGGTACGGAGACCTTCACAGACAACTTTCAAAAACTTCCATTCTGATGTCTCACAGTGACTGGACAACCAAGGATTTCATTCTGAGACACAGTTCTTACACACAACCCTTGAAAAACGTTGTATTTTTGTTTATGTTAGGAGTTTCTTATCACTGGGGAAAAAAAAAAAAAACCTACACAGAAATTTGGTTGCAAGTAAATTCAGAGTGTGTTTTCACTAGCTGAAGTCAAACACAGACATTAACTCCCATAGCTAATTCTTGCTGTTTTACCCTAAATCTTACATAGTATTTTAAGTCTTATCTAGGTATTTCACATAACTCCACTGCTGGAAAAGCATTGTTATGTGAGGTCAGCATCTTTTCTTTCTCAGAAAGCTCCTAGTTGTGACAGTTCTTTCTTCAGTGCAAACAAGGCCCTAAAATAAAGTAAACCTAACAGCTGTTTTTAATTTTAATGTCTTTCTTTTGAAGTCTGACACAGGACTTTTTTTTTTCCTCAAGGACTGCACTTAACACATTGTTTTTACTATACTGTTTACTCTACAAAGCTTTTTACATTTCCTCAGCAGTGAAGTGCACTGAAAACAAGCTATAGCCAGATTAATAAGAGAGCAAAGCTGGAACACAGATACAGGAAGAAAATTAAGCCTGTCAATTCCATTGGTGACATGGAAGTTTACAATAGCTTTCAGGCAGCTTGAGAAGGAAGAAATTCATAAATTATTTCAAAAAATATCATCAAATATCATCAAGTTTTCTAGCCCAAACTGTGTATCTTTATATTGTTTCATAAGAAGTGAAGAATGATTACATTTTTATTGAGGTATAATACAGGCTTAAGGCTCCTAGGCTTTGTATTGGATTATAAAATGACATAGCTTGCAGTATTTCTGATGTGCTCTAACTTGCTCTGTCTTGCAGTAGTGGCAAAGCTCTTGCTGAGGTGGTTGTCAGTAACTGCTATGTATCGGCACATGCTTATAGCAAATGGACGTAAACGGTGGCAAGTAAACATGGCAGCCAGTACTGCAGCAGCTCACAGTGCAATGAGGGCCTCTGATTTTCTTCTTTCTGTACTGCTTAACAAATCATTAAGCTGGTTTGAGAACTTCTGATACAAAAGTTTTGGTAAAGTGCAATGCCAAGAACTGGGAAGACTCATAAGCAACAATAGGTAGCTGTACTAACTCTATTGCTTTTCCGAAAATAACATGAAGGAGGAGTCCAACTGCCTTCATTACCTAAAGCCACCTTTCCAAATAGACATTAATGTTGCCAGTAGCTGTAGGGAAAAATAAGGTTTGTTGGAGCTACTTCTTAAAAAGTACCACAGTGATTTCTCATACTTACAGTTGGGAGCCACACTGACTTTTATAGCTTTTGACTATGAGTAAAATTGTGAACTTGTTGGCCTTCACAAGCATCCATTACAGATAAAAGAAATCAGAGATGTTTATCACTCTGCCAAATCTGACAGATATGAAATCACTTTGGCCAGTCTCAACTGATGTTTTAAATTTTGTAAAAATCTCTTTGGCCTGAATAATGAAAGTCAGTTTTATTCTACATAATCTAAGAACTCCAAAATGCACTTTATTGCAGACCGACATCGGTAGCTGCTTTGCTATGTGTGTTATTCTGCTCTACTTGGTTGTGATTAATAGAAAGCAAAACAATTCAGGTCTAAAACAGTGTGTTAGGACTATGTAGACAAGTGTATTGAACAGGAGGGCAGTAAAGCATTACTAAATGTCTATACACAATATTTACGGTATTGTATAAGGAAATACTGTATGAAGTTTAGAACACTGCAAACGTACCATTAAATGAACCAGGAATAAGGGCTGACAGCTGAACATCAGCATATGTTTAATGTACTGATAAATAACTAGCAAACTAAAAAGCTCACGACATGGAATAAAAATGCATTGGTTGGTGTTTAGGAAACTGGTTAATTTTAAGAAGCTACAGCTTGAAAGTTTTTGGATGATGCTGCTTGACAGACACAATTGGGTCACATCATTAATACACAAGATTATGCTTGCTAACTGCCATGTGGCACTAATGAAGAAACACAGGTGATAAATTTTGTCATGAGCTGAGCTTTTGATTTTGGGTAAAACTATATGAATAATTCCTGGAAGATGCAGATTAGCTGTGTTAATGGAAAAACTATCGGCAGTGTTGACCAGCTACAACACTGCCATTACAAAGTGGAGCAGGGAGGCAGACATTGGAAGGAGCAAATAGTACAGATGCTGTTAATTTATTTAGAAGATACCAATATTGAAGTCTTTACATTTAGTCATCTGCCATGGGTGTGGGTCTCCACAATTCACATTCTTATATGCATTTGAGCTAGATCTCCTCTGCATCACTAATCCACATTATTATTATTATTATTATTTTATTATTATTGTTTTCATTCAGAATGAAAACAGCGAGTTTCTCTACACTTAAAATACCACTTCCTTTATTGCAGAGCTAGTAGGAAATCCAAAGACGAGAAACTCTCCACCTAAACCTCAGTTTTCAGATGTGCACAAGTACTGTCCAGCATTAAACAATTTATTATGAACATTATTTTTCTATATCAAAAGTATTTCCCTACGTGATGGCTGTACTGTTTTTTCATTGGTTTCTCTTCAAATCCTGGATCTGTTGCTATGAAAGACTTTAATGGAGGTCCTGAGAGGTTACTTCCTATAACAAAATCCCTAATCTGCAAGATATAATTGACAACACTACACAATTCATATCGTAAAGAACTCAGAAAGATGAGGCAGCAACTTTGACCACTGGCTATCTGTTGTCCTCTATGACAATGGTTCTTCTAGGATAGGCATCAACATCCACAAATATGTAACGGACCTCCAGTCTTCCTCCCTCAGGATTCTGTAATGAGGAAAAGAATTTCAGGCAGCTTTTTCTCTTTGCTAGTTTGAATCCAAGATTAGGCTTGTCACCCATATCAAGCAATTGTACATACCTCTTTGACTTCCACATGGACAGTTCCTCGCTTTCCTGGTTCAGAGCCCTCAATATAGAACTTCAAACGCATGTGTTTCAGTCCATCCTTTACGTATTCAATGTGACTAAAAATAGCAAAACAAAAAAAACCCAACCCACCCAGCAAGGATACCTAGTTAAACTTCAAATTTCAGCTTCCTATTTAGAGGAGCTGCTTAATTACTTTGTGCGAAAGTACATTCCAGTGCAGCCCTTATGCTACCATGGGTTCCTTCTTGACTTTTCTTCCCAAGCTTTACTGTGGGCCATAAGGAATGTTGGAGAGTCAGAAGACAGAACTAGTTGGCAGCTGATGGCAAACAGATGAGGTACTTAAATGTTCTCACTGCAGTCCTCCCCTTAAAACTCAACAGCAAGCAAACGGCTGAAGATTCTGGAATTTCTCTGTATTTATTCTAAAGAACCCTCAGATTCAGAATCTGACATCTAGGAAAGACACTCATACCACCAACACTATCAGTTACCAAGCCAAAACATGCCATGAATGCTTTGTCAACTTTGTTATTAGGTTGGTCAAATCACATCCAAGTAGCAACTGCATGCTTCACGTATTTTGGCAAGTTTTGTTCTTGTTTTTGTCTAACTTTGGCATTGATACCAGATCTCCAGCCTAAGCGCTGATATTTACATCGGAGTTAGGTTATGGTCAAATACTAGATAAATAGAAAGATCCCATCACTTTCTGTGTGACGCACCTCCAGAGACTCATGGTCTAACTAGAATTCTGGTACCAGTTTAGAAATTACTAACTGCTGCAGAGTACCAAGTTTCTCTTTCCATCAATTATCCCCAGACAGATACTGTGAATTAAACTCTGAATACAGTTTAAGGTGACACGGTGGGTTACAGAGAATAAAGATGAATGAAGAGTCTCATTGCAGTAAATTCACACTCAATGTCTATACACAAAAAACTGTACATTTTTGAGCCATTTAAGGTCATCCTTGTATCACAGACAGGAGCTCTACAATATTATAAAGTTTTTGGCTCAGAAAGATTTTAAAACACTAAACTTTCAAAACGGTAGAAATGAAATATTAGGAAAGCTGATGGTACATTTACTTGTTCACAGAGTTTACAGACATGCTTAAAACTTTTGTTCACATTCTTTTCATTTAGCAGCTCCACTTTAAACACTTTTTGACAGTCTGGTGAAAAGATAAACTTTCCATTTGAAGCAAAAATCTTCCTCCTAAAAATAATTTCAATTTCATCATCCAAATTTTATACCTGGGCTTATGTGTCCCATACTATATGAAACCTCCCAAGTCAAAGAACCCAGTAAAGACAAAGCCCCTATTGGGTTATAGGGCAAGGAGGATTTGTTTTATAAGAATTAGTTCTGTTGTCTACCTCAACCAGGTAGTAACACGTACATTCATAAAATGTTTAGGTGTGAGCTGTTCTGTTAAATACACAGCAGAAATGTGGCCTCAAGTACCAGCAGGTAACACAAGTAATGGGCAGTCAGTGCTGCATGTCAGCTCAGGACAATCGTCTGTGCAGAGACTACAACCTCTACAGCTAGATACAGCCTAGCTTTACACTGAGCAAGTTGGATTCCTAAAAGTCAAAGTTAAAACCACTCTGGCTTAGAACTTCCATTCCATAAGGAAAATTCCGATTTTTCAAAGAACAACCTCACCCTACTTGAGGACTTCAGGCTGTAAACTTCAGTCTCACCCCTGCTCCCCAGATGCACGCCCGTGCCTCTGTACTACTCTCTTCAGACTCATCCTATTTTTTCTGTAGGGAGCTGCTCCATGTTTGCCATGCTGCCCATTGCCTGTTCTGAGGCACACGGAAACAGCATTTTATATTCTATGTGCACTGTGTTTAGTGGTGTGTGCCACACAAGACACACTGCAAAAAACCTCCTTGTTTTCACTTAGATGTGAGACTACGTCACACTGTTCAGTAACCTAGATCTGGCTTTCTTTGATGTGACCCAGAATGTCTCTGCTGTGCAAAAACTATTATCTGTATGGGGCAAACACCAAAGGGCACCTGACAAGCTGTCGTCTTCCTCTTCGCGTTGCCTCCCCATAACCTTTAATGGGTTCACCAAAAACACCAATTATCTACGAGAGAAAAGAGGTTTGAGCTGTCAGAAGCTATCACATTCAAACAGACATTCTAGTATCAGCTCACGTGCCTTCTGTGAATGCATCTTCTTTCAACAAAATGTGAGACAAGAATGCAAGAGTTTACAAAAGAAAACAGCGCATGGAAAAATTACTTTATTTCAGTGGTTTTCTTTACAAGCGCTTATAAAATGCCTACAATGAATCCTAGCGATATGTCTCATTTTTTATCATCTGCTGACACCAAGACATTTTAATCTCTTTTCTTACTGTGTATTTTATACTTTACTGACATTTTGTGTGAAAAGGGGGAAAAGTATGAAATATTTGCTCGTCTCTTTCAAGAGAGTATGTTTGAAAGTTTAATTTTAAAATGGAAATCAACTCCCCTTCACCTAATCTAAGAAACACTACTGCTTAAGAAATTAAAGGCTTTTTTCCAGATCTATAAAGCCAGACCAAATTAAGCTTTAAACTTAAATTGATTAGAAAGGAAGAGTATTTTTATGGTGTAGGTACCAGAGAGAAGCTTTAATTCTGCAAACTTCTTTTTCACGTTACCCTCAGTGGCATACGTGACAACCTTTATTGAAAGCTATTCTACGTGTCTCTTAGCTTGTCTGAAGTACTGAATTTTGGCAACTAGTTTGGGACTGTTTTTTGTTTCTATCTAGCTATCTTATGTGATTGGTCATGACTGTTCCCTTTCTCATTTTCCATTAGCCACAGGAATGTTAACCTTGTGTCAAATGAAGAGTTTCAATTCCTGGTTACTTACTGAATGCACTGCTTCACACAACAACTGAACCCCACTGAAGTGTCACAGCAGAATAACCATGCTGAGGGAAAAGTCCGCAACTTAGAGCTAAGCATCTTAGGGGGGACCACTGCAAGTACCTCTGGTAAGCACACGCTCTGATGTGGCAGAAATTGTAACTGCATCTGCTGTTATGCTGATATGCTCCCTTAGCTTGACTTTTGACAGGTTAATTCATTCAGGCTCAGTGCCTGCATTAACTTCACTTAATATAGGTTCAGATTTGGAGCTGACCCAGCTCTGGCAGATCTTGCTGGCGTTTACTAAGCACCATGTGGATGTTCCAGTAGATTTACTTGTGAGATTCCTGGTGCAAACTTTTTGAAGTGAGGCAATGAGTTCTAAAACCAACCTCAGGGTGAGATCTGCATTTCTCCAAGGCATCTCCGTAAATCTTACTTGGACTGGAAGAAGAGAACAGCTCTTTAAAAATCACATAGAACAAACCACCTGTAATAGAAACAAAAACAAATAGAATGAGAACTAATCTAACTCGATGCAATTCATGAAAAGGGTCTTTTGATAAACTGTAAAATTGTTAAAAATAACCTGTAACACCAATTCCAATGAGCACCACGATTAGGTAGGTAACGTCTCTTCCAGCTTCTTTCACTGAAAGAGACACAAAACAATGTGAGAGTTAGAAGGATGACAAGTAAAAACATGAATACCTTCATTACACGCTCTTCTATTAGACTACAGTTCAAGTAACATTTTGGCAGAAGAAATTCCAACTGCAGCTTCCATAATGCCTCATCACTAAGAGATCAGGGAATGTCTCTGTCCTCCAGAGCCTATCTGGATGTCTATATTGAATGTTATTATTTTTTTCTGAACAATAAAAAGGAGGGATATTGGACCAAAGCATGTGTTTTATTTATTGAGACCACACATGATGGAATGTGACCTAATGTACTAGTAAAAGAGTCAGTACACTGAAAAAAGTCACAAGATATTCACACAGCATTCTTTAAGGACTGAAGAAGAGGCTACTGATTTTAAGTAGTAAGTCTGCCTTTCAGCAAAGTGCAAATTACTGAGGAAACATTAAAAAAACAGTTTTCCTGCAACGTTGCCATCATTTGAGGATCTTTTCCACCATATTTTTCTTTAAACTTGGCTGTGTATTAACAGCCTTTTACTGAAATGAATGAGAGGAACCCAAATGGCAACATCCAACCAAGAAGCCAGGCTCAGACAGAGCATTTTGCTAATTTGCTGGGAGAAAACTTGGTTTCACAGCACCAGGACGGGCTGCGTGCGATAGGTTTTCCTTTGGAACAGGGAACTGGGATGTCTCTGGAACTGACCCCTCCACATGGATGTGGCTTAAGCACTCAATGAGTTGGTCTGGAAGAAGCCACATTTCTGTTCTGCTCGTGCAATGCACACACTGAAATGCACCAATGGCTGCACCCAGTACAAAACAAAGACTTGTCGGCTGTCTGGAAGCTGTGTTTTTCTCTGTTTCTGGGTGTTGGGTGTGTACTGGGGCTCCAAACCCCCCACCGCAGCAGTGACGCTCTCCGTGTCAGCCTGCGGCAGCGCTGCGGGCTACCCCACCGAACCTTACCTTTCTCCACTGCAGACAGCACCGTCTGCTCTCCCCGCTCCCCCCGCACGGACACCTCCTTGCCGCCCCCGCTTCTGGCGCCGCTCAGCGCCCGCGCGCAGATCCCCGCCCCAGCACCCGGCGGGAGGGCGGCAGGGCGCGGGGCCGTCTCTCTGCGGGGCTGCGGCCGCCACCTCACACACGGCCCCGCCAGCAGCCACCGCCCCAGCGGGGCCCGCAGCCGGGAGGCGGGGAGCATGCCAGGGGTGCGGGCTGGGCTCGGCCGGAAGCTTTGTCTCCGCGCCCCTCCTCACGGGGCTCAGCGGCGGGGGGCTTTCAGCAGCCCCCATCGCCCTTCGCCGTCCGACTGCTGCACCCCGCCATGCTGGCTGCGGAACTCTCCCGGGCTGCGGGGAGAGCTGGGAGCTGTAGTTCGGCCGAGCTCCCTCCTCCCGGCGGCCGCAGTGCCCAGCGCCCCGCCCCGAGGTGCTGCTCCGAGCACGGGGCCCTGCTATGCCCTTCCGTCAGCGCCTGGGTCAGAGTGTTCTGCTTGTGGGGCTGTAAACGCAGGGGCGGCGTGCGCGGTGCTTCAGTCAATAACGAGCAGAATATTCGGAAAGCGCTCTGCCCCCGCTGCCTAGGGAGCGCTGTGGCGAT
>WBMW01000692.1:0-23700 GCA_013396635.1 Penelope pileata | reverse complement strand
CTTTCCTCTGTCTGAAAACCGCCATAGATTACAACGTATTTAAGTCATGTCAGGATAATTTTACGGAACGTGATGGTATGGTTGATGTGAGGTCCCTAGCAGGGACTTCCAGAGGTAAAATGAGGGCTGTCTCTCTAACCTCAACCGAGCCTAAGACGAGCATTCAGTTGTTTTTTGTCTTTCTGCTTGCTCTCTGCTTCCCTTCCCTTTTCACCGCCCAAAGTAAGCAGCGTCCCTTCCGCTTTCATCTGGTCAGGAACGAAGGCAGAGGAGGGGAGAAGAGAGAAATCGAAAAAGTCTAGCTTTTTTCCTTAAAAATAAGTTTTAATTATGTTAGTAAATGAAGTGTCTTGAGAGCACAGATCTTTATTCCTGAAATACCTTAACCATGGAGACGCTTCACAGCCTGGCCTCTGAAAATAAGCTCTTCTTAGCATTGAAAGCTTTCCTAACATCCTAAAAGCTTACATATATTTTTGTAGTTTTGTAATCTACATACTTTTTTTTGATATTTTTTTCAGGGAGACCAAGTTAACAACATACGTTCTCTTGATCGAGCTTTTAATAGCTTTAGAGTCTTTTGTGGGAATTCACCAGCTGCTCATAAAAACTTTTATGTCTTTGTGGAATTGATGCAGATTGTTATTGTGAAAGTGGACTAAATGACTGAAGGCTTTAGGATTAAGTCAATTTCACATGATTGTCAATTTTCAAATGATAACTTTTGTGCATGCATTTCTTCGTGAGAATTGGTTTCCTCTAAAGAGGAAGTACAGAGTACCATTGAAAACATAATATAGATTTCTATACCACTCAACCAAGACCAGTTTTTAATGGAGAATTTTAATTCTAAAATCCAAAATCTGACATTAGCTAAAGCTTGTATTTAATAATCACAACAAAAGTAATAAATGAGAGGCAAGAGAAATCTGCTGATCTCTATATCGGGACAATTATCTGAGATTGTGTTCATTTGTAATCCACTTCGGATATAAATATATGAATAGGTACTGAAATTCACTGAAATATCAAATTCTTTGTGTATTTGTGAGCGTGTTTGCATTTTCTGTTGTCTGTGCATGGAGACAGCAAACATCTAACTTGTAATATTAACTTAATAGGGCTGAATTCATCCCTGGCATAATGGCTATATTCCTGAACCTGTCATTACATCAATAATAATTATAGTATATTATTTAAATTTGTGTTTCCTTCAAACACCTCATTGAGTTAATAGAGGAGTATATAGCAAATACAGAAGTCTTTTTCCCAGAGGTTTAACATACATTTCAAAGGACAGAGCAAACAATCTTGTAAAGAAGCTAAAATGCTGTTTTTGCAGTTTTAAAACAGACAAAGCAAATTTTGTTTCTGTTTTGTATCAAAGAAGTGTCAATTTCTAATTTAGCAAGCTTCATCTAAAATGGTATTTTTTGAGTTAGTAAAAACCAAACATTTTCATCTGAAAAATTGGCAGGTGACAATGCCTTTTTAAAAAAGAACAGTCTCAATCACAAAAGAATTGTTATTGTGATAACATAAGAAACTAGTAGTTCTGGCAATATATTGCAGAAAACCAGATAGTTTTTGCAAGGTCACTGCAAATGCAAGATGTATCAACCTGGTGAAGTACCTACAGCAACATAAATGTTTTTATGAGCAGCAGGTGAATTCCTGCAAAAGACTCTGAAGCTATTAACAGCTCAGTAAGGAGTACATAATAATAGGTTGTTAACTCAGCCTCCCTGACAAGAACATCAAGAAAGGGCACTTTGAAACTATTAATACATTAAAAAAAATAAAATAAAATTGCATTACATTTCTTTAAGTCAACAAAATAAATATTCATGATTTTATTGGAGTACAAAACTAACAAAACTATGTGGGAGTTAATAAATAACATACCCTCTCTAAGAATCTGAGTTGGCTAAGGAAAACATGCTTTTAAATGGAAGGCTTGTCTAACGTGTGTTTTTGATTCTAACAAAAAGAATGTAACAGCTTCTATTTACTATCTCTGTAAAGGCTTATGATAATCTTATACAGGGAAAATAATACGATTTATTGAATCAAAATGGAATGGCTCTCCTTAAAAACGCTTCCTTCTTCCCTCTGGATTTTCCTCCCTTCTCCCAGCCTGACTGCTTTGAGGACATCATTACTTAAAAAAGTTTGCCTACATGATGCAGCCAGTGGCTTCATTTCCAGTTGAATGTGAAAAAAAAAAATTAAGTGGAAAACTGGTAACATTCTGTCCTGAATGGTTACTCTGCACTTGCTATGCAGTCTTAGAAGAACAAAAAGAGGAAAAAGAAGAACATTTCTCTATTATCCCCCAAAAGAATGCATTTTCACCTCTATTTCCCCAAATAGATCCTACATGTATGAAAGAGTGCAGGAAAAATTGCAAATGAAATAAAACCTTGTACTGGAACATCCCTCCATCTAGATAAAGTTGTTACCTTACTGATGTCTCAAAGTACGTATCTTCCTGATTTATCCTGCAAATTCATCTTTATGGTTGGGAAAGAACAATTTTTAAAAAGCACATGTTACATATTATTAAAACACTGACCTAGCTTCAGCTTTTAAAACAGTTGGAGCTCACAGCTGAAGACTTTTGGTAACTTAAGTTCTTATTTTAAGAAAGTCTAAAGGAAATACCTGGCAGGTTTTAGAGCAATGGGTATGTTGACTTTGATTTAACTCACAAATACGAAAATTGGTTTTGCATAGATGGTCACTTAGCAGCCACACTGGTTATCACTGCTCACAAAATTACCTTTTCTTTTTGTGGAAGTATGTCAAACTTTCAGAACCGAAGTCTGACACTTGACTGTGTGTTAAGGCACCTGAGAGAGTTAAAACTTTCATTAGCTTCAGGTACTACTAAAACCTAACTGCTTATAAACTCAAAGGTGGACACACTGAAACTGGTTAATAATAATGACAAGAACATAAATGAAGTGTTAAGTTTAGAGTGTGTTCTCTCCTTTGATAATTGAAGATTAAACAAGGTAAACATCACCATTTCATTCTGTGCAATTGATATATTGACTCTGAAAAGATAACACTTTTTTTTTTTACAACACGTTCAACAATCTACAGATTGATCTCTGGAGTGAGCTGAACTTTAATGCACTATGAAGTATGAGGTTCCTTTGATTTTCCAGCTCCCCTAATCACATACTCAAGATTAACAGTTGATTCTTACAGCTTACATTACTATTCCTGCTGTGTCAATAAATTATTTAAAGAGAATTTTTTTTGAAGTTCAACTGCTGAATAGCTAGAAAAAAAGTTCTATAATAGCTTTTCTTAGGAAGCAACCTCTACTATTGTTGGATTTAGTTTCCTTAGCTTTTTCTGAGGTATGGAATTAGTTGTGCGGTATTAAGTTCACTGTCTTACAGTAGTCTGCATACCTACCATGTATATGTCTTTGAAAGACTTTGAAAACAAGTCATTCAAAACCATTAATGCAGTTCTACATTTGTGCGGCTCTTCTTGTGGTTACTGGAATGTGTACTGTGCACACAATTTTCCTTGGGGAAAATGGTATTGTCTACAGAGAAGTACACAAAATCAGCAGAGACTGAATTATGTTTTTTTTAATTCAAATATACTAGGGCTGCCTAAATAGCATTGTGTTTCTTGACAAGATTTTTTGATTCAGTAAGAATGACAACAGTAATAGCTCTGTAAGCTACTTTATTCCTAAATGCAAAGGTTTAGAAGCTAGTTCTAAGTACCTGAAGAAGACTATTAGAAGACTGGCCAAACTGGGCAACTCATGGAGACAGCCTAGATCAGAACTTCTTTGATAAACCCCTTACTGTATGCAACTTATATTTAGAGGTAGGATTTCTTTTTCTCCTAATAGTAATTATATCAGTGTCATTACTAATGGCTGCTGCAAGGTCCTTAGGTTCTTTCCCAGAGGCAAAAACTATATCTGGTCAGAGTCTCCTAATTATTCACTCTCATTTTCAACAGTTCAGAGATGTATTTTTTTCTCTTTTTAGAATCTCATACTTTCACAGTTCTTCCCTTGGGAAACTAGGTTAATAACAGCAGAATAGCAAAACTGAGAAGCTTGTTTAACATCACTTACTATGCTAAAATAAGCTAGGAGATTTTGTTTTAATGATTATCTCCCAAAGCACATTTGTAGTGATTATTTTTTAAAAACATCTGCCAGACATGGTTCATTTCCCAGGAGCTCTGAACGGCTGGGAATGCCACAAGCACTCTGTGGAGCTGTGGGCTTGCAGTGGCACGCCGATCTGCTCCTGCCGCTTTGGTCAAACATCAGGGTTTGCGTTTAGTGCTACTGTCCAAAAGATCGTACACATCCAAGTTACTCAGTGCTTGTTTTTATGAAAACATGCTGAAGATGTAATAAAAATGCGGTATTTCATGGGCTCTACATTCCTTGCTTTGAGTCACGTCTGAAACACTTTCCATGTAGGCAGTAGATTGCTACTTAAGCCTCAACTAATTCAAATAATTGAAAAATGTAACAGGAGCAAATTTTTCATTAAAAAAAAATGATTGGCATGAGACTAAGAATTGCCAATTGATTATTCAATACTAACACTAACACTATTTTGTATTGAGTATACATTTTAAAAACTTACTGACTGGCCAGACACCTAAAGGGATCATCCCTATTGTTATGTCTTTTCCTAGCTAAGTCAACTGATGTTGACTTTAAACTTTAGACAAGATGCTTGCGAAGGCATCAAGCACGCTATGATACATCTCACAACAGTAGAAGAAGATGCCTGGAGAAAGAAGCAGTACATGCTAGCAATCCAGCCTCAGCAGCACCAGCTGAAATGTGCTTGCTCCTGAACAACGCGACACAGCCTGCAGGCTCCCTTCAGTCTCGTGTGGATTGGAGCTGGTGCATATATTGTTATTCATGATTTAAAAATCAAAGTCTGATCCAAGGAAGAAATAGCTCGTACTTCATGGAAATAAGGAAGTTGTACTACAGTTGTGTCTGAAACACTGTGATCCTTCTACCTCAGTTTAACAGTATGCAAAGTTGTAACTAAAGAGCTGAAAAGACTGGAGTGGTTTAATTACGTAAAATGGAGGCCAACAGTCAACAGACCTGACATGTCTCACAGCCCGCACAGAAAGGCACAGGGCTAAAGAAGTGGCTAATTTTGCTTCACTTTCCCAAGATGTCACCCAGAAATTGAGAGGATTGTCTTATCTACATGATGTAGATAAGATACAAAAACCATCTGTGTCTTGACCAATGAAAATATGTCTCCTTTTCCTTGACGCTAAGACTCCAGTTGATACTCGGATAGGGCCAAGTTTTGTGGCGGAGAGAAAAGAAGCAATATGTACATACTGCCTGAGCAGAGCTGAATTCATCTGAACAAAAAGGATGATGAAATATCTCCTTCACTAAATTCACATAGCAACATCTGTCATCCTAAACAGTGATAAGCCACACACCCTAAATGGGCAATTCATGTGGGAAAAAAAGCTGGAATGAAACAACGGCATGTGGGCAAAAGCGAGTGTGGCATGTCTCCAGGGCTCCCAGCTGCATGCTGCTGCTGTGCTAGTTGTAAGCGTGGCAATGAGCACATCACCAGATTTTCTGTTCCTCAAAAAGGGAAAAGATTTTCTGTTCCTCAAAAAATAGGGAAAAAATGGCAATGATATCAGTTCATATCTCTCTACATGCAGGGAGTGACACATCTTTTTGCTGTCAAAGTGCATAGTATGTAATATATTGTATATACGCACTTCTATGGCTTTGAAATGTTACAGTGCACTATTTCTAGACAGATTCGATTTAAACTACAGAGCACTACTGTATGCATACAATTCTGCAAGAGAAAATTACTTTCTTATTTAAGATTTTCCACGTTAATGTTTGTAAGACTAATTCTGTCATTCAAAATTTGTTACACATTGATGTTCTTAAATCTTCACATTATTCCTATCATTTCCCACAAACTCTCTTATGTATTTTCCTACTCAAGATGCCTTGTTTTAATTCATATTAATGAATATTCAAAGAAATAGGAGTGTTTGTTTAATATCACAGCTTAAGAAAATCACTCCTCAAGTTACGAAAACACAGCTGTAAACTGATAGAAAAATTAGCAAGGTCATACTCCTTTCTAATTCTTTAAATCTAATGCCTTCCTCTGTCTATCTGCTTCATCAGCTCTTCATCTCTTTTTAAATTGTCATTGGGAAACTCATTTCCCCTTTGCCTCTACTGCTTGGCTATTTTCTCTCTTCTATTTATTAATTCAACTCTAAATAATACTGGAGTGGAGGAAAATTCATTTCTGACATCCTACATATCTTGTCCACTCACTGTCATATAGAGGTGGGTTAAAATTTTTATGTGGAAACTGCCTGTAAGAAGGAAATTGAGTCTGCCAACGAAATGAAGTATTTTGTCAAAGGGATTTGGCTGTAGTGCAAATTTCATCAAAGAACAAGGAAGCAAAGTAACAGCCAGTCTTTCCATCCTGCTCTAGAAGATATTCTCTGTTTGAGATGTCATTGCTATGCCTTGGTATATTGGGTGCATCCTATAAAATCTCTTCCCTATAGACCAGCTTCGTCAGCTAATTACATAATATCTTGCAGCAGAAAATATCCAGCTCGTGTATTTGGGCCATATGGGAGAACTTATTATAGTTTCTGATATGTATATAGCTTGGTATGCTTAACATAGCTCTCAAGGAGTGTTAATTTTTGATGATTTAACTCTGAGGGCTTGGGTGGAA
Source organism: Penelope pileata (assembly GCA_013396635.1). NCBI lineage: Eukaryota > Metazoa > Chordata > Aves > Galliformes > Cracidae > Penelope > Penelope pileata. Next base: position 16,924 of record WBMW01000692.1, on the reverse strand, counting down.
AAGGGGAAGAATAAGCATTTTCCAGTTCAACTACGCCACCTGAAGTGCAGCTGGTATGGTCTATATCCACTCTGTACTGTGTTTCCTTTCCCATGAGGGAATTTCTACAGAAGGACTCAGCTTCATTACAAGGCTGTGACAAGGTCGTATCTTATCCTTCATCTGATTTGAACATGCAGTCTTTCTGGAGGTGAATAGATTATGACGCCTTGGAATCTTTCAAAAATTAAATGCTTTAGTCAGTGTCTGAGTAATAAAGTATGAAAGAAAAAATTGATTTCTAGTAGCAAGAAAACTGAGGTTATATTGGTATCTTGGGTTTGACTTCTGAAGGGAAAGACAATGCCTATGAAAGATTTTTTTCTTCTAAAAGTACTTTGCTGCTTGTGGAAGATATTAAAGGACTATAAAATAGAACAGATAGATAACAGAACGTAGAATAGGGTAGATATCCTGTATCAACAGAGATAATTTGCAAATGTTTAGAATCTATGAAGACTACAAAGAAGGTATATGAAGAAATGCTTTTCAGAGTACATCTTAGATCCGTAAGGTCAAACACTTAATGGATTCTTTGTGTGTTGCTGTAAGGACTCACTTATCGTCTAAGGTGACAAATGTTGCTAACTGTAAGAGTTTTCAGAATGATTAAAAATCTACGGGAAATAAGATATTTCAACTACCAAGCCTCAACATGCAGTATTATTTCAAGATCATAACATTCTGTCTCTGGTTATACCACATAAATATTTATTCAATGGAAAACTTCCTGTCTTCACTGCAACAGAAACCCATAGCATCTTTTACTGAATTTCTAGGGATTTTTGTTTTCCTCACAGGCCAAGTCAGCACTTCAATTATGTCCTAGGTTACCTTTTGTTCAGTTCACTTTTGGCTGAAAAGCTGCAGAACAGAGTGACCCCTTGTCAGCTAGTCACACAAATATATACTAGTGTATTCCTAAATAAGAAATACATCTGTAGGGTAGATACAGAATTGGCTTACAACTAAGTTTTGTTCATTTTCTCAAGATTTTCATTTTTAGAGACTGACAGGCAAAGAATATTTTGTTAAAGTTATGGGCCTGCATATTTTGCAGCAATTCATGAAGGTCACATGGAAAAAGGTGCTTTAAAGCAGTCAAATTACTGAGCCGCTTTATTATATTTTTAAATTAATGTATGCCTTCCATATTTGCAGTTTATTAACAGCCCTGTATAACTTTCCTTCTCTACTTTATTTCTCTACAACATGCTAGCATTTTTCTCAGAAGATATAAATCTATTTTCCACAGAGTATGGGCCTGATCTTTCAGTGGTTCTCTGTGTGCAACTTACATTGCACAAGACTGCAAATAGAACTTTCACGCATACCTAGCACACTAGCCATTTTCCCTTGTTGTGTTTGTTCAGGACATGCATGGAAGGCTATTCCTGTATGTTCTGGGTTCACCATCACTAATTTATGCTACTTCTAAAATTTTTGGAAACAGCCTCATTTTGAGGAGTGCTCACAGTATTTTATTAGGTGGCTACTGGATTTCTGTACGCTTACTGATCTTTCATGAAACTGGGAGCACATGACAAGAAATGGCTTTCATTTATGAGCTGCATAATCCCTACTGGTTATAATTAAAAGAAAGCATGCTGCCCTAGAGTCCCCAGTGTCTTCTTGATAATTTTGCAAATGTCACCAAGGAATCTTGTAAGAAATAGATACTCATACTCACAAACCTTGAAAATCTTGCAAAGTTTCTTGAAGTTAAGAAACTGATACCACCTGTTGAGACTGGGATATTGAATGTTTAATGGAGACATTCAATTTCTTATACTGTGAGAACAAAACCTCTTATCAAACACAAATGAAAGATAAAAAGGGATAGGGATAAGACTGCAAAATCAGTTTCTTTTTACTAACTTGTGTATACCAGTAAGGCAAATGGATACTGTTTTGTGAGTTGTTATTTTCTCCTTAAAATATCAAGAAAATTTCTGAACTTTTCATACTTATGTTGTTTTTTAACTTTTATCTTTTTAACTCTCCAAGAGAGGGATGTCTTTGTGGTAGATTCATACTGAATTCACCAGAGAATTATTTCTCATTTATCACATTTCTTGTAGTTCTGCATCCTTATTTTGCCATTACTCCTTACAATGCAAATGTTGATATTTTCCCATTTTAGGGTCACTGGGAAGCCTGAAAGATGACACTTGCTGTATCTACATCTGACACTACACAGACTGTGCTGTTTAATATGCAGAGTTTTGAGGTGAAGAAGAATGAATTTGTTAAAGCCCATGTTAATATTTTCTGGCTTTGAGGTAGGCGCTGTCCCTCTTTTTTTTTCAATATACAAATCTTATTCACATTTGGCCACTATACTTAGCCAGCGGTATAGATGTAATGAACGCTTCTTCAGTACTGTTTAAATACAATCAGTGGTAATCACATTTTGTAGTTTAATACTGCAAATCAACAGACTATTTTGCAGTACTGGACTATTCACCTCTCCACTCTAGAATCTGGTCTTCAAGAGAGCTCTTGCTAATCTGTCACACAGCTCCTCCTCTACTCAAATAAGTGACCTTCTTCCTGTTACAGCTGGATTGTTCATCTCTCCTTCTGCATATTACATAGCATTGACAGAGGAAAGCACGCCTGTTCTAACTTAATAACAAAAGGTGTACTCGAGAGCTGTGCACGTAGTCCAGTTAGTGATCTAGGGAGAATATAATCCCTGTACAAGAGCACCAGAAGATGTCAGCAGTGCATTTATCTCCCCACACATAAGAGAGAAGTTAATAGTTAAAAAATACTCCTTAAGCATCATAAAAGATGAGAACAGAAAATGGTCCTTTTTTTGTAGACGCAGATGGAAGTGCTTTAAACTATACATATTTCTCTATTTTATTTCATCTGATTATTATTTTAATATTGATAAACAAAAAATGAGCAGTGCAAGTCATACCGTAGTTTACTATGGTAACGGATCAAAACTTGAAAGGGTTCCATTAGTGCAGGAAAAAAAAGGTATCCTTGCTTTGGCTACCAAGTGTTCTAAGCAATCTGCTTTCTCCCTCTGGCTATGCTATTTAAATTGTTTAGATTTTTCCTAGTATACCCTTTCTTTCTGCATCATTAAAGGTACATAATCTCAATAGAGAATGGCAGCTGAGGAAGAAAATTCTGATATTTGAAGAGCCTAACATCCCTAAATCTGTTTTTCCTGTCTTGGCTTATATTACTGTTCTTTGAGGTCTTCTCGCTTATTCATTAGCTCCACTGTGACTTTCAGATGGGGACAAAGAAACATCAAGAACTAACTTAGCAGATTACTGTTTAAGATACGGACACCAAGAAATTCCTTCCTACATCTCTAGCAATAAATCCACTGATTAACACTAAGTTTTAAACTGGTGCAAGGCCCTGTAGCCAACTGGAAACAATGAAACGTGTTTTGTGCTTTGGGAAAAGCAGGCTTCAGATTCTGCTTTTGTAAGACATGTTCTATCTTGTAATGAATGCTGTTTTCCACTTTTATGTGAAACCACTTAATTTTGACAAAATGCCAGAAATCTGATAAAAATGCATTGCTGTTTCTATCTCTTGTAACCCTTTAAACAAGGCTGATGCACTCTATCATTTAAGGACAGATTATTTCAAAATACTGCCACAAAATGGAATCAAATTCTGATGTTCACCTTAGTTGTACTGTTTCAGTGTAACTCCAATGTAAAGCTTTTACAGTCCATACATCAAAATATGTTCAAATATATGACCTATTTATCCACATTCATAATTGTTGCTATTATGAGACAAGTGTAACTACTGCCTGCCTGCTCTACTTGGTTCTGACATGAAACAGGACAGCCATTAACAAGTGAAAAGTGCAACAACAAAATATCCGTACACAATGAAACGTCTACTTATAAAGCACTGTATGTAGGATCAAGTGAAAAGTTTAGTTTTTTTTTTTTTTTTTTAAATATTACAAACATACAAAACATAGTGTTCTTTAGGATCTGAGTTTGGGTGATGCTGTAAGTGAGACCTACTTTCTCATAGTACTTGATCTCGTAGTCCAGAATGGCTCCATGGGGAAAGTCCGGCTCTTGCCAGGAGAGGGCAATGCTGTTTTGGGAAGCCCAGTCCTTCCTTATCATACCTATCAAGGAGGGTGCTGAAAGGGAAAAGGATAACTACGGGTTAAAGACGAAGCACACTGTTAATCCTTTCAACCTACTGTCTTAGGATACCAACCCGAGGTAACTTTGAGTGACCTCCAGGCAGAAAAGCATGACAGATGGCAATGCTCAGGGAAACCATATAACCTGGAATTAATGTCTCAAGTACACACCAGTAACTCCTTCGTTAAAGTGCAGACCAGCTTCTGAGAAATGGCTGTACACAAAAATTGCGCTCTCTCTCCCACGTAGAAGCACCTGTGTGAAGCCCACCACAGGCTGTGCGTGACCAGGATGTGCTGCTGGCTCCCAGGACATGGTGTCCAGAGCAGAGCCGTGTTTCAGAGACAGTAAATACTAAACTCAGGATACTCCATGCAAAGTGTCATAGTTTAGCTGTGTAGAATGTATATTTTGTTTACTCTTTGGGGTGAAATAATGTGACACAACCTAAAACAGGCATAACATATCCAGTTTCAGCCCACCAGGGAGGTGGCTGTGTGCATTCAACAGCTGGCTTGTTATGGGAGGCCAGGGCAGGGGCAAGGTTAGGGCAAGGCGTGGGAGCAGAGGTGCCCCAACCTACTCGCAGTAATTGACATCACAGGGCTGCAGCCGTGCACCAAACAGGAACCACTTCCAGCAGCTTTTGGAAGGAGCCCAACCATGGGTAGATGAACCAACGAGCCAAGTTATCTCACGATGGGGTTAAGTGATTTTGGGAATTGGATTTGCTGCCCTTTTGGAAAAGAAGGAGCAGTGCTTTCTATGTAGTAATGTCAAATGGGGCAAAAATTCAATTATAGAAAACGCTCTTCATTTATTTTATTAAATTGGTCAAGTATTGCAAGAGAAGTCTAATACTCTCCAGACACTACAGCTGCTTTACTAATATTGATGCACAGCTTTCCCAAATGTCACAACAAAACCAGTCACATCGTTCAACAGTCTTGAAGACAGCAGAGAAAGCTGAACAAACCAGCTAATGAGCAGCGCATCAGAGTCCTGCCAGCTTCCTCAGACTGTCTCATATTAAAAAGTAGGTTCTTCCAGTGGTTTACAGCTTTATCTGCTGTTGCAATAACGTATACCACTTTATTACACACTCTCCCCCATTCTTCCCTATTATGAATTTTACTTAACCTCTTCTAAGCTCCTAAGGAGCTGTCTCCTAAAAATAACATGTTTTTATGACTTCGGTTTTTATCTTTTGAATAAAGGAGTCTCTCTAGGAAAATGAAATAAGAATCTGCTTCCAGTCACAAAATTCCTCACCTTTGTTTACTTCCCTGTAAATATTTCAGAAAGTTTAAGAAATGAAAACAATAAATAAACTCTAGAAAGGAAACAAACACTGAAGAAAACAGAAGAGGTTGTTTGCCTTTGAAAGAAGGGAAGCTCTACAGACAGACATGCATGTAAGTCTCTTTCTCTGTCAGTGAGAAAATAAACCTCTGCCCACTTACAGTCCTCTCCATGGATGACTGTTCTGTGGTACAACAGTCCAGTCTCTCTGATGTGAAAAAAAAGCCAACAGCCCTACACATAACACCAAATAAAAAACAAAACAAAACAAAACAAAAAAATCCCAATAATGATATTAACTGGACAAAACAGAGCTTACAGAGGAAACTTTCCCCCATCCATGCTTAACGCCATTTTAATCACAAGACTGATGCAAGTGAAAGAAAGAAAAGAAGAATCCTGTCTTGCTGAATAAAGGAGTAACCTACTTTTCAGGAAGTCCTCAAACAGCATAATACAACCAAACATAACAAATACAAATAAATGAATAAAATGCATTCATAAGTTCTGGGCCAAAATGTTACCCCTGGGTACGTATAACTACTCCCTCAGTTAAAATGAAATTTTTATTCTTGAAAATTGAGGGTGAAGCAGAGCTCTAGTAACGACTTCAGGGTAAAATCAGCTACTCTAAGCAGGGAACAAAGACAGGTCTGTTTAAAGGAAAACACAAGGCAGCAGAAATGGATTTGTATTTGTGAAACACTGATCAAGGGCCTATGAGGGCAATTGCTCATACATATTTGCTGTTGTTTTGAGTTATTCACTGGTGTCAAGATGTGATTTACAGGTGGGGGCTAAGGGAGCTCTGCGGATTCATCTGATCCATGCTGCGTGCCTGCTTATGCCCGAGGAACGTCAGCTGGGCCACCCTCACCTGCACACCATGGCTTCGCCTCTCCACAGTGGGGGCTCACTAATCCGATAGCCAAATCCTTGCAAAATGATCAAGCATGATTACAGAAAACACCAGGTTATAATGCAAATATAATTATACTCTTGGTCCTCTTAGGCTTTTTTAAATATAGATTACTGGTATTACACTTCAAATTATGACCTAACCTTTGTAAGCTTTTCATATGCACTGCATGCGGTGCATTTTTCTTAGGGTTCTTATTTCCAAATATATACAAATTCAAGCGTGTGTTTTGCCTGAGTTCACCACAGTAACTCTGCCATGCAAGTGCATTTCAAACACAGTCTTGGTGCAAGAGAAGATCATCTCATATGCTCTGTATCAGAAGCAGCTGATGTCTTCTCCCCAGGAAACAACTCAGGAGCAAAATAATGGAAGAAAATAACTTCAGCCCTCTTGTAAACCAGCTGTGCTTGACCTGTACTTGAAACTGAAAGTCCCATGCACTAAGGCTCACCTCATACCCGTACCACAGTGCCAGCACCGCATCAAAATGTGAAGGTGCGTGCGTAAGGCTCTGCATATGAGAAGTGTAATGGTGTTTGTATTTGGGCACTGGGAAAAAAAAAAAGAGGAAAAAAAGAGGAAAAAAAGAGGATTTAAAAAGAAAAAAATATCAAAATGAAAGCCTAAAAAGAGTCTTAGAAAAAGAAAGGAATTCCAGGCAGAGATGTAGGGAAATAAGAGCAAGTAGTTAAAAGCTTCAGCTAGCTCAGTTATTTTTTTTTTTAGTTGCTGTGATCTCAAAAATAATACTTTCTGTGGAGAAATATTAGCTTCTTATAAGAGTTGCTCAGTAGAGCAGAAATTATTTAGGCCCTAAAGATCCTCTCCATTTATTGTTTGAGCTCTCTTTAACTGGGAAATTGTAAGATCGGTAAATCCTGTTTGCTCACGTAGAAAGACTGCTAAAATGTTCTCATGATGAATCAATGGGAAGGTCTTCTAATTAGTTGTTTCAAATCCAGTAACTGCAGGAGAGCTGTAATTTGGTTACCCAATGAAATGATTTGAAAAAAAAAAATACTTGAAGCTCAGCATGGCTTTTAATCACTTTAATGGCAGCATTTTCTTGCGACTGGTACTAGGCTGAAGGATGGTTTCTGGCTCTTGAGCTCAGTGTTGATCTCAGTTTTGTACTGAGGATTCTTTGCACCATCTGCTCTCTGTGTTTTCCTCTACACTGTTATAAATTTCTTGAATTGCAATGAGTCATCTCGAGTGCTGTCAGCTCCTGTTAATTTAGTCTGATAATTTTCTTTGTCTTTTCAAATTTGAATTGAATAATGAAAGTTCATTTTTAAATTCAGAGTAAGATTATTTTATTCTAAATGTCTTTGGCTTCTTTCTTTTACAGAATCCCTTTTCTGGTACGCATCACAGACAGCAGAAAATGTGTTTTAAATGATGGTTGGAATCCCGTGTCATTTCTCTAGAGACTTTCTTTTCTTCCTAGATTGACTTCCATTTACCTGTACCTCTGGTATGAAAACAGGTGATCTGGAGGACTTCCAAAGCTTTTTTCCCTTAGTCTATTTTCTAATTTTCCAATTTCTTGTTTCATATTGTAGGCAAAGAATTTCCAACACTTGTCACATGGTTTTTGAAGCTAAACAACTTTGATGTGTTACCTGCTCACTATGAAGAAGCTTCAGATCCAGTGGCAGCTGATGACAAACGCTCACCTGATGTCTGTCTGTATCTGGATCACTCTACTCCTCTAGTATCCCATTTCAAATCTTATTTTTCTAATGAAGAGAAACCGCATCAACTCACTGTCATTTTACTGGCTGTCAGAACAGGCTCTACTAGGAATGCGTAAACAGTTTCTTGTTAAAAAAATCTACCACCCAGCAGACAAGATAAGCTACATAATCGTTGCCTCCTTTCCTTCTTTCATCCCTGCACTGCATCTGTTTTGGCAAGGGCCTTGCAGTGGCGGCAGATAGATACAAATTTGGGGTGGCAGGGCTGGAAGCATAAGGGGAATCTGAAGTGAACCCATTGTGTGGTGAGGGCTGCAACTCCAGTCCTTAGGACACCATCCTCTCCATGTATAACATACTGCTGGTGGGAATACCGTGGTTTAATTTAGGCATTTCTATACCAACACCATTACCAGTGTTAATCTGAATTGCAGTAATTACATGCTATTCTTTCCTTGAGAACACTGCCTTCTTCAAGACATAGGAAGGACCATCCTCACCAAAGTACAGGGCTCTACCAATGTTTTCTGAATAAGACTTTGCCAATAAAGGCAGGAATCCAGCCCCCTCTTTGCCTCTTCTTTCTCTCCTACCTCAGCCATTTCCCAACTGCAGCTGAGGGGAAACAGTGACGGAGGCCCGCTCAGCAATCTTGCTTCTCTTTGAAACTCATTAATTGAGCCCTCCTAGTTTCCTATGAGATAGTTAGAGGAGGAAACATCAGCATCCTGCAAAGAGCCTGCTTTCCTCTTATTCTTTCATGAAGGGAAGGATCATTGCAGGTGGAAGAAATATCAATGCTATGAGGACTAATACAAATTGACTTCGTTTTCATGTCTGTGTTTGTCAGTGTCTGTGTAGGAATGCAAAAGAAGATGGGTTTACCTTTTTTTTTTTAAAAAAAAAAGAAAAGCACTTTTGCAAGCTTATATCACAGGTAAATGGTGTGAATTACTTTACACAGGAAAGTATGCATAAAACTACAAGAGCTGTGCTTATCTCATTACCCAATACTCATTCTACAGAAGTTTTGAAAATGAATGAAACAAGAGTATGGAATAAGTACATTAATTTTTGAATGCTTTCTCCTTTTACTTAATTATAATACCGTAAGTTATTTTGTAAACTATTGATATTAGATTTTAAAGCAAAATGTGGTCTAGATTTGTGTTTCTCATTATAAATACAGGTATACTTTAAAAGAAGTTTTTTTTTTTTTTTTTTTTTTTTTTGTCAAACCATATGTATATGGTATTTGTTAATTATAGAGATGTACCAAGGTACAGTATTTTTTTTTTGGGAGGTAAAAACAACCATTTCACCCTTTCTATACCATAAAATGCTATTGTATTTGTACAGTATTCCTCTAGCCTAGGTTCTGTAATTGCATTAGAATTTCTATACTACTTGACACTGAGCATGATTCTATATTATACACATTATTAACTGAAGCCTGAGTTTTTATTCATGATCCACACTTGGAAACACTTTTCCACAGTTGGAAAAACTGGTTTTTTTTGGCACTGTATGAAAAAATATTGATTTTACTTCTGATTCTGGAAAGTCTGCAAGGAAGGTAATAAGCAATAACAAGATGTTTTCTTAGAGGTGACATTTTACTCCAGTAACAGAACTGGAAGTAATGAAATAACATTTCCTGATCAATGATAATGTCTTCAGCATTATTGGCATTTGAGCTATTTACGAAGGAAGGATTTACCAGAGAAGCTAAGAGGTCAAAACCCTTCAGCCTTCATTAGTAGTGCCATGAGTGCTACGTATTCTCAGTCAACTGGCAAGGATGCAGTTGTGCTGCCCATCATCTCCAGCAGCCTTTGTTCCTGCAATATGATTATTAGCCCTCTTAGCAGAGATGCATTTCATTCTTTCCTTTGTGTTTGCATGTCAATATTTCTGTCTTTGTAGGATAAGGGAAGAGACACTACTTTATGAGTGAGGAATGTGATAGGGATTCAGGAGACTTAAATTTATATTGTTTCCTGGTCATGCTCTAAAGATTTTCTTTAATATTTGTGAATGAGCTATCCTAACCTACCATGTGAATGTTAAAACCTTCCACTATTTCTGGCATGTAAGCACTTCCATATTAGAAGTGTGTATATGAGGGGCTATATATAAACCTAAAAATTAATTAACTAAGCACAAGTTCATACAGAAAAGATCCTGGTAGTATGAACATAAATTGAACTTCTATTGAAAAATGAAGCCTCTAACAAAGAAGTGTCCGTCCATGGCTGAAACATCTTTGGGTTTATGCTCAATTCAGTAAAAAATATTTTTCTTATCATACAAGGCTGCTTCCAATTAGTATAGGGACTAGATAAGACACTTGATTCTTCACATAATAGAGTCTCTTATCTTTCTAATCACTTCAGTGGTAATCTACAGTTATAATGCTTGGAGGGTACACTATTATTGATGCTAACCTTGGAGTTCAAAGTTGAATATGGACTTTTCCTGACAAGGCATTAGAGCTAGCAAATTAACAAGTTTGGGTGTAAAATAATGTTTTTACTTTATATTCTTACACTCGTTCCCTAAGGGCTTGCATTCGAAAGACAGCATACCAGTACACTTCTTTTGAAGCACTTCATTTATTGAAAAATATGCCTCCAGCAAACTATAATTACAGTCTTTCCCTCCATTTTAAATTCTTTCCCCTTGCAGATTTCCTTGCTTGCTCAGAAATGGTGGGTAGAAGCCAAGTGAACTTAATCCCATTAGTGAAAAACAGATTCTGCTACAGTTTTCTGGGCTAAAGGTCATGATAGAGGCAACCCCCAAATCTCCTCCAGGGTAAATGCAGATTCAACATCATTTTTCTCCTACTACATTCCATAATGCAATTCTTTCTTCCTTGCTGCTTAATTTCTTTCACATCTATTGTTGGCCTTATGTATGAATACAATTATTATTCACCCATGCAATTTTGCAACACTACAGATTTTCTTTAACTTACAGAACGTGCTGCCATTCATTATTTTACCGGCTTGAGACACAAGCACTCCTGGATCTTTACTTCTAACAGTACTTGCTCAGTCCCTGTTTCTTCATAATGGGTTATATTAAAAGATTGTCCTAGTTTCTAACAGAAGTTACGCTTCTCGTAGTGTCCAGTATGAATTTATCTTGTACCTCCGAGATACTGATAACATCCTGNTCTCTACTTCTCTCCCCCGTCCCATTTGGGGAGGGGGGGGGGTGAGTGAATAACTGTGTGGAACTCAGCTATCTGCTGAGTCAAACCATAACAAAGATAAATTCTATAAAACAAAGTCTTATCACCTGTCGGCTTGTGTGGATGTTCTGTTCTCTCTGATGAGGTGTACATACAAAGCACACTCTCAGAGTTGAAAGTATTGTGAGATATATTGCATAATTACTAATACAGTGAACAATTTGAAATATTTTAGTAACGTGTTTCTTGAAATTACAATAGCTATAATAATCACACAAATCTTTTCCGTAAGTGTATGTTTCAAGGAGCTACTTTATACGCTCTGTATTTCTGAAGCAAGTGGATAAATTCAGTTCAAAAAAGCTTAATGAAAACTTCCAGGGATCACATGCAAACCAAAAAAATCTGCAAAACTGAGAAGGGCCACTTGTCATACAAATGGCAATTGTCAAAAAAATGACCTCTGACAACCAAAGGGATTTGCATCAAAATAACCACATTAGTAGCCACCTTCCATTGCCTTTTATTGCTGAAGCAGCACGAGGCAATATGAGGCTTAAAGATGGAATAGGTCACTCGGAATCCTGCTGAGGGGCCAGCTCCCCGAAATTAGAGCTTCTGTTGATTTGCTTGGCAGATGACGATTGTGTGACACTGGCATATGAGCTCACATCAGGTAGCAACATATATGGCTGAATCCTACAGCAAGAACATGGTATCCAGCACACATGGTACCCTTCACTTCATTTGCTTCTTCCAAGCATTTTGTTCTGGATCAGGTGACAGACTGCTCTATGGTACAGGGAAGTGTACAAGAGACCCACCTCCCCTCCAAGCAAATCANATCTCTAAGGTCCCTTCCAACCTGAACCATTCTATGATTCTATGATCTCCCTTCCTATCATCTGTTACAATGATTATAATTCCTATTGTGGTACCTGCAGCAAAACGAACAGGATAAATGTCCCTCAGCAGTAGATTGCTGCTTTTGCAAACTCAAATGTTATGTTTTATTGCTCATGGTTCCTCCTGACTCAGACATGGCCACTGATTGCCGTATACCATTTCAAGTTGACTCAGACATGGCTACTGATCGCTGTGCTTCTGCAGAATTGTTCCTGACATGCAGAACTCCTCCTAAAAATAATGCCAGGGTGGCTTAAAAGGTTTCCTTTCTAGGAAACCTGTGCTAAAAGAGGAGATGGAAGAAATTGGTTTATCAGCAGAATCAGATTGCAACTATAATTCTGTTAATCAGCATGAAAAAAGATGTGCTGCAGTGAATGTGTTATATGAGTTATAAATATCACGCCAGCACTGCTAGGTGCCCTATGATGTGGGGACAACCTGTGGCGACACATTTGTCCGAAGAACCTTGTTTTCAGCCTCTTAATATAACCTGGGAATTGCTGTAAATGTATTGGAAATACAACTTGAGGTTAAGAAGGCGTCATTTATTGCAGCAAGGTGTCATTATGGAAACAGAGCTGTAAGTAAGTCTCATTCAGCAACAGCTCCTCCAGGGTCAACTGGAACCAAATTGCTCTGCTGAACTTCCTGCTGCTAAATTGATCACAGAAGTTTGAAAATGAAATAAGCAGGTTAAAAAGCACTAGGAAATCTGCAATCTTTTCACTCCATTAATTGCTAGTCATCATGGGATGTAGCAGATGAGCCTAAAATATACATTCATCTGAGAAAATCTTTCCTGCTCTTGTTTATATCAAAATATGAGACTAATCAGATTGTAGGTCATTTTCTGTCTAACAACACTTTATAGGTCTTTCTTTCAGCAAAGAGGTTTTTCTTTTAGTAAAAAAATATTTTATTTGAACATCTTATCGGAACCTTCTGTAAAAGCTGTTTGTTGGCATATGCAGGCAATGTCAGAGCAATTGTACTTAAACGTTCTCAATTAATATGTGAGTGCATGCAGACATATGATACTGACTTAAAATATACACCTTCAAACAATTTTCTCACAAATGTCGATTTTGACGAAGCATTTTATAATCAGTGATGTAAAATAAATATGCCTTCATAAATTAATTCTCCCGATGATGTTATAAACAAAATTATATTACAACTACACATGCCAAAAAGATTCCAAAGGTATGCTGTTAACTGTTCTTTATAAAAAATCATTACACAATGATAACAACTATTATTTAGTCTGCCTCTGAATACAGCTTTATGTGAAGAGTCATCTATCCCTTTAATCTTTTGTATGTAAATGTGTGCACAGAAAAGCGTACCCCTTTAAGCCCTGGCACACACTGACAATGAGAAGCACTTCCAGAAGGCCGGAAAGTTACTGGTTTGTACTTGATGTACATGAATCACTGAAAAACACTGCTGCTGTCAAATGCGTTAGGTGTTCAGTTTCTAGTCAAGTAGGGCTTAATTCATTTTACTTGGCGTAAATCATTTAAAAGCTGTGTTTTTACTCTGGCAAGTTGTCGTGCTTCCCTCTGTAGTTGCAGAGAAACAAGCAACTCAGCTCCAGAGGGCAGTTTCTCACACCTTTCAGAGACACCACCGGAGCGTGGCACAGACTGCACATTGGAGCTGACTGTGTAAAGGCTGAACTCTGAGGTGGCTGCCAGTAGATGAAAGGTACCCCCACAACTTCAGCCAGTGTCTAATACATGCATCACTATTAGTAGCACAGAAACTTATGACAAAATCAGCCATGATTTTCTTTAAACATGACCTCTAGAGTGATGCAAGAGTAATTTTAGGTATGTCAATATCCTAAACAAAGTGTTCTTTCAGTTGGATATATCTATATAACCCAACACAGCAATGCATAGACATAACCGAGTTAGCCAATTAGCTTGCATACGGAAAACTAATATATCTGCATTAGCTCAGCCCAATTAACTCTTTTGAGAAGACACTGAGATGGTAATGAGCTTTGCTGAAAAGATAATGCAAAGATGCAAAGAACTTCAAAAAGGACAATTAGTGAGAGACTGACTTATGAGGTGAGGTTAAGGGAAGATGATGCACTCTGACTATGAGCAAATAATGGCCGTCTATAAAGGTAAGTTGTACCAATTCCCTCCTTCTGGTTTCAACAAATGGCAGATGGGGATAATTAATGAATGGAAGCAGCATGGTCAAATTATCAAGAATTCACAAACAATATATTTGGGAACACATGCTGCAGTGATGGAGCATTGACTTCTGTTAGTTAGACCACTGGGATATTTGCACACCTCTGAGTCTGCGGACAGGTTCTCAAGCTGAGGTATAGAGGCAATGACACTTGAAGGAACCAGGGAAAATCCACCCTGAAAGCAAATAACAGTCAGGTGGAATGGATGGATAGTCCTTCTCACTTCAATTATGCATAGGATCTGAAGCTCAGAAAAGGCAGAGCCCCTTTCTGAACAACTGCAGTCATGTATTCTGAAAACACGTAATGCTAATGTGATGTGTTTAGAAATAAATGCATTGTATGTGTTCTTCTCTTTCAAGAAGATTGAGTCTCTTTAATTCACAAACACAAAAATCTCCAGAGTTAAAGTACCATTGGGAGCTTGAGAGTTTTCATCCTTCTGACTTGCGTAGAAGTTAAAACATCAGCAGAACAGAGGAGCCTAGAAATTAGACCAGACAACAGGCAGTAGAAGATCTTTCAAAGAAAGGTTTGTGGAATCCTGGGAAATTATGGAACAGCTTTTCAAAATGGAAGCTTCTTCGCTGATTAACTACTAGTTAGCTCGTGCCCCAGAGCTTGTGGTTTTATACTTTATGTACATATCCATGCTCATACACTGACAGACAATCTACTGACAGAGATTCAGGTGAGAAAGAAACTTAGGTATGCACACTTCCAGATCAGTGCAACACTGATTTTAATGAGTCTTTTATTTCCCTGAAATTAAATATCTCATGACTGCCCTCTTAACAAGAACCTATGAATCCTTCGGGTTCTTCCATTATGCCCTTCAGGTATTTCTGTTCTTTTTTTGTTGTTTTTCACTGTGTTAACCAGTTTTGGTGTTCTTCAAAGTTCTTTGTGCTAAACTGTGTCGTTATAGGTTTTTTCCAAGTCAACCCATCATATCCTATCTCTATGACAAACCAGCACTACAAAGGTGTTTCCCACAGAAAGGGAAAATATGAAGGTATGAGGAGGGAAACCTAAGTGCTGCTGTCCTTCCCTTCACAACGTCTTGCCCAAGGGACAATGTCTAGGTCACCCAATGACACATGAACAGTTTGCACAGGTTATTTTCTAGAGGGGACCATAAATATCTGTGTCCTCCCAAAAGTTACGAAGCTGACAGACATTCAGACAGGAAAGAGAGAAAACATGCCTTATTAACTAACATGCTACTGAAGACTGCTGTAAGCTAGAAAAGTATGTAAGGGGAAGTATTGTTTGATTTTCTTTCCATCAGTGCAACTTCCTTCCTCTTGTCAGAGACAAAATAGTGGACTAGATTAACCTTTTAAATTCAGAAATATTATCTGATTAGAGAAACTTTTGTCTAACTCAATCCCAAGCAGAAAGGCAAGTTTACTACATAATGTTGTTGTCTTAATTATCTCCTGCATTGCAGACTTCACAGAGGGAAAACAGCCTGCTATGCAGCTTAGTCGGTTAGTTGCAAGAACTAATGGCTCATACCCACACATCACATTAGTGATGTTCAGCTCTGTGCCTCAGGGACCAATATTTAAGTGCCTGATCCTTAGAATAGGACATGGAGTGTCTAAGCTCCTTAATGCTGTCAAAACAAGCGATCCAAATAAGCACAGAAGCAGAACTTGAGAATTTAGAAAACTTTTGAGTTGACAACTAATTTTGGTACATACATGAGTTAAGCACTGTCAGGGTTAGACAATGACATTGAATAATACTGTTGTATTGAAATAACCCCCAAAATAATGTAATCATGAGCAAAATATTGTTCAGCCTCTTTTACTATTATCCTTAAGTCAATATTCTTATTCCAAATTCTCAAGTATTTTAAAAAATTCTCTTCACCTACTATCATTCTTTGTTTTCTTATACAATAGGGAGTCTGGAGTTCTGCTGAAAAGCTCATGAAATCAGTATACTCACAAAGGATATTTAAAGCTCTTCAGAAAATAAAAAAAATGAATAATTTTTTTAAAAAGACCTAATTCAAACACATGTCTCAGTATTTGACAATTATCTCAGCTTTTATAACATTCATCTTACAATATTCAACAACAGACAATAGTCTAAAGTCCCATTGAATTTGAACATAAGGAGACACTAGTGCAAAACAAACACTGAAACTCAGGACAAGTTCTAAGAGAAGCTATGTTATAGGAAGAAAAAAATCCTCCATACATGAAGTTATTCATTGAAAAAAAAACTAGAGGTATTCACATCCTACAAGAGCTATGAAAAGTCCTAAAAAATTCACAAAAACAGACAATCACAGAATATACCAACATCCAAAAGGATCATTGAAAACAGCTCTGTGCTCCAAACAAGACCACACAAAATACAAACTCTGATTGAAAGCGTTCTCTAAACACTTCTTGAATTACAAAATTGGGGCTGTGACAGCATCCAACTCATTTGTGACAACACAGAGGAGAACTGGCCCGTTCTTTCACTTTGCAG
>WBMW01000684.1:1538-12608 GCA_013396635.1 Penelope pileata | reverse complement strand
TCCCTCCCAGCCTGAGCCATGCCATGGTTCTATGAAAAAGAAGTAAATTTCAAGATTTTGGATGTAGAACTGCAAGAGACCTCTGGCAAAACACCGACTCCCAAATTGCAGAATCTGTATTAAGGGAATATGAGATCTGCAATTACTGCTCATAACAAAGTTGAAAACTAAGGAGTGAAACCTTTCTTGCATTCAGACTGACTCCTGCAGCTAATGCATTAGGCATTAATTACCCCTGCAGTCCCACGGCAACGTGGATCCAGCCAGCCAGCGGTGAACGACTGAGCTGGGGGGGGCAGGAGCTTGCCCCAAAACCAGAAAATGGAACAGCCCCAGCCCTGAGCAAGGCAAGTCTCACTGCTGGAAGCGTTCCTCCTCATTCTTCCCCTTCCTGGAGGGAGGATCTGGTTTTATGGAGAGCATCCCAGTGCTCTGGTGAGCTGCCACAGCACAGGAACTGGGAGCCACTGGTGCAGAACGGGGTGGGGACCACCGGCACCCCGAGGAGCCCTGGCCAGGAGCCCCTCGCCATGCTGCAAGCCCAGCTCCGTGCTCAGGGCCAGGAGAGCTCCGCTTGACAGCGTGAGGAAGACAAAACCATCAGAAACCCAATCACTCGTGTTAAGAGCCAATTAATGGAGTTAAACAGAATTGTTAAACCTGACGAGAAGCGGGATTTGTTCTGTGTGTTTCCAAAGCAAACTGTGCTCAGACACAGAAAAGCAAAAAAAAAAAAGGAAAAAGAAGAAAAACCACAGTAGAAAGATTAAAGATTAGCTGTTAGCAAGTGTGTAACTGAAGAAAGTTGTGCGGTACCGGTCTGCAGGGGAGATGGCCAGCTCGCCCATGGGCACTATCTGCGGAAAGCAAGCAGCTGACGTGGGCACCTCGCCATCCCCGGGGGAGCAACAGCTCCCGGCCCCCACCCACCTCCCCACAGAGACTCACAGCAACCCCTCGACATTGTTTGTGTCCCAGGGATGGAGCCCGTTGCTGTCTGTGTGCAGAGCCACGTGCCCCCCAGCGCCCGGCACCGCCCGCAGCCCACGGGAGGGGGTGGAAGGGCCCCTGCAGCCCCTTCCCCCCCAGCAGCCCACAGCCCCACAGGGACAGCACCCACCAGCCCCGGCCCAGGGTGGGCAGCAGGACCGGGACCACCCTGAGCCCTCTGGAGCTGAGGGTCCGCGTCTGCCTGCTGCAGGAGGGGACAGCGGCGGGGCTGCGTGCTGCTGGCAGAGCCCCGCACCGCCGGCACCTCCCACAGCTGCACAACGCCCAGCGCAGGCTGCACAGCCAGCTCCAGGAAATACTCGTGAAAGCGCCAGACTTTGAGAAATATCCAGTTCGGGATGAAGAGGACACAGTTGGTGAGACTGAAAGACAAAGTGCTTAAGGTTTGGATGGGGGGAAAAAAAGAGAAGGGACGAGGGGATGGCTCAGGAGGCAGAGGGCTGCTGCTGAGGGCAGGAGGGGCAGGGAGGGCTCCTGCCCCACTGCTGAGATCCTGGGAAGGGGAGAGAGAGGAGGGGGGGCCAGGAAGGGAGCAGCGCCAGGCCACAGCAGGCTCCTTGTCACTGTTTAGTTCTGTAGAAATGGGAAGTTAAGCTGAAAAACAGACACACAGCGTGAGCAGCAAACCAGCAGCCAGGTGGGGAAGAGGAGTTCTGGCAAGCCCTGATGCAGGAGGGGACACACAAAGCCCCACAGCCTGCCCGCATCCCCCAGCCCCCGCGCTGAGCAGCTCTGTGTGTCATGGGCCAAACTGCACAAGGTGTTAGGGCCAAACTGCACAAGGTGTTAGGGCCAAACTGCACAAGGTGTTAGGGCCAAACTGCACAAGGTGTTAGGGCCAAACTGCACAAGGTGTTAGGGCCAAACTGCACAATGTTTCATGGGCCAAACTGCACAAGAGCTGCACTGGCATCCCGCTGCATGGTCTTCCACAAAAAAAAACTTTACAAGTCTATCACCTGGTCACAGGACTCAGGGCTCAGCTATCAGCCAAGAGCAAAAAACCCACAGAACGTTTCAGGATAACTAAAAGCCTCAGCTTCCCAGCAGGCTTTTCAGAACTTATTTCAGATAAATATGCACGGGAAAAGACTCACCCCAAGGACAGGCACAGGCTTTTGCTGCTGGGGAGCCCTCCCTGAAGCAGGGCACAGAGCCCCAGCCCCCTCCCCACCGCTTCCCAGGCCGAGCTCAGTGCTCTGCACTCATCTGTGTCCCTCGTGCCCCCCCCTCCTGCCACCCCCCAGGCTCCCTTCCTCCCCAGAGAACAAAAACCAAGCTGTGCAAGGAGCAGGGTGCACAGAACACACCTGGGTAAGGTGGGCAGCAGCTCACAGCCCACCCCCATGCGGGTCAAAGCCAACTCGAGGCCAAGGCCCCCAGGAAGGGGCCATAACTGCACCTGTGCAGCACCCAGGGCCAAGCCTCAGGGCAGGACTCAGCTCTGCATGGGATCAGAGCAGGACTCAGCTCTGCATGGGATCAGAGCAGGACTCAGCTCTGCATGGGATCAGAGCAGGACTCAGCTCTGCATGGGACCAGAGCAGGACTCAGCTCTGCATGGGACCAGAGCAGGACTCAGCCCTGCATGGGATCAGGGCAGGTCCCAGCCCAGCCTGGGACAGTGGCAGGGCTGCCCAGTGTCTCCTTCACATTCAGGTGTTTCCCTGCCCAGGACGAGGTGACGCCAGCTGGGTGTCACCACACGTTGGCCTGATCCCCTGCAGCAGGCACTGAAGGTTTGCTGGGTGGTGGGGTTTGTCTGCTCTGAACCAAAATTGAGCAGGCACACCATCACCAACGGAGTAAAACGTGGAACCACCTGCACGCCCACTTCTTAATTGGAGCCCTTGCAGCAGGATCTTTAGCTGATTCTTACAAACATCTCTAAAAAGAAAACCCAGGGGAAAAAGCATCCCCCCACGCTGTTCATTGTGCCTCAGCACTGCTGCCAGCGAGGGGAGAGACCCAAACTGCACAGACGGGCTGAGCCCAGGGAGCCGGGCACGGAACGCAGCGAGCAGGCTGGGTAACTGCTGAAGGAGGTGAAAAAGAAAGCTTCCCAGTTCACCTACGAGCCTAAATACAACTAATGCTCAACAGTGAAGGTTCCACAGCTGCCAGGCTCACTGGAAGAGAAGAAACAGGAGGTAAAACTCCCGAGAGCACTGCAGCTCTGCCAGGCTACACGGCATTTGTCAGGACAAAAGATTTCAGCAGGCCAGTGTTCCAGCTCCGGGTTCAGGAAGCGAAGCAGGAACGCTGTGCAGCACAGCAAGGAGCATCTGAGGAAGCGTCTGAAGGGAGAGAGGATGGCCTGCACCACAACCTCATTCCTCTCTCAAGCTGCCACAGAACGGGCAGCCTCAGCCCAAGGCAGCACACGAGCACTGCACCCAAAGGAGAATCTGGCTCTTGCACTGCAAAACATCGCAGGGAACAGCACGGGGCTCCCCCCCAGCCGCCGGCCCATGCAACATCCCACAAGAAGTGTGAACAAAAAGTGTGAGATTTCAAAACAAAAAATCACAATGGGACGGCAAGGGTAAAAGAGTGCAGCTGCTGGAAAGGAACTGCTCAGGGTTTTAGAGAGCAAAACATTTACAGAGGACTGGCACCGAGACAGAGCTGGGATGCTGGAGCTGCCAGCCCTGAGCCACTTCCTGCCCCCCAAGGGCAGGGAAGCGCTGCAGATGAATCGAGGGGTGTTAAAAGGTAAAGGCACAGCTCATGCAGGGTGATGCCCTGCCACCACGAGCACCTGCATGGCTTTTTTGTTGTGTACAACTCTTTCTGCAAGCAGATTTCAAAGGAATTAACATCCCTAGTGCTGAGTACAGCAAAATGCTCCGTTAGAAGCACCCAGAACTGATGCCCCGTGGATTTTAGTACGTTAGAGCATCCTCCTCAGTGCCTTCATGTTTCATTAAAGGGCAGCAAAACCTGGGTAAACTTCTATTGATTAACTTCATTATTTTGCAAAGTGATTAAGTTTTAAACTTCAGATCTGCTGCTGGTGTCACAGCACTGTTTGTGAACAGGGTAAGTCAGAAAGCAGCTTATTTTTATTAAAGACATTAAATTTGGAAGAAAAGCTGTGAGTAGCTTTCAAGTTTCAACACTTTCAAACCCATTTCACATTCTCAAAAAAAAAAAAAAAAATCAAAGCAGAACTGAGAATGCTTTGTTATCCAGCATTGGTGGGTCTCAAGTCACACCACACAACTTGATTCCTCGTTTAGTGTTAAAGCAAAGCAGGGATGTTTCATGTAACAGGCACCTTGCCACCAAATTCTGTTGGCTCTCAGGTTTACTCATGATGTTGCTCATTGAGTAAAATCCTGAGAGCCTTCAGCAAGCAGAAGCCCACCAGAAGGAGACTGTGTTCTGCACAGAGGCTGCTCCCCCCTCCTGCCACCAGCAGCACCCAGGGCTGCAAACCAAGGCACAAATCTCCCAGCTGCTGAGAAAGAACACTGCCTGCAGCACCCACACCGTGCCAGCCCCTCGTGCCCTCACAGCTGCTGTGTGTGCTCCTACCTTGTGGTTTGGGGTTGCTAAGAAAGGAAGTTGAGGAAGGGAAACTTAAAGAGCAAAGAGCTGGAAGAATAAGCTACGTGCTTGGTTGTGGATGCCAGATCGACCTCAAGGGGTGGAACGGCACCAAGCAGCCCATTTTTGAGGAGGTTTCAGATATTTAGAAGAGTTTTTAAGGAAGAAAAAAGACTCACTCGCTTGAAGTCGTTCATGTTTGTTGCCTGGACTGGAGTCCCAATGAACGTGAAGTACGTAATCCTCGTCGTCTCCTCGTCGCCGTGGTTGGACTGGACAAACAACTGCAAAACACCAAGCCCAACAGCCAAGGTGAACGGTCCATATCTCTAAAGCATCAGCCCCAAGATGTGAGCAAACCAAAGCAACACTCCTTCCAGGTACCAAAGCCTTGTTACCCTGCAGAGAGGCAGGAGCCCTCTTCTTTGAGACTACCATGACCTGGAGTGCCATTCCTTGCCAGTGCTTGGCTTAGAAACCCCCACAGCGTGGATCTCACCACTGCCACCCCGAGGCCACACTCAGCAACCAGGACCCAGGCACAAGAAGCCAGAGCTCACCCCTCCCTTGAACCTTACCAGAAACAGTTCAACAACAAGGAAGCCCAGAGGGCTGCTCTTAAGTGTAGTTCATTGCTAGAGTTTGCCTCATTATGTTACAGGACACCAGATCTGTGAGGTTTTTTTAGTGACTGTTCTACTTCCATGGCTTTGGAAGCAAGCAGGATTTCACTGCCTGGATGAAAAAGCCCCGAGATGGACACAAGGACTGACCAGCTCTTTGTTATTTAATTCTTAAGCACAGAACCCAGGTTTAGCTAGGAAACTGGGAGTGCTGCTGCGGTGTCCACGAGCCAAGAAAGCAGCTCTGCTCGTTCGCTGTGTCACCACGTTATCACACAGCTGCTACCTGCACGCCCTCCTGCCTGGAGAGCCATGGGAAGATTGCAGGTGGATTGTGGGGCTGGAGCAGAATCCAGGGGTTATCTCGAACGAGCAATGCAAAGTGCTGCAGGGAGGAGGGGCAGTGCAGAGCCAGCAGCACAATGCCAAGCAGCAGCAACGCCAACACCCGTTTTGTCACAGCACATCTTGCACTGCCACCCCTGTTTCTAAAACAGCAAAGGAGAAACTGCACCTGCACGTGAGAGTCACCGAACTCCTGTGTGAAACCCAGGGAGAGTCTCTTACAGCAAGAGGCTGAGAGAGCTCATCAGAAGACAAAGGTGCTCTGATTACAGCACTAAGAACCTCCGGGGAGCAGGCACTGAGCACAGCCCCCAGAGCAGGCAGCCCTTCCTGCAGCCGGGCTCCCGGCACAGCGGGCTCCTTGCCTCCCCAGCTCTCCAAGGGAAGAGCAGATGCCTTTCAAGGCACGTCAGGAAAAGCGCACCCTGTAGCAGCACCCTGGCTCACCAAGAGGTGAAAACAAACCTTGTCTCACACAGCAGGCCAGGGGCAGGGTGCAGGCACACAGCCTGGCCTCACCTCACATCTCAGACATCCTTTGAGCATGAACACAGGCAGCGTGCCATCAGCTGGGGGCAACGACCAACACCTGCAGCGAAGCCAGCAGAGTGCTCGGAGCCCCCAGCAGCTGCAGCCCCACTCACAGTGACACTGTTGACGTTCTGAAACTTGACGTAGCGCAGCTGGATGATCCCATCCTCCTTGATGTCCTCTGCCGTCAGCTCCAGGGCCTGAGTCGGCTCGCTCCTTTCTGCTTCTTCAAAATCCATCGATCGGGGAAGGTTGATGAACATCTTTATGTACTTGGGACCTTGCCCTGGGGTAACACATGGAAGCGGGATGCAGAGGCTTGAGGGTGATGCCTCAGTGCTGCTCCAAAGCCCGTTTGTCACAGCCCCCAGCTCCCACGCGAGGAGGGCAGGGACCGGTGCCGGTTTAGGTGCCAACCCTACCCCACACCCCGACACTGATGGGTGTCTGAAGCTGCACTGCTCGCCCAGGTTTCAGGGACAGAACTCCATGCCATAAATCTAATGCAATGCCTAAAAGCGATTGTTTTCCTCCATCGTGTACGAAACTTTATTTATGTACGAATATTTTGCTTCAATAGGTAACATCAACCAACCAACCAACAGTTACGCTGTGCCTTTCTCTGGCTCTCACACTTAATTCCTGAACTGAGCAGAGGTTCCCCCCAGCATGCCCAAACACCATCAGCATTTCTGCTTGTGCCTCACCAGCCATCAGTGCACGAGGTCAGAGCAGCAGCAATTAACAAGGAACCGCTCGTGCTGGCATTCACTTACACTGAGGCTGCTTCACAGAAGCTTTCAAAGGATCCAGGGACAACAGTGGAATCTCTGGGAAGTTAAAACTAAACACGGGCAGAGCTGAGGTGCTGGGGATGTGATTCAAGGCGCTTCACTCACCGTTATCTGGCCCCTGAAGTTTCATAGAATAAAGCTTGACGGGTTGGCTAAAAGCAACAGTGATAAGCAGCTGTGGAGGAGAAAGTTGCTGTCAAACACCTTCTTTGCTCTTACAAACACCGTGCACCGCTTAGCTGCAGGTCTGGGCGGGGACACGAAGCACTTCCACCCCCTGCACTCACTGCTCTGCCCCCTGGGAGCACCAGCACTCGCTGCTCTGCTGGGAGCAGCTCCCACAGACGGGCAGGACACGGGAAGGGCTGCAGCGGCCGCTGTGCCCCCCCTGCCCCCACCCACGCGCTGTCCCCACTGCTCCTCACCCCGCCAGGGAGACACGAAGCCAAGGCTGCACCAAAGGCTGGCGGAGCAGCCACGGACAGCACCTCGCTCAGCACCCGCCGTACCTGCTCATCACAGTCAGACTCCAGGTAGGTCGAATCTTTACGTAAACAATTATCAAATCCGTGCTCGTCGCTTTCATTGAGACATTCACAGCCGGCTTTGTTGATGAATGGCATTAAATCCATCTGGAAGGGAACCAAGAGAAGGGCTGGGTGCATCCACCCAGCACACGCTCACCTGGCAGCAGCAGGCAGTGGAATGAGATTCGTCACTGGACTCAACAAACAAAGCAAAACACAGAAAAGCTCACAGGTTTATACAAAGATGGTGAACGGTCCATAGGTAACATCAACTCGCGTGCATCCTGCTCGTAACCCCATGACGTTTTCCCATCCCACAGCCCTGGAGCACAAGTTGGCCATACTGAGAGCACTCCAGTTCCCCTTCTCCTTTTCAGCACCGTGCACAAACCAGCTTCATGAAGTTGGTTCCTCCTCCCTTCTCCTCGGGCTTTGGTGGAAGGGCAGCACACCAAAGCAGAAGCTGACAACTGACACGAGCCAGCCTGCAGAGGAAGCTCAGCCTGCAGCCGGGAGGCTCCGGGGGCACGGGGTGCAGAGGGAGGATCGCAGGGCAGAGCAGGAGCAGGGCGCTCCCCCGGGGCTGGGCAGCCCAGGCGGGGCCAGGCAGGCCTAACGCCGCCCTCCAGCCGCTGCTGCGGGGCCACGGGGAATCCTGCCCGGCCCACCCAGTCCTGGACACACTCAGGACTGGATGCACAGTGGTAATGAACAGCAGATGGCACACTCACCTCTAAACAAACCTCACTACGGAGATGCGCCCCAGCCTCACACCTGCTCGTGCTGCTTGAATGAGGCTCAGCCCCTGCCTCCTGGCATGCCCACGCTCCCACACAGGATTTCACTGCAACTATAAATGAGAACTGCCCAGCTGGACTGGCACCCTGCTCCATTGGTTGTTGGGATACGGGCAGCTATGGCTTCAGAACAGCCTCTGGGAACACCCGGCGTTGGACTGCTCAGCATCTGGACTTCTACAGGTGCTCATCCCAGGCAAGAAGACGGGTGTGCACCACTTCAAACCATAGAACCACAGAAACACCAGGCTGGCAAGGACCTACAGGACCATCCAGTCCAACCATCCTGTCACCATCCCTACCCACTCAACTACTAGATCACATCCCGTAGCCCCTCACCCAGACGCTGCTTGAGCAGCACCAGGGACGGTGCCTCCCCCACCCCCCTGGGCAGCCATCCCAGTGCCCGACCACTCGTTCAGAGAAAAAGTTTTTCCTCATATCCAACCTCAATCTCCCCTGGGGCAACGTGTGGCCATTGCCTCTGGTCCTGCCAGCAGTTATATGGGAGCAGAGGCCGACCCCCCCCTCCCCACAGCCTCCCTGCCAGACCTGCACAGTGCGGGGAGCTCTCCCTGAGCCTCCTNGGACCTGCACAGTGCGGGGAGCTCTCCCTGAGCCTCCTCTTCCCCAGGCTGAACAATCCCAGCTCCCCCAGCCGCTCCCCACCTTGTGCTCCAGACCCCTCCCCAGTTTCATTGCCCTGCTCTGGACACCTTCCAGGACCTCGATGTCTTTCTGGCAGGGAGGGGCCCAGAGCTGAGCACAGCACTGAGGTGCGGCCGCACCAGAGCTGGGTGCAGGGGACGATCCCCCCCCTGCCCTGCTGCCTGCACTGCTGCTGATGCAGCCAGGGTGCCATGGGCCTGCTGGGCCCCCTGGGCCCCCTGCTGCTCATGGTCAGCCCAGCACCAGCCAACACCCCCAGGTCCTTTTCCTCTACGCAGTCTCCCAGCCATTCTGCCCCAAGCCTGCAGCACTGCATGGGGTTATTGTGGCCAAAGTGCAGGGCCTGGCCCTTGGCCGTGTTGACCCTCAGCCCATCGCCCTCAGCCCATGGGTGCAGCCTGCCCAGACCCCCTGCAGGGCCCCCCTGCCCCCAGGCAGATGGACGCTGCCTCCCAGCTCGGGGTCACCTGCAAACGGGCCGAGGGTGCACGGCCCCACAGAGCGCTGCAGCGTGCCACGAGCCGGGTGTTTGGGGCACCCTGTGTCACCCAGCCTGGCTGACGCTGCCGGCAGGACAGCAGCCAACAGAGGGGGTAACGTGACACTGGGGAGTGCTCAGGGAACACCACCCCAGAGAACAGCTCGAGGAAAGGGTTCTGTCACACCCGAGTTCTCATTTCCCTGTGTTTGAGGACAGCTGCCAGCTGGTCTGGAACCTGAAGCACAACCTGACACAGCAGGAAACACACGGGACACGGGGAAACAATTCCTGACAGCACCGAGCACTCCAGGTGGCCGGCTCCATCGCTGAGACTTTAGCCAAGACCTCAAGCATCCCTGTCAGGCTCGGGTTTTTCCAGCACACACACATTTAGCACGGTTAATTGTTGTCCCCTAAAGCCAAGGGAAGCTCGGGGTTTTGCCTACAGCAGAGCTACCTGACCAGACTGTGTCTAGGAAGGAATGATTTTAACACCCTAAAAGTTATGAAAATGTCAAAAAAAGGCTTCAGAGATGCATACGTATCCCTTGGGGATATCTGCATCCTCGTTGTTTCCAGGGTCGTTCTCCAGGTGCTGCTTGATCTTCTCCTCCAGGCCCACAGCGTCGGCCCCCTGGTACTGGTCGATGCGCACCTTGTTCCGGAAGAAGAGGAAGGTCGGCGTGGCGGAGATGTTGTTGGTGGCAGCCGTTCCCTGCGAGGCAGAAACTGGTCACCAGCGTCACCTCCCAGCCTGCCCCCAGCGCCACAGAAACCTGGTTCCACCCCGATTCCACCCCGATCAAACTCCATCAGCCCCAAACCTGCGCAACAATGTTTATTACTTTACAAACATCTCCAGCTCAGGCAACAGCTCAAAACCCATTTCAACTCTTCAGCTCCTCCCTCCACTTGGGCATTCTTCCGATGGATCCCACGTTACCAGCAGATGTGCCAGCACACCACGTTACCCCCTCGCTCTGGGAGGGGAGGAGCTGCCATTCTCCACCCTGCCAGGACCCTTGGCAGCTGCATCCCCTGCCTTTCCCCAGCCACGCACACAGCACAGCAGCTGCAGCCTGCTGCTGCAGGAGGCAGCTCCCATTTGGCTTCTCCCTCTATTTATCACACACCCAGAGACGTTTTTCCTAAACTTTCCATAACTTAGTGCTGCTTGCAAACAGCGCTGCCGCTTCTGCGCTCATCTCCCCGCTACCACCTGTGTGAATCCAACAACTTCCTTCCAGCACCTCACTGCCAGCTTTTGTTAACGACCCTTACATTGATCAACAGCTCACCTGCAACACTGCTGCCTGCTAAAAACAACGGAGTGGGACTTGAGAGGAACCCAGTCCCACTGCCATTTAACCAGCAGTGACCGCAGGAGGTGGGAGCCCTTCCCCCAGCACAGGAGCAGACGCTCTGGGTGCTGCTCTCTGGACGCTCCCCTCCAGGTTTCTCGCCCTCCACACCGACCCGACCTTTCTTTTGCCGCTGCCTCCCACGACACCCTGACAGCAAAGCTGAGGCAACGCGGGACAGATGAGGGGAGGGGGAGGAGGGCTGAGAGCTGGCTGCCCGGCCGAGCTCAGCGGGCTGTGACCAGCGGCACAGAGCCCAGCTGCAGGCTGGGACCAGCGCTGGGCCCAGGGGCCGGGGCTGGGTCCGGCCTTGTCCAACATCTTCATCAAGGACCTTGATGAGGGGTAGCGCCCACCCTCAGCAGTTTGCTGATGGCAC
>WBMW01000681.1:54922-83693 GCA_013396635.1 Penelope pileata | reverse complement strand
TTATGAAAGTCTAGTAAAGAGACATGATCAATTTTTTCTTTGAGTTGAATATCTGATTGCAACTCTATACATTCCATTTGAAAATTCACGAGTATTGTATTTATGTTGACTGAAAATGGAGTTGTAAATATTCCAAAACATTGATCATTTTTTTGGCAAACTTGAAATATATTCTCAAATGCTTTTATCAAAAAGGAAGAGAAGGCTGCATATTTTTTGCTGTTCACAGGACTGTGTTTAGGCAATGCATCAAAATGCATAAAATTATTTGCCATAACTGGAACTTGCTATAATTTAAGTTTCATTTCCAACGGTGTTATGGTTTGAAACATAGCACAATCAGTTGATTTTCACCTTGAAATGTTTAACTCCTTTAAATGAGTGGTCAAATCCACCAAAAATGTTAAATCTCTGAGCCATTTTTTGTCTTCAAGTTCTGGCACAAAATTTCCTTTTGATTCCACAGATGACTTGATTTCATTTTGCAAAACATAAAGTCTTTTTAGGATTTTACCCCTACTTAGCCATGTCAAATTCAGAAAAGTAAATTATAACCCCATAATCAGCATCCATACTTTTAAGGAACTTCTGGAATTGGTGATGATTCAGTCTCTTGAAATTTATGAAATTTATCACTTTGGTGACAATTTGCACAATATTATCCATTTTTAAAGCTTTCACACATACATTTTCTTGAGGCACAATGCAATGGTATTTCATCAAACTTGAGTTGCCAGCAGCAATTGCATCGTCTTCTATTAATTTTATAAGTTCCTCTTTTTTACCAAGCATCAGTGTGGCGCCATCAATAGCTATACTAGATATGTTGATATTGTTGACAAAAGTTAAAGAAAATAACTTTAATGTAATTTTTACTGCTTCATATTTAGTTTTGTCTTTTAGTGGCTCCAAAGAAGCCGTTTCTTCAGTGGAGTTATATTAGTAATCAATACCTTTAATAAAAATGGCAAGTTGAGTCGTATCTGTAGCATCAGTACTTTCATCTATTGCCAAAGCATAAAATTTGAAATTAGCAGCCTTACTCTCCAACTTTCTTTTGATAGATTTTCCTATTTCTTCAATTCACTTGGCTATGGTCTGGTGAGACAAACTGATTTTAGAAGAATCTGGTTTTTTTTATCAGGACGAATTATATCCGTCATGCTTTCCATATATTGCTTAATAAACTCACCATTAGGTTTTGACTTTTTTGCAATCAGATTTTCAACCACATAACTAGCTTTTATAATAGAGTCTGAGTTGTAACATTTAAGATTAACATTAAACATTGAGATGCCATTAGTTAGGTTGAAATATTATTATTGGTAATCACTGTATTTTACTCACCAAACAGCACAAGTGCATGTAACGTGTAATATATGCAGGTTTTGATTTGACTGTGTGTGTGTGGTGGACGTGAGAGGCAGAGTTAGCACTGCACTACCCTGTCCCCTCCACAGTGTTCTGTTGCCGTCTACACTGTGCACGCTCAAGTTGCGCACAGTCAACTTATGAAAAATGTTGCTAAAAATCACACAATAATGTTGAAATTTATGATCTTGTGGGGCTACATTATTAGCTGTCAGGGGCCGCATGAGGCCCACAAGCTGTGGGTTGGACATGTCAGATCTAAAGCCATGGGACTGCTACAGTGAGATGACTTAATCATTAGTCTGGAGAAGAGGAGACTGAGAGGCAACCTCATTGCTTCCTGGGGAGGGGAAGCAAAGGGAATGCTCCTGGGAGCTGATGGCAGGTTGCAGGGGAATGGCACAAAGCTGTGCCAGCAGAAGTTCAGGCTGGGGATTAGGGAAAATTTCTTTACTGTGAGGGTCAAACCCTGGAACAGACTTCCAGAGATGTGTCTGATGCCCCATGCCTGTCAGTGTTCAAGAGAAGTTTGGATGATGGCCTCAGTAATATGCTTTAACTTTTGGTTAGCACTGAAGTGGTCAGGCAGTTGGACTTAATCTTTGAAGATCCTTTTCAACTGAACTATCCTATCCTATCGTATCCTATCCTATCCTATCCTATCCTATCCTATCCTATCCTATCCTATCCTATCCTATCCTAAATTGCCAAGTAGTGGAAGACAAGCATTTGTTCCGTGTCATCCTTATTCTGAATGGTCCTAATATTCTTGGTTATTGACTTCACCAAATAAATGTAATTTCTTCTGAAAAATACACTTCCCTATTGCTATGATTATTATTTCACCTTGTGAAAAACAGAATTTCAACTTCTTTTATCTATATCCACTATTATTTAATTTAACCTTTGATGACCAGATTTTGTCCGCTATAAACCAGTGGTTTTTTACCTACTTTTTGCTTCTTGTTTCATATTGATTCATCAGTACAAAGTTTTACTTGTACTAGATTATCTTCTGACCAGAAAAGGAGCCATGACTTCTCAAAGAAAATAAAGACAATTCAGTGGAAAAATCTGTATTGAAAGTAGTGGTAAGAAAATCATCAGCTTTTCTGTATGTGTAGAAAGAATAAGTAAGCTTCTGATAAAAAAGAATGCTGATTAATGCTGCATATTATCAAGCGGGTTATTACTGAATTTTGAAATGTCTCTGGATCATACGGTTTATATTTCCTACACAGAGCACATAAACTCTTTATGAGAAGAAATGAGTTGCAGATATTTTAATCATGTACATATTTGAGGTGCCCAGAATAGTATCTATCTGATTGCATTCCGTAGTCTAATTGTAGTCAACGGATGCCCTTAACAGCATTTGCCAACTGCTAATTTTGCCTTATGGTACTTTACTTGCAATCTTAGCAAACAAAATCAGTGACTCTTCCTGTGTAATTCTGAATAATGCTCTTTGCATAATATGTTTGGGGAAATTCATCACATGAATATTTCTAGACTGAATACATTATCCTAAACAAATTAGGATATATATGTATATTTACCATAAAAGTGTAATATGCTTAAATTAAATCAGATATCTAAAATGTAAAAGGAATTTTTCACATTCATACTTGTTGAATATTCTTTGCAAAAGGTTAGCATATTTATCACATAAAAGCTTTGCTCCCTTCACTGATCAGAATGAGAGGTTGTAGAAATAGGGCTTGAACATGTAAAATCTATTGTCTACATGAATTACTCTTAACACTATACAAGCGATAAGTCCCAAAGAGTGAACACTTCAAAGATTTATTTCTTGGACTTGGAAGGTTTTTTATTTATTTTTAGTTCTAGTCAAATTTACGACTCATATACTAGAACACTTTTCATGCTTTGACAGTAAAAGGAGACCACTATGTTAAGTAAGCAATGTGAAATTATATTTGCACAAATGAAAATTAGAACCAAAATGGCTGATGGGTGTTGTTCTGATCATTTACACCAGTGTTGCAGTTCTGCAGCCCAAGTTTAATTAGCAGAGTTAATCATGATTGATCAGTCTTATGGAAAGGGAAAGTGTCACATTCTGTCTTGCTCTGAGTAAGTCTTGGAGCCAGTGAGATGGTAGAGATATGTGATCAGCTCCCTGATTTTAAGGCCAGGACTGATTCCAATGAAATTGGAAGCTGCTGCCAAGGAGCTTAGCGTTGTCAGGTCCTGGGCATCAAGCCACTGGAAAATAGCCATGCTGGATTTCTGTTCTGCTGTCCCAGCTCTCCCCATGTGTTGGAAGGAGGAATGGAAATGCAGAGCCCAGCTGTAGTGCAGATGCATCAGCTCAGATGCGTGCTCTCTGGAATACTTGTTTCTGGGTTATAGCCCAAAGGGACCAAAACCCAGCTTCTGAATCTGTTATTCTAAAACAAGTAGGCTTATCAGTGAAAAAAGAGCAGCAAAATGAGGCAAAAGTGGATGCTCAGAATTCAGAACTGTAGGGACCTGAGCATAAAATTCCTAGTATATTAAGTGGAAAGACACAGTCTGATACTAAGGTCAATGAGAGCTGGAGTCTTCCTTAGGTGAACCACATCCCATTTGCTCCAATTTATAATCATCATCAGGATCTTTTAGAACTGACAGACGCAAGACACCCATTCTTCCATCATGTGACCGTTTTCTTGATTTTTGTGTTTTTTTCTTACACAGTACTGGTAAAAGAAGTTGATATCCCAATTTTTATCTAAAATTTCATCTCTCTAATCAGATCAATCTAGGTTTGTGTGCTTTTAGAAGTCTTTTTAAAGTTCTCACCTTTTGTTTCTTTAATTATAGCTTTATTGTGTTTTAATTAAAAATACTAAAACAGGACTTGATCTTCAAGCAACCATTTTGGTATAAAATGTTTGGTGTTTTAATAGCTTAGAAACCCTTTCTGATTATTTCCTTAGCAGGGAATTGCTTGAACTGAATGAATAATTTTTGTTTTCTACAAACCAACATTTTTCTAATGAAAGAAAATTGAAAATTTCCCAGCCAGTTCTAAATTTAAACAACTTAGCTTTACTGTGTTTGCACTTCTTTTGTATCCGTTTTCTTCAAACACTGTAGCAAATTAGTTTACTGAAAGAAATACTGGAAAAATGCAAATAATGATATAATGGTGGTAAACAATCATCAAATCATTTCATACTCTAGTGACTAATACACACAGTATAATCTGATACTCAGAAGTATTTTGCTTATCCCACGTGACCTACATGCTCAATTAAATCAAATTTAAATACTTTTTTATTTTGCATGAGATTGTTTGTGAACTCAAGCTAGTTACAACTTAAGAATTATTTTAAAAACATAATGTGTCTCATCAGATCACACACACACACACACACACACACACAATATTATTTACTTGATAATTTATTTGGGAGGGGAAAAAAAAAAGAAATGAAGTTGTGACTTCATTATATGAGTACCATTGGTGTCATGAGATATTTGTGCACTTTCCACCAACAGGTAACTTTACATAAGCAAGATAAAAAAGGTTGACTTACATGTTAGATCTTAGATCTTTCGTAAGGTTACATACTGTTTACCATACTTGGCACACTTGTTCATATGTCATATCCCACAGTCAATCCAACTTAACATCAACAGAGAGGAAAGAATAAAACGCATAAAGTAAAATTGTCGATAAAGCATCATGATGTGGTGAGGAAGGTTACCGGCTGCACATCCTGCCTGCTATTTAGAGTAATTACCATATTTAGCTTTGGACATGGCCACAGATGTTCCAGGCTTATCATATTCAGACCTTGCTTTTTTATTTGAAAAATTTGTACAGGCCAGTGTTTAGCCTCTCAGTCAAACATACAGCTCACACCCCTACAAAGAGATAACAAATGATCTGCATTTACAGTAGGCTTTAAATTTGCCAGAGAGTCTCAGCCTGATACAAAAGGTCAGGAAAGGAAGGATGTTCTGTGTAGTTACAGAAGCTTTTGGCATAGCAGTTTCTCTTCACAAAAGAGCAATTCTTTGATGATATAACTGAAACATGCTAACGGTATGCTTCCAGGCCATAGTGTTTTTAATATGGAATTTCAGCATCATATTGTCAGTCATATTTATATAGCCATGAGGTGTTTTGCAAAAAAATTTTTTATGGAGCCAAAGTAAATGTCAATACACCACACTTTAAGGAGCTTGGCATCCTATATGAACTTATGTGTATACATCCCAAAGAAAAGTGTGTATCAAAAATTATTGCTGGTGACAATAAACAAATCCAAAGGTGACTAAGAGGAGAAGCAATAAGTATTTACTGAATGAAAAAAGTGAGTCAGAAAAAGGAGAATTTTAAAACAAAGAGGCAAAGCCAGCACTATAAAGCTGGAGGTGGAGAAAAAGAAGCAATTTGTTTTGTACACACAATGCTTATACTTTCACTGGTCGAAATGTTGGTTATTATCAGAATGGAGAACATGCCCACTTGCAGGCAAACCCATCTACCGTAACACCTTTCAGGTTGCTCAGATCTATGCGGGTGAAGCCTAGTATGAGTTTATTGCCAGGATGAAAAACTATAAAAGACAAACTAAGAAATTTATTTACCAAAGAAGTAAAAAGACACCTTCTGGTTATTTCAGAAGGACCTCATTGCTGATTGTCACTGAAGTTATTGTAAACACCTAAATACTCTTGGAAAACCACCCAACCATAAATCCTTAGGCATTTGACTACCTGAAAACATTTGGTTTGCTGACCCTAGAGATATTTTAGAGAGAGATTCAAACACACTCACTGAGCAGCTTAGAAATCAGGAAAAAAGAGGGTCACTAACTTTCTTAGTAGGTTATCGTATTATGGTACATCCTATTGCACAGCCATTTGCAAAATAGCTTGCTGTAACTGATCCACAGAAAAATGATGATTAACTCATAAGAGACATGCTGTAAAAAATTCAGGACAAGATATTTAGGCTAATAACATTTCTGAACAGCTTGTTTGGGAGAAAAGGTACTTTACACATTTGGCAAGCATGCTATATTGCATCTACTGGAAAAAGAGAGTAAGAGCAAGCAAAGCATTGTATGATGTTAAATAAGATCAGATGCAGTTTTTGAATAATGCATTCAGCTGTGCTTGTTCTGATTCAGAACTGAAAAATGATTATTAATATGTTATATTCAAAATATTAAGTATTTAACAAAACTTTAATATTAAGTATTTAACAAAACAGGAACATTTTAGCAACGAAAGACTGGTTTCAGAAAAAAAAAGAAAATCATTCAGGAAAAAAGAAACAAAAAAATAAGAGCAACAACCAATAACAACTGACATTGCTCAGCAGGATGTACACCAAACTGAATGTATTTCAGCCTACAGTGTATACAGGCAGATACTTATTTTTGATTTAGGTGTTAAGTATTATTCCAGTAAGTAATCTCTCAAGGTGTCCAGAAGCTCAGCTGGAACAACTCTGGCTGCTCTGGCAGATAAAGACAGTGACATTTTAGGCTATTGTCAGGAGTGAGCATTGCCGTTGATCAACCCATGCTGGAGTATGGTGGCATGTGATTCTGGTTACGTTGCCAATCAGAGCAGAAAGTGACAAAATGGTGAGGAAAAAAAAATATACTTAAGTTTTAGTTTTCTGCTAGGAAAAAAAAACCTCCTACGTGATAGGCCTTTGTGTAACTTCCTACTTCACAAATGCTTTTTTTGTAGCAAATAGCTAATGTGAAGTACAACTGAAATTTCATTAAGTAATTTCAACTTTAGGATTAGAGGGATATGCAGATGAAAGTCATTATTTTTCTTTTAAAGCTGAATGTTTCAATGTAGCCAGCCATGAGGAACTATCTTTTAATATTATCAGTCATATAGAAAACCCTGACATGCCAGACTGTCTTCTATTCATCATAGCTATACTAACCTGAAACTAGTGTAGAAATTTGGGTTTAGCTCTATGCTGTGAAGGACTGCATATTTTTCCATTCCTGACTATCATTTATTTTACACAATGTAATTGTGATAAATTTCTGACATTACCATAGCCACCTGGTTATAGTCAAGTTGCCTGACCTGTGCAAGTCCTGTAGTCGTGATGAGTTGAGGGAACTTTAACTTAAAAAAAAGCTAAATGTTTTAAAAGCTTTCTTTACAGATTTGTCTAAGAGAATTCTCAGTGGCTAGGTTTCAAATTAATCTTCAATTTATATTGCATGGTATGGGTATGGTCTAAATCTCCACACTATTTTTCTTTTTGATATGGAAAAGAAAAAGATATAGTTTTGCTTTTTATAATTAAATAATTAATATTTCAGTGATATAAATTGATTCTTCATGTATTTTCAGGTACCAGGAGATTTGCATAGGTCTTATTAAAATTTTTATAGGAAATTCAGGAAATTTATCACCTTCTTTCTTTAGAAAGTCTGCTTTATGATTACCTCTTACAACAAGTTATTTGTAAATCAATACACGCATCTGACAGGTCACACTGTCCCATTGTACCTAGGAACCAAATCCTATTCAGTGGTGCTCCAGATACAGCATTAAATGATCTCCAGGTTCAGAAACAGTCATGAGTACACATGAGCTGAGAAGGTATACCTGCCGGAGTGTAAAATTTGAAATGGAGCCAAAGAAGGTCAGAATTTGCACTGACTGAGCTAACTGATGATTATCCTTTTTGAGTAGTGAAGACTTTGGATCGACTAGCAGTACATCAACACAAACTGTACATCATAAATCAGAAAGTACTTGAGATACAGCTGGTACAAGGCCAGTACTCGAACCTAAACATTAGATGTTGTCAAGTGGACTGATGCATTAATGACCTTTGTTTTTCCCTTTTCCATCAGATTGGCTCAGTTTCGTAACTGAGTAACTTTAATGTAAAAGAGATTTTTTAAATTTTCACAATGTTCTTGCATATATTATTGGTCACTATATGAAATTTAAAATGTTTTCATACAGTTATATGTTTTTCTTGTAAGGTTACTTTTTTTTTTTTATAATCTTCATATTGTTTGAAGCCACCCTACTAATATTGACATTTTTTTCCTAAATCTTTTAAATGTAAAATTTTAATCACAGCTTGTTGTTTACTTCCTCTGTTTCTTTAGCAGCTTTTCATGGGTTTCCCTCTCTTACTACTTGGCTGCTGCTAGAAGGGAATTTAAAGTGACAGATAGGAGAGCTCAGATCAATTATTTCTACTATGTGGCTTCTTTCTGCCCATGTTTCAGACATACTACAACCCCTCCCTCCCCCCGCGCCCAGTGGTTCAAACCCCTTTTAATTCATAAGAAAGAAATGTGTTTTGTTTTTCTTACAGCGTACAGTATTTTTAACCATGATATGTTATGATGTCTTCTTCAAATTGCATCCCTTCTTTATGTAGATAGGTACTGGAGTGTTGGGAGCAATTAACATAACTCAGAGAACTAATTTCCTGTGGTTCTTTAACTCTGTATTTATGGCTTTCAGAAGAGTGGATCTGTACTCTAAGGATTAGTACAGTCTGTAAATTTTAGTTGTCTGACTTCTTTCTTTTAAGGAATTAAGATAAGAAAAATTCTGTGGTGGCTGAAATCGCAGAGAAAAATGCACACTTTGTACATTCTTTTTCCTTTTTTCTATTTTAAAAAAATCACACTTTTAAGTTATGCTACAGAAATGCTTATACATCTCCTTTGTAGCTGGCTTTATTGCAAATGTATTTTTCTTTTTGAAATTTTTAAGCTAAACTTGTATGACCCAAAACCAGGCAACACTTAATCTGCACTCCTATAGCCGTTGCTCTACCATTGATTAGGAGAATAATTAGGTTAACATAGAACTGATTCAATTTGTTTCACGTAACAGCTTTTGTCAATGTAACATTTTTCTTTTCCTTCCCTCAAATCAAGCAGTTGTCTACACAGACTGATAGCAGTAAAAAAATGGTGAAAGAGAAATCACTGAAGAAATAGTATGCACCTCCATTTGTGCTTGCTCAAACCAATTTCAGCTGGGATTTTCCACTACAGATAGCAGACTGTTCTTAAACTGAAATCTAAATCAGATGCTGTTAGGCTCTGTGTGTACTAATGGCCTTTAAGGGCCCTAACTGGCCTCACCTGGGCCTACTCTTACCCTTGAGTCTCAGCCGCCATTTTAGCTCAGCTCAGGTGTAAGTCTCTTGCCCACGTCTTTAAGCTCATGTCTTTAAGCTATTGTTCTGCGGATCTTGAAGTTGTTTTGTTTTCTCACCTCAGTTGATATGAGGTGCCTGTGATTATTGCACTGTCCTTCCTGGACTACTGGGTGTGAGCCCTGCTATGGGCAATGAGCTCTGGCCTGTGCTGCTGCTGTTGCTTCTGCCTCACCACCCTGTGCCTGTGGCCCTTGGTAAGCACCTTGTGTGTGGGGCTCACTGGGGAAATTAAGATGGGAGGGTTGTTTTTTGTTTGTTTGTTTTTGTCTCTGGCAGGCAGCTTATTGTAAGGGTATCTTCTGAAGACTGTCTCCTTGTATGGAAACCTCATGGACTTGTGGCAGAAATGTGCCTAGGCTTTTAGGCTTTGTAAAGCCTGGCTCCCGTAGTGTGAGGGGAGACCGTTGATACAGCTGTGTGTTCTTGCTAATCTTGTCCTTTTGTTTTCTTGATGGTATTCCCCCTGTATGAAAGCATGCCTCTATCAAGTCAATTTAGACTTCTGTGATGGGGTTTTATTTTTGGTCTTAAATGCTTAATTAAGAAATTATAATTCATAGAGTCATACTTGGTAAGCTTTGCTGACCTGAAATGTATGTATGTATACATACATGACTGCTATAGCTTCTGCTTCCTAATCCTGAGTACTTCATTTAGTTTTCAGTGTCGTGTTCCTCTCATGTTCTCTGGTTGGCAGGAGATGTGGAACTCTGCCATGTGATTATTGAAAAGGGAAAGACTTGAACTACTGGCAGGAAATGGTGTATGCTCCACCACACAAAATCAGGTTTAACTTTCACACTGAATCTTCTGGTATGTTCTTCTACGCCTGTTCTGAGCCCCAGTCTTCTGGCCCCTTCTGAGTTTTTTTTTTTTCCTGAAAACTTGGTGCACAGGCTATACTTCCTCCTACTTATTTCTTAACGTTCTTTAACAAGTAAAACAAGGACTCATAAGAGAGTATAAGGTGAAGACTTAATAAATTTTAGCTGTCTTCTGATGTAATTTAGCAATGAAAATATTAAAAAGTAGCCCATAGTAGGGGATTTAAGCATGTATTTGCAACCAGTGACTAGAGATTATAGTTGGGACGTCTCTTTCCTTATTGGGATTGTAAAGCACATTACTGTTTCCTTTTTGTGATGTTCTTACTTCACTGGCTAAAAATCTTGATTATGCTTTTAAAATGAGTGTAGTTCGCATAATTGGAAGCATTGGGGACATTTAATAGACTTAAACAGAAAATGGATGATGTTTGAGTAAGTCTATCAACTTGCATATCTTTGTTTTTGAAACTTCTGGTAGAATGCTGAATTGCTCTGTGCAATTGGTGAAAAAAAAAAAAAAAGGAAAATAAAAAAAACAGCCAAACATCATTGGTTGTTTGCAGCAAATACTGCACATTGTATCACAACATCCTATCCCCTTACTGAGAGGGGAAGAAAAAAGAACAACCTACCACAACTCAAGGGCAAAAAAGGTATTTCAGTGAACATCTGAATCTTACCAGACCCTGAAAAAACATTTTTTTTTTTTTTTTTTTAGAAAGTTCATTCTATGTGGAGAGTAGGAGGATGTTCTGCTTTAGAATGAATATATTCTATCATTCAGGATGTGAGGGAAAAGGCTTGGAAGAAAAAGGATTTTCAGTCTGTAAATGATCTGCTTTTTGCTGGCTGAACCTACAAAGCATACACTAGTGTGATTCCTGAGAGTCCAAATTGACTAAAATCGTGTCAGATCCAGCCATAAAAGGAAAGGAGAGAAGGGAAGAAGATTTTTACAGGGCTACATAAAATCTTGTCACCCTTCCTGCCCTGTATGTGGGTGGTGTAGACTGTAGAAACAGCTAAAAGACCTTGGGGGCATACAACACTCAGTGTTAGCTTCTTGTCTCTGTTACGCCTAGATTATGCTACAGAAGCTTAATTAGTAGGGAACTCAATTGGTCTGATTGTGTCTGGAGAATCTGTCTAAATTGGTGATTTACTGAGCTGGGAGAGTTGTTGGGGCACCTTACGTACAGATGCTATGCTGCAGTGATGGTCTTGTAGTTCCCAGCGTCACAGAACTGTTGACACTTTTTAAACGAATGGTTAAATGATCTCAGACTCTGGCAAGACTCAGGACCTCATTTTCTGTTTTATTTCTGAGCTTCTGCTCATAATCATAGGAGCTATAAACTTTTTATTTTCCATGTCAGAGACAAGTTACAGGTTTACTTTATAACTCCCTATTTCTTTAATTCTTTTACATGTATTTAGTACCTTGTGGGTAGTCAGAAGACATAGTCTACTGACTTTTAAGTCGAAACTCATAACTTAAGGATGTGTGATGATGTCTTTAAGCCAACAGAAAGTATGCTATGGAAGCTGGATGGCTTTTCAGCCCACAGTCCATATGCTGAATGCTGTATATTGATGTCTGATGTGGAAACTTAGAGTAAGAGCGCTTGCATTGAGACAGATTTGGCAAAAAATTCAAAAGTCAAAAGAAGAAGGTGGAGGAAGGTGTGGAATTAAAGGGAATTCTGCCAGCAGTTACATGGCACAGCACGAGTCAATTAGATTTTTCTTTTTCTCTTCCCAAAGAAGTTTTGAGGCTGCTTGAGAGCACAATACGTAAGGTATGAAAGATTTTAGCTCTTGCTTGCTGTGATAATAATTCACAGCCCTATGATGTGAACTAGGTACTCAAAAAGAACTTTCAGTCAAGAAGAAAAAGGTTGCTTTAAGGAGTTCAGCTGTCCTAGTCATTGCCCAATTTAAAGAGAATAGAGTATGAGGTGTACTACTGTCTTTGACTTTCTGCTTATGGAATATTCAGAATGTTTGCTGTGTATGAAATTAGCTGAATCTAATCTTGCAGACTCTGTATCTAGGCTCAGAATGGGAAGCCAAATAAACACCTTATGGGGTCTGCATTTTAACTGAGAGCTGAGGAAAACATTTGCTGTGCCTACAGGACTTGCTGTCTGTCTCTCCTG
Organism: Penelope pileata; assembly: GCA_013396635.1. NCBI lineage: Eukaryota > Metazoa > Chordata > Aves > Galliformes > Cracidae > Penelope > Penelope pileata. Next base: position 71,136 of record WBMW01000681.1, on the reverse strand, counting down.
TTGACAGTGTACCACTTTATATAGATGAATACACACTCACTGGAGCGATGAGCTAAATGAATTTGTGCATAGTGTCAGTTGACCTGAAATTAGTTTTCAGTGAGTAAACGTTTTTGGAAAAAAGACTGTCCAATCCTGATAGAAACATGGCTGTGATAGACCCAAGCAACTTGAGCTTTCTGAGCCTGCTGTTTCCTTTGGAATTTCTCTTGTTTGATGAATTGCCATAAAGCAGATGAAAAGGAGGAAACTTGGGGGTGTTTTTTTTTTTTATTTCCCCTGGTGGAATAATTAATTCAAGCTTAGGCCTGAATCTCACAATTTGTTGTGTGTTACAGATCGCTGAGTCTCTGCAGAACCCTGTGGGCTTCTCTAAGACACTCTGCAGGAAAACAGCTATCTGCCTTTGCAGGACTTTAGATCTAAGCATCCTTCTTAGGACACTACCATTGTCTCAGAGGGTGAATAATTTCCTTCCTCTGGCCTAACTTTTCTCGCCTTGCATCTGAAGAAAGCTCCCATGGAGTTCAGGAATAGTCCACTATGTGATGTCAGAAATATAAAACCTGGGGAGAGATTGAGGAAGTGAGATTCAAATGCAGTTTTTATTACAGACACTGTAGGAAAATCTTCTTTTATCTTCTTTCTTTGTGTCCCACGGTATCTCCTTAAAAAATGCATCATCATATTTGCATGTTTGCTGTACAGGCCTTTCTATGCAGTGGGAGCGTGTTTCTTGGGCATAAATGTCATGCTAGTACATCTCTCTGACTTCCAGGTTGGCTTTGGCTCTCTTTGCTCTTTGAGCTGACTAGAGCTACCTGGGGCTGATCTGTACCTAGCAGAGATGGATTTTTGAGTACATTTTATTGAGCAGCTACACGTATCATGTTGTATGTAGTTTAAATAATTGTTGGCTTTAAAAACATGTCTCAAGGGAGAGGAGGCCAGTGTTGCAAGCCTGTTATTTATTATTATTGCCATTGCGATCCTGTTCTTGCTAGGTTCTTTCTGAACCTGTGAACTCTCTAACCGGTCAGGTAAAACAAACCACAAATGAAGAAAGGTTAGAATGTAAAATGCACAGGTCTGTGTTAAAGTGCTATTTTATCTGCTACCAAAATTGTATGTTACAAAGGTGAAGGGAACTATTAGAGAACAGGTGCCCTGAATGAGAAAAGATTTCAGACCCTGGACCTAGAAGCCTCCTTGTTGATTTATTTGAGAAAACTACAGTAGTTAGTACTTGATTCAGAGCAAAAAATGGAGTTTCTCCACTCTTCATTTTCGAGTAAAGACAAATGAGCTTTCATAATGGACCTTGCCCTGCCAATAGGAATAAATGACTGTGATTTCTGAACAGTTTCAAGGAGACCTGGAGACTCAATATGCAAAATCTCTCATTCTATCATTGAAAGTGCAGCCTTGGATTATTACTGACAGCCAAGATGCAGTTAAACTAAAGGTCATGCAGACTATTGACAATAATAAATTCCAAGATTTGCTATCTTTTTGCTGAGGCCCGCGTTAGGCCATGCATCAAAAACCTGTATTAAAAAAAAAGTGGTTTGCCCTCGCCCGATAAAAAAAAAAAAATGCAATGTACATTTTTCAAGCTTGCTTCTTTGAATGAGCTAGAAAAGGCTTCATATTTCATGTTTTAAATTAATGCACTGGGAGAACTGCCCACCAAACAATCAGTTTAATCCTCTGTGCCCACCTGTAGTGTATAATTGAAGTTGCATAAAATAATCTCCTCATAGTAGGTGTAGAAATCTATGTGATAGTGTATTTGAATAAAGGCTGAGTATAAACACTACTGAGTTAATTCAGTTTTCAGCATATAAGCCTGAGGTGTTTTTTTCTTTTTTTTTTAAAAAAAAGACAATATTGTAGATTGAGTAATTTCCTGTTTCTAAATGGGAAACAAATATACCACATGCCCTAAGTTTTCAAAATTTTTTTTTTCCATTTATTGTAGGCAATTCTGCTATAGAAGCATTTGCACAATGCAAATTGTATTGTACAAACAGCGCCAAGTAACATTGTTTTCAGCAGAGGGTAACAAGTTGGTCTCTGATAGCTGAGTCTCAAACTGATGACTAACAAAAAATGGCATCTTCAATTGCTATCACTCCTGTGGGTTATCTCCCATATACTTAGTTTCAGAGCAGTGAGATTTACTAAATGTACGTATGGATTTTTAAGATACAGTTCATGTATGTGAATTTGCTCGTTAACATGTGACAAAGATTCTTGATGGCTGAATCTAACTGTAGCTTGAGAATGAGGAAAGCAATAGAGAGACTGATTATTTTAAAATCTATGGCTCCAATACCACCTATTAGATAAATAAACACATAATTAAATACTTCCTCAAAGCACACAGAACAGTAAGAACACATAAGGGACTTTACATTTCACACATAGTTGCTTTTTCCCTGTTAACTTAAATCTCTTTACTGTATTGTGTTTAGTTGTTGTTAAGACTCCTCTTAAATTGCTCAATTACATTAGTGTTTATGTAATAAGTAAACATAAAAGTACATACAATTTCTAAATATTCTCTCCCTGTGTCTTCTATGCTTTTAATATTTTTAATAGATCATCTACTGTGAATATAAAATAATTGCACTCAAAACTTGTATTTTAATAGTCTTCATAGGAAAAGTATGCATCTGAATTGAATTGCTTAATATTAAGCTTTTAAACTATTTGATGTAGAGTAGGTAGCTTTGACTTAGATATTTTCTATGGCTTAAAGTATTTCAGTACTGTTTCAGCAGTTGCCTGATGAGATGAGGAGAGTTTACGTAGTGCCGCTGCTATGGTTTCAGATGCGTGAAGTAACCAGGATTTGCACAGTGAATATCTCCCAAATTGCTGTAGAAACACTGGAGAAAATCTGTCTACTGTTACCTTTCAGATCTATCCTTTCTCATTTGAATGACGTGTTGACCTCATATGTGTTAAAATGAAAGTAAAGTGTAATCAGCTTGGTCTTCGCTTTCTTTTATGTTTTAGACTTGTAATTGGGTTAAACTGTGATATTTCCTAATTTCCAAAATTGTGTTAAAAAGTGTTTTACAAAATGCTGTGAAGATAATACACGTGTGTAGGTGACACAGAATTCAGATCTAAACTTCGGGAAAGATCATTAACAACATAAAGGTCCATCTATCTAGGCAGTATAGGGGACAGGGCATACCTGTCTACAGCTGTTCTAAATTTTGTGTTGTTTGTGGAATGTTGAAATGTAGGACTGGAGTTCATTATATTCTGAACACCCTCAGCCCTCGGTTTTTACTGATAGACTTTCAAAAAGACCCTGTACTTCCTTCATTTGCAGATTTCTTAATGGCCTAAAAAACAATGACTACTTAAAAAAAAAAAAAAAAAAAAAACCAGCAAAGATTGTGGAAGTGAATATAGGCAGAGGGCACTCTACCATCCTTGTACCTATTAAAGAAATCACATTTCTTTGAATAATAGGGTAAAAATGTTGCACAGCTAAAAAGAGACAAAAGGATTTTTTCCAAGTAGAAAATTGCTTGGGTTATGTGACTAGAGTTTTAAACTTTTTGATCATTTTTGTATCAGGAGATAAATAATTTGGCTAGTTGTTCTTTAGCATTCCATGTACTAAATATTGACTTTCAGAAAAAATGCTTGAGAATTCAAATCAGCTGAAGGTATTTTGTATTTTATAGTATTATCCTTATCCTGTATTTCATAATGTTATCCTTACTGTGTGTTGCAAGTTTGCCTTACAGGGAAGATAATATTCAAGCTACATTTAGACAATCTTTGTAGTGAGTGAAGGCTTGCAGCAGTGAGAGCAGAAATAGCTCTAGAACACCCCACAGAACATGATTCTGTGTGTAACTGTGCAGGAGGGAGCACAGCAACTGGTGTGAATGTGGTCATACCTAATGCTATACAACATTCATTACTAAAAATCTGGTTTTGAACTGATACTGGTTAGGCCACCACGGCAATAACACTCTTAGTGCCTTGTGCTTATTAATGCCAAGTTTTGTTTTGATTCTCCTTTTTTGTCAGTCTTATGCTGGTATTACCCATTCTGGATAAGTAGTACCTACGGAACTGGTGATGCCATTGTTATGGACTAAGATGAGGGAGTTCCACAAGTATATGTGGGATTGGTATCTTGTCATTTGAACTCCCAAGTTAATACGTATGTTTTGCTTTTAACTAGCTCTTAAACAGGGTGGTTCTGAGCAGCTATCTGAGGTTCTGTGCAAAGCCTGACTTAACCACCACATCAAATTATAAAAGGGAAAAATGTAATTCCCTCTGAAAAGCTCACAGAAATAAATTTCAATTGCCAAACTCCCCAAGGTAACTGTGGTGAGCTCATATTCCCTCAGAGCTCTCCATTTGCATTACTTCCCTTTCATAAATTATGCAGCTTGACTTATCATGCTATCATCCAGCTGTTAAAAAATTTGTCTTGTGTGCCCAGAGGTAGGTTATTAGTGCAGAAAGACTTTTAACACTCCCTGCTACTGCAGTCGCAGACCCTGCCAACCTGAAGGATTGATTACTGACCACGCTGCTCTGTGTCTCCCCTCAGCAGTGTCTGGAGGTGGTCAGGATTCTGAGGCTGCTTGCACGGGTGTGCAGTGGCTATCTCAAGATATTACTGCTGTTTTTTTCAGGCAATTAGGCTTAGGGAACAACGTGTACTCGGAATGATGTGTGTTGGAACTAAGTCTTGGAACTGTCTTTAGTCTTATTTAATGGTTCTCTTTGTTCCCAGTGTAGCAGGGAGGCCTGTCAGCTGACCTGTGCTTTGAACCTGACCAAATGAGTTTAAAAAGTTCTGATATATTGGAGGCTTTGAGGCTAAACGTAAGAGTTCTGATTCGCTCCTGGGAGTTGCTTTTGGTGGGAGGGTGGCAGCCATGGTGGAAGATGGGAGATGGAGCTTTGTGTTGTTTTACTTCAATTTAGAATTTCTACCTTTACACTGATTACTTGGTGCCCTGAAATGCCTTGTGTGAGTCATTCAGGGATTGATAGAAATGTGACTGCGTACACAATATTCTATTTAGGTTTTTACGTGAATTCACTTTGAAATCACGACAACATTTCTGCTGTGAGGCTTTTTTGTTCAAGTACATCACTCTGAATCCATTTTTAGACAGATTATATCCCATTTTTATCATTAAGGATAAACTGTTATTACCTCCCGTGTCCTTCTACCACAACAGTGCATTATTTATATAAATAGATAACATGGTAGAAACCCATTTGTAGCAATTCTGAAGTCTTTGATGATAGGCTAGATGTGTGCTAGGATAACATTATGCTCTTCTAAGCGTATATAAAAGTCTTGTTTCTTTGCATTTTTCTAACATACAGCCCAGGACCCCTGTTTTGGAACATTTGGCCTGCTCTTGTCAAGAAAGGCTTCAGATCTGTTTAGGTAATCATCCAGAAGCATCGATGTTAATTTGCAGTCTGCAATCAAATGATGTTTCTAATGATGTAGCTCTTTGTGCGTGTTTTTAGAATAGTACAATATCGGTGTACCCACAGTCTGCTGTATGAATTCAATATTTCAAGTGTTCCATTCAATGCAAATGCAGAAGCTCCTTTGTAAGATGTAGGTGTACTTTCTTTTTGTGTTTGCACTGCTTTGGTAGGTAAAGAAAACTTGAATATTAGTATTTAAAATGAGCAAAACTAAAATTCCGTTATCGTGCAAGACAAGTACATAATTTGTTTCACAGCAGGAGAATCTAACTGTTATAACCGAAGCTCTATTTCTACTTAAATTCACTCATAATATTTTCCCAGAGAAGGTGTGAGAAAGGCAAGAGAACACAAGGGGACTAAGATCACAGTCCACTGAAATAATAAATTCTTCAAAGTCAGAAAGACAGAAACTATTTTGATTTTTTTTCAAACAGATGTTTTTGATCTGCTATGTAGGTCACAGTAACTCATATTATGTCCTGTAATGTGTATATTTATATGATCATATTATTATATAGTCTACACATATAATGCCATATTAATTAACATATAGAAGTACATAGTAGTTATTGTTTTTCCTTATCATTCTGGTGTTTTCTTTAGAATATGTATGACTCCCTGAAAGTGGAATAAATGGAGCTAGTTACCTTGTCAGCATAATTTGAAAACTTCTTACTCCTATCTGACTTGAAATAACTGGAAGGTCCAGTCAGAAGCCAGTGATCATTTAATACTTCCATTGCTTCAGTGTAGGAGAATATTCCACTTGATATCGGTAGAATATTGCAAAAGAGAAACCAAACAATTTTAGTCTGCGTTGTTCTAATCGACTACTGAAGACATATGCCTGTATTTCACTTTTAAATGCAACACTTCATACACTCCCTCAAGCAGGTGTGATATGAACAAAGCCAACAGTTTGGGATTTACATAAATCAAATGCAAACAACCTTTATGAAGGGTGTGACCAAATGCTATCAAAGAAATAGTATGTGGGTGGGAGATAAACTGCTTTTAAGCTTCACATTACAGATTGGTTGTGGACTTATTTTACAAAGGAAGCATAATAGCTGGAAATTAACTGTTGTCTAGCCCTTAGTGAATTCAGCTACAAACGTTTAGACTGTGATTGCAGAATTTTTCTGTCACATACATCTGCTGCATCTGTACATTCCTAGAGTCAGTTTGATGGCATAATTCTGCGGTCTTCCTGTATGAGAAGGTTTTTAACAGCAGTTTGCTGAACTATTTGTGTGGAGAAGGGATACAGAGCCAGGCATGGGAATTCTGGTGATCTTTTACATGAAGAGTGTGTTGATATTGTAATGAGTGATTCCTTAGACTTCGCTGAGACTAGGTCCTTCTGCAAAAGTTACTGCTCTCCTTTGTGGATCCCAGATTAGTGAAGTTTTGTGAAGATTCATGAAGGCAAGGTATTCATAGGTGAGGCTTTAACCTATTTGATGGGATGTTGCTGACCACTAAGCAAGGAGCGCTCATTTTGTAGAAACTGCCAGTCTTCAGCCAGCAATGCAGACTTTGTGGGAACATGAGAAGCACTGGGCAAAAGAAGACTCCCTACCCTAGCAAAAGGGGATCTTGGTATGCTTCCAGGGTCAGAATTCCAGTGCCATGATTAAACTCGGAAGCACTCCTCAGCTACATGCCCAGATGTCTTCCAGGTACTTCCCAGATCCATACAGAATACCATGCACAAGGAAAGGAAACCTGGGCAAGCAGGCTGGTGAGAGCTGTGGTGTGTGCTGGCCTTGTCTTAGCTCTGGGCTTGCTGGAGGCAGGGCTGCAGCAGTGCTGTGGGAAATGCTGCCCACATAGCATAGAGGGAGGCAGAGCTGTGATCGGGCTTCCGTGAGTTAGCTTTGAGCACTCATTAAATGACTGGTGTCTCAAGCTGAGACACTTCTGAAATGGATAAAAAGGCAGCTCAAAAAAGGAGAAAGTTCTTGGACATTCAGTTCTTTTTAAGGAGCTAGGCCTCAATTATTGTTTAAGAAAGGAGATGATTCTGTTCTGCTCTCAGATGGAAGCAGTTCAAACAGTCCTGTTCTTTAGGTGATGGATTGCTTTGTGGACTGCTAATGTTTGTGCATTTACAAATAGTACCATTCCAGGATGCAATCATCACATGAACATGCATATAAAAAGGAAGAGCCTCATTAAAAGAGTTGGTTCCAGACGCTAGAGCCAAAACATCAATCCTTTCTTACCAAATGACAATTAATTGTCCTTAGAACTTGGATTTAACTGATTATAAATGCATTTTACTCTAAGGACTAACATAGCAACTGGGTCAGTGGCTGCAATACCATCCTCGTCAGTTATTTGATGGATAAAGGCATCTGACACTACCTTCACTCTTTGAAAGGCTTCCAGCAGATTCTTCTGTCATTTTGTGACTGCATTCGATCTTTAGCTTTCAAAAACAATAAAACATGTAATGACTTTGTAGTTGCTAATGCTGCATATTTATCAAGAACCAGAAAGAGTCTACCCTCAAGCATAATACTTTCATTTATTGTTATTCAGAAGGGTAATAGTATTTCCTCATAAGAATTTATTAAAGTTATTTTAAATGAAGAATGAACCATATGTAGGAAATTCGGGGTGGATAAAGCGTGTAATTTCTTTCTTGCGTTGTGGGTAAGAAAAGTATGTTTCTTGAACCACTTTGAAGGCAAAGTATTATAGCATACAAAAAGAATAAGCGGAGTGACTCTTGATGTTTATAAATATTCTTTAATTATTTACTAAAACTAATTTAGTGCCTGAGCAATAAGAGCCTGACTGCGGTTGAGCCAAGTATAGACAGACACTTTGTTAGCTTTCTATATGCAGTTGTCAGTGTAGGTTAATCCAGGCCTGACACATCCTCAGCTTCACTCAAAGGCCCCTCAGCACAGACTGCACTTCTTATGAATAGTGTCAGCTGGTGTGATGGTTTTGTTTGTGATGCAGCACTACCAGTGAATTGAGCAGAAGCTGCTGCTTACTTCCTACTAGCTTGTGAATCTGAAACACTTCTTAAGAATAATAAATAACTAACTGTATAAAATGCAACCAGGCAAAAACTGAAGCAGACAAAAAAATGCTGGAATATACTCATTAAAAAGAGGTAAAGATTTGCATGTCAGTCATCATAAGTGAAAGATCAGGCTATCTAAGCTCACAAACTTTGCAAACACTTGTTTTTATTTGGTAAAGACAAATGAAGTCATCAGTAAGTTAATTGTATCATCCTAAGCAAAATACAGCCTTAAATGATGTGGCTGTGCAATGTGTCAAGAATACTGTAAAATATATTTCAAAAAAGCTTTTCATGTTGTCTTTTTCTTGCAAGTATTCATTTGTTCTGTAATTATCAATTTTGGGGGAAGACTGATTTCAGCTATAATATTTTTGTAAAAATAAAAACCAGCACAATGTTATGGTATTAGAACATCACAACTCATTTCTTTTTGCTGCAGAGATTATAGTTGAGTTAACATACTTGACTGAACAAATTTTTCTGGAAAGTGGGTGTTTGACATTTTCAGAAAGCAGTATTTTAAAGTGTATTTTCCATTTGAAAATAATTTAAGTTTTTGCTAATGGGTCAAATTGTTCAGGTTACTCTTGACAGTGATGTGATTTTTAATTTCAAATGTGAACTTCTCATTTATACTCTTTATGGCACTTCTAGTAAAGTTTAGTCAAAGAGCATGAGGGCTTTATAATTCTTACACTGAAGTCCCAAGGGAGACTTTTTTCTCCTCAGTCAATTGACTGAAAGAACCGAGCTCTACAATTTCTCTATCTGTTTTAAACTGTACTCCTTGTCGTACATGAGTACACAAAAGAAAATTTTTACATTTGCTGAGACTTCAGGATGATCCCAGTTACCTGAAACTCCCTGTAGAACTAATGGCCCATGAGTGGCATAAGACATCTTCCATATTTAAGAAGTTTGTTCTGTGATTACATGAACCATGAAGAAGTCTTTTTTCTCCTCTTTTGACTATAGAGAGAAAAAAGTGACAAGCTAAGATGTGTATGTCTGCATTTTAGACTCTGAGGTTAGGTATGGATCTCACCTTAAATATTATCCAAGCTCCTGTCGAGTTGGTGTAAGACTTGTCATTAATTTTCTGGTTCTGTGAATCATGTTCCTAATGAGTCATCTGGGTGAATATTAGATAAGACTATTGAGCAAAATGTTCCTCCCTGTGCTAGAAAAAATGTCTTCAGTATATGTTATAAAAGATTAATAATGTTAGGAAATACTTTTTTCTTAAGCAGAATATTATTGCAGCTTACGTTAATTAGTAATAAAAATGTATAACAAACAATGACGTGAAGTTTTGATGTTTATGTACCTGAACTTGCACAACAGCTATGGGAAATAATGTTTTATGAAAATCTTTGCCTTCAGTAAGGTACAGAGCAAGGACATCACATTTCATGAGCTGAGCAAATGGATTTCCTTAAGTATTTTATTAAGGGAAGAATTGTGCTTTACAGCCTAGAAGTCATTGAAGTGAAAATTTATCAGTGGCATCCTACAAGTGCATTTATACTGTTTTTGCACCACAATAAATCAAAAAATGCTTCTGTAGAAGAAGATTACTTTAAATTCCCTAAATAGGAAAATATAGATGCTTGAGGACTTATTAGTCTATGTAACTACTCAGCTAGTGCAAATCTTAATTTAAACCGGACCTTACCATAGGGTATTCCACAGCAAACCATTATGAAATATTGTAAATATGATTAATGGCATATGCAAAATGAGAAAAATGAGAATTTGTTACTTTTTTTTTAAGTTCCTTTTTATGCATGCACAAGACTGCTGATCTTATAATTGGCCATTATACTGTCTAATCAATTTTAAAATAAATGATGTGGCCAATAGAGCATGGATTGCTTTGAAGCCCTTCAAAGAGTGGGGGAAATGCCAGATTCTTTTATTTTTGCTGCAACCCACAATATCACTGCTGCAAGCATCCCAATTGCTGAGTTAGCCTTTTTAGTGGCCAAGAGGAAAAAAATATGGTGTGTTATGACTTGCTCACCTTCCCACTCATAAGCCATTATTGGACAGCAGCATCTTCTAATTCAGCGTATGCTGTAGGCTTTCTTTTTTTACTTGCAGCAATACTCTTCAGGGTACTGAAACGATACTGTAGTTATCTTCTGGTGACAAATTCTTTGTGCACTAATCCAGTATAGTCTGACCTTCAGCTTCCTTATAGTGGTTATCGAAGTTCTGAAGCAGTAGGTGCTACTTGATGGTGTATGAAATGTGCGATTAGTATTGACTTGGCTTAAGCATCTTTCATAGAATCTATTTAACACTGCAAAAGTAGGCAATATTTGGCCAATTAAAAATTGTATGTTTCATAGCACATACCTCCTCTCCACGTTTCAAACTTGTTGGTCTGAAAGTATTACTTTCATCTGAAGACATAACACGTGCTTATCTCACATGTGTATTGAAGGTACTTAATGTATATTCACCAAACCCTGCTCACTTGGTCCTGCCGAGATCTCATCATTTTGGAGAGCTCTTTTATATTGCTTTTTTGTAGAGATACCTAATTATTTGCAATGTAACCACAGCTTCTGTTAATTCCCAAGGTCTGTCTAAGGGAAACTGTCGTTGAGATAAAGTGGGGGACAAAGAATAAAAATTTGTTGGTAGAGACCTCGTGGACACTGCCCTTCACATCCACAGAGGTACAGAGAAGTATCAAATGTTGAAAAGGTGTCTCAGAATACAGTTCTGTTCAGGTCAATATGGGTTGTCATAACTTCTGAGCTCGTCAAATTCAACTCCATGTTTAGTCACTTGTGCTGTATTATGTGTATAAATATCCTTTTATTCAAATTATGCTAGTTATCATTAGAATCTATCTATTAACGTGCCTTTTTCATTCTCTGAAAGTTTCTTTTAAAATGTTTGAGACTTGCTTAAAATTCTAGTGGATTACTTTCATGAGCAGTGTACTGCCTGTGAGTCTATACAAGCGTGTAGATGTTTAATAATTTTTATTATTGTTTAATGTTTAATAACTTGTAATGTTTAATAATTTTGTTTTTATAATATATGAAAATATATACAAAACTATAAACAAGTGATAAACTGGAGCTATGTTATAATCCAAATCCTTCACCTTTCAACTACAATGTCTGCTACTCTGAAATCACCAGTCCCACTCACCGTGGTTTGAAAGCAGTTCGAGGATTGAATAGCTAAATGACAATTAGATGATTGATGATATGAAATCAAATCTTGACTCATTGCGAGTAGTAAACTTTTAAGAAAACAAACAGGTGTCTATAAGACAGAACTGCCACTAATATACGTCAAAACTAGATGCTTCAGGTTTTAAGTGTACCGGTGTAGATATTGTGCAAAATTCAAGAAATTCTGAAGGTTATTACTTCTGAATGTTATCTCTAGTAGCTTTGCAGCTTGACTTGTGATAAAGTTACTGTTATTTTATTAATTGTAGCTTAATGATTTGTGATTTTAGATGTATCCAGCAGTATGCACGTGTGCAGTTGTTTTAGAGCATTTCAAGAGATTGGTACATACAATGATGTGTATTTCTACATAAACTATCACAGAGAGCTTCACCACTTGTAAGTGCCTGCACTTACAATGGTTATAGTTGAGCATGAGATCATTATATATACTTCTTCCATAGGTAACAGAGATAATACACATTGTTTAAAAACATTCCTGAGGTTGCAAAGTCAACAGCTTGATATTTACGAGGTGCTAAAACAGAGGCTGTCTGTGCAGCTCTAACTATCTCTACTGGTATATATTTATAATACACTGTAATTATGCAAGTACAAGCCACTGCTATTTTTTCTCAGCAGCCCCTTACTCCTCTGAGAAAGGATTCTTTCCTCTTATTTTAAATTTTCTTGTCATGCTGTTTTTTGGAGAGTGCTTGGCCTGTGCCCCAACTTACTTACCCTTCATGTCTGTTCCTACAAGCTTTTTTGCCAACCTCAATATAAATTTAGTTTTTCACATGCAGTAATTAATTTAGCATCCCAGTTTATTAATGGTGTTATATTGTTCCTCAGTAGTGCTGCTATTCAAGTGATAGATCATCAATCAGGAAATGAAATGAAATGGAGCTGAGGACATAGTTAGTGAACATCTGTTGGGGAAAAATGTCTTAGACAGCAGGCCTTCAAGGCATGATTGAAGCATTGGTATCAGACTGCCTTTTACACTTTTTTAGTCTACTACAGTTTTTCTTGTGAATTTTGATGGATATTGATAAGGACACAGTGCAGTCCTGGTGCAATAACCTTTCCTTTGAGAAATAAGTGACTGTGAAAAAGAAACAAAGAAGCTGAGAGCTTGGTTTTAAATGGTCTCATAAAAAATTTTTGTCTACTTTTTGTTGTCACCTGACAGCATTATGAAGGAACACAGAATATGTTGTCTTTTCTATCTATGATGCTCCTGTAAGTATGAATGTGGATATTGTGGGATCATTTGTTTGGATTGCCCTACTAAATATGTTGAAACAGTGAAGTATGTCATAATGCATTATGATGATAGAATTTGAGTGTTTTAGCTACAAAAGGATAAAGAATAATCTGTATTTGCGTAGGAAGCAATTGGCCAAGATTATACTGTGGCTTTTGATATTGTTATAAACTACTGAAATTCTCTAACTCCTGTTAGAAAAACAAAAAGAAGGAAAAGTCACCTTTTGCCTATAGTTTCTGTATTTTGTATCTAGTGCCAACTGTTTTCTGTATATTAATTTCATACTGTTATGATGACTATAAAGAATTTTTTGTGATGTCTTTGAAGATGTCCCTGCTACTTAAGTTCATAAAAACTCAGATTGTGAAGTTTGTTTGCGTGCAGGCTCAAGTTCTGGGATCTGTTGTGTGATGGGGCTAAGCAGTTCCATATGGATCTAGGAACCTGTGATCGGGAGGTGAAGATGAGAGACTTTACTGAGAGGTATTGCTGCACCCTAAATACCTGGGTATGGAGTTGTATGGAAACTGACTTAGGGTGATTTGAGTTGTCCGTTCTAGTAGTAATGCATACATTCAACTCAGCAACATCTTTATAGAAAAGCTTATGGCAAGATGTATTTACTGGTGGTTGACTTCATTGAAATGGAATATAAATCTCCATGCTGCTTGGGACTGTAAATTTCTTTTGCTGAATGTGAGTACTTGTAGCATCACTAGTGTATGTGGCAAGCCTCCCAATCCCCTTCTAGGTGGCTTTATAAGTATATTGGTAATACATACATTTATAGAACACGTTTCTCTTGAATATGCGTTGGATTTGGTTCTGCTTCACATGGAGTATGTGTATGTGTTTTATTCCTTGTCTAAGACATAAAAAAAAATAAAAAAAAAAATACTAAGGTATCATTTACAGTATAGTCCACCTATACACTTTATCAATTACTATGCTTTGCCTTTTAAACTTCTATCATTTATTATAAGTACTTCTTTCAATTTTCCATATTCTTTGCTTCATCTGTTCGTGCTCACCCTAGAAATTAGACTTTATTATTGATAAACAATTACAGTAAGCTTGTTTTACTGCTTACTTAATTAGTCAACTCAAAGATACTTTTATATCTATAAACATTTATCAAGGGAAGCATCAATGGCAGCTCACAGAAGGCAAATATAGTCAGTCCCTTAAAATTTTCTCTTGATGAAAACTACTTTGAAAAGGCAACTCCTTCACTGCAGAAACAAGTTTAACAATTTAGAAATTGATCAAAAGATAGATAATGGAAGTATCTGATTACAAAACTAATGAGTAAATCTGAAAATCCTGAAAAATGAAACGCTCATTTCTGGCTGAGGTGATTAAAATAGCCTTGATGTTGCTACTTTAAAAACAAACAAAAAAGCCAGCCAAAGTCTTGATTCCTTTGTGAATCAGATTCCAAGCTTGCAGCAGAAGAACCTGTCTGAGAAAGGCTATGGGGCTGACAGAAGCAGAAGCTGAAAGAGGGAGGCATATATGTGTTTGGGGGCAAAGGAATGGGAAGATGCACTGCAAGTGCAGTACTTCACTCCCTTTGTATAAGGTTGCTCGTGACAGAATAGCAGTAATAAACTGGAGGAAGCAAAGTAGAGAGGTGGGAAGATGGCTAAATAGTGCTGATTAGAGCTACAATGGCAGGAAAGAAGGCTAACTGAAATGTTACTTGGAGATGGAATGGAAAACTATTGCTTTGACTGTTTTGTCTCTGTTATTGGTGACAAATCTGTCATACTGAACTATTTTTGAAAATCTGCTTACATATGTAACGATTTGTGAATGTCTGAAACATCCAACCCGCTTGTAAGTAGTGATGATGCATGCTAACACAAATAATTGCCTATACATTATTTTTTAGGATCCCTTGAATGGAAAAGGATTTTTTGTGAGTAACTAATGAATTTATGTTCCTGTCTTTTATATGCAACTGCAATATCAATCTTCATGACTTCACAACACTTCATAGTGTCTTAATTAAAATCATGTTCTTTGTGTACATTCAACAGCCTTTTGTGTACAATGAGGTGCTGTTCTGTACCAGGAGATGCTGGTTCATTGTGATTGCAGTAAGGTACTTAGACTGTTGCTTAAAATGCCATTTATGAGAGCCAGCACTAATAATGAGAGGACAGTGTGGATAATCTCTCATGTCTCTACATGCTGAGAACTCTGAGTTTTGTTGTATCGAATGGCTCTCTGATCAGAGCGCAGCATGCTGTGCAGATCCCATACGCTGGAAAATTGTCCCTTTTTGGGCATTCAAGCTCTTACAGGATTTTCTTACAGAAAAGCCACTTTATTCCTTTGCAACCTACTGTAGGGAACGTGCTTTGAGCAGGGGGATTGGACTTGATGATCTCCAGAGGTCCCTTCCAACCCTCTATGCTTCTGTGATTTCTGCTGTCAGATAGCAAAGATGCTCACGTGGGTCCTTGTTGCCTTGTTGCCCAGCAGCAGATGAAGGCAAGGCCAGGTGGAGGTGTGGCTGTTGGTACTGAGTGGGAGCTGCCTGCAGGCTCCCCTCTGGCAGCTGCAGGCTGCGAGTGTCCCACAGTCCAGGGATGCACAGAGACCTGAGATGCTCAGGGAAACTGCTGTGTGGGTCACTGACTCCTTGCTGTGCTGTGGTCTTCTGCTCAGAGTCACTTCAGATTCTTAACCTTTGCATACCTTTTTTTCCTCCTGTTTACTACCCTGTTTAGTCTGTTTCCTCTAAAACAAGGTTGAAGGGAAGAAGAACACAAAAAGTATCTGAAGATAAACACTTAATTCTTACCATTAAAATGAAATAAAATCAACTAGTTTTCAATCTTACTTACGTATATGTAGTTTGTAGAATCATAGAATCATCAAGGTAGGAAAAGACCTCCAAGATCATCTAGTTTACTGGATTCTGTTACTGATTTTCAAGATTCTTGCTATTCTTGCTACCTTTTACAGCAGCTATTCTTACTTGCCTTCATTATTCCTGAATGAGAAAAACTTAGAAAGCTATCTCATCATTGCAAAGGTTAAATTAGAAAACTTTAGATCATAAAATCATAGAATGGTTCAGGTTGGAAGGGGCCTTAGAGATCATCTTGTTCCAATCCCCCTGCCATGGGCAAGGACACCTTCCACTAGACCAGGTTGCCCAAAGCCCCATCCAGCCTGGCTT
>WBMW01000681.1:38141-54915 GCA_013396635.1 Penelope pileata | reverse complement strand
CTTCTCTTGATGCAGCCCAGGATGCGGTTGGCCTTCTGGGCTGCAAGCGCACACTGCCGGCTCATGTTGAGTTTCTCGTCAACACACACCCCCAAGTCCCTCTCCTCAGGGCTACTCTCAAGCCATTCTCTGCCCAGCCTGTAGGTGTGCTTGGGATTGCTTCGACCCAGGTGCAGGACCTTGCACTTGGCTTTGTTGAACTTCATGAGGTTGGCATGGGCCCACCTCTCAGGCCTGCCCAGGTCTCTCTGGATGGCATCCCTTCCCTCTGGCGTGTCGACTGCACCACACAGCTTGGCATCATCTGCAAACTTGCTGAGGGTGCATTCGATCCCACTGTCCATGTCACCAGCATAGATGTTAAACAGCACTGGTCCCAGTACCGATCCCTGAGGAACACCACTCGTCACTGGTCTCCATTCAGACATTGAGCCATTGACCGTCACTCTCTGAGTGCGGCCATCCAGCCAGTTCCTTATCCAGCAAGTGGTTCATCCATCAAACCCATATTTATCCAATTTATCAACCAGGATGTCGTGTGGGACAGTGTCAAACGCCTTGCACAAGTCCAGCTGGATGACCTAGGTAGATCCCTATTATAATTTGTCTATGGCCTGTCTCCATACTGCATGGCACTGTATCATCCAGTTTCTCAAGGAGGAAGTATAACTGACATATTGAAAGCAGCTTAAGGTCTACTTTAAGGCTTCAAGTTTTACTAACCACAAGTTTATCCTGGACTGAAACTGAGTTCAGTGGACAGATTGTCCAGTATGTTTCTAGGTTTTTCAGCTGTCTCTGGCAGATATGAATGTTATTGGAAGCACTTGTGTTTTCTGAACAAAAGCAGTAGGGGGGCTGTGGGATATTCACCCTCTCTCATGTAATGCGTTTATATGGTTTTAGTATTGCTTTTACAGTTTATGAATCTTTATGTTGCCTGGGTGAACAACACAGGCTACACAAGTTTATGACAATTTTTCCTGCATTTATAACTACAGACTGATGCTGTAGAAACGGATGACTGCTGTATCGTATCTGTGGCAGTTGATCATGCCTTTGTGACACTTGACAGATTCTAACACATTCAGAGGTAATTATATTTGATACATGTTCACACAGTTACTGAAATGAAAGTAAATTTCTAGAGCAAATACATGAAGCTGCTAGTCAAAATTGGCATCTACTTCATTTCTCCTAGTTTTCTAGTTTAGCATGAGCCATTGGGGTGAGGAGAAGCCGGCTATAGAGCAAAGATTTTTAGCATGTGCTCTACGGACAAGGAAGCCAAGCAGCTGAAAACATCACCAGCAAGGGAGCCTTCAAGTTCTCTGATAACTTGCCGTGTTATATACAGATAAGGAGCTTTGTTTTGATTAGGTATTTCTGATGTTGATGGTGTTTCTGATACTACTAATAAAACTTTTTAATAATTCCAAAGCCGAGACATAGTTTATCATTTTAACATTGTGGCTGATAAACTGCATTTGGGTATCTTGTGGATGCTGGACCTCTCTGTTTATACATCTGATAAAATGTTACTCAGAAGAGACTGGAAATTTGAAATATCCATGTTAATTCTATCTTTGTTCTATTGCTATTGTTTCTTTTCCCAGTACTTACTTATTATTAGCTTCAATTTAATTTCCATCTTTCCTCATAATGCGACTATTGATATGGCAAACAATGAACTCGGTTCTTGTTGTTTGAAAGATGCATTTGGTGGAACGTCACAGCCATTCTTTATCTTCCTTTCAAAAGATGTAATTTGCAAACTAGTCTCAACAGATAGGCGTCAAGTTAAGCCTAAAGCATAGTTTTTCATTGGCTCTTTGCTACGTTCTTTATCAGTTCTTAAACCCATTGTTTTTTCCAAGTGTTTAACTTAAAATATTCTTCCTGTAACTAAGCCCACTACATTGTCTTCTGTTTTCTTTAGCTAATGAGAATTGATCCTTTCCCTTTTTATATCATCCTTTATGTATCTGTAGGAGGTTTTACCCTCGATCTTTTTCTCTATAAAAAACATGCTTCATTCTCTTAACTTTCTTTGTGCGTCTTGAGGGCTTCTTCTCTGGTATCCTTGAGCATTTTTGTTTCTGTTTTCTTGTGTTTGTCTGTCTTGAAATGTAACATATACAGAATTAAGTGAGATCAAACTGTAGCAGTTAAAAAACAGGAGACATTGCAGAACACTTGCTACAGGAAAATTCCACAAATATAAGTTTTTTTCTTCTTTTTGCTCTGACCAGTGTGATATTCAGGTTTTATTATTTAATCAACAGGAAGAAAAAGTCTTCATTCTAATCACACCTCTAGTGCTTTCTTTTGCCTAGTTTGGTAGACTAGTCAGACTTCAAGTTGACGTAGTACGTCTTTGTTTTCTTGTGTTTTCAGGATGGTGCTTTTTGTTAACAAACTATAATATGTAGAGCAAGTCTAAGAAAAATAGGGCTTTATTAACTTGCTCTTTAATTTTAAAGAAGCCATGAAGTTAGTGTGATGTCTCTTCTGTCCCTTGTTAAACCTGCACTGAAAGCCATTGAAGATGTGCAACAAACCAAACCTAATCAGCCCCTTGCTGATGTTTCCGTCTTTTTAATTTATAACCTCCTGCACTATTCGTTGTAAGTGCTGTTGTACTATCTGCAATATCTGTGTTATTTCTTCATTACAGAGTACACTTGTAATTAGAAGTGCAAGGGGGTTATTACTTGAAGAGAAGAAGAAACTTAGAGATTACAAGAAACTAAGAGAATGAAGCTCTACTTATTCAATGTGGAAAAGTGTCTTAAGCTATTATTTTTTCTTTTTTTGTCAGTCAAGTCTCGTTCTAATTTCCAATAAGTACATGGCAATTCTTTTAAAAGAGAGGTCAAGAGTCAGTTTTTTTGACAGTGCATAAGAACTTTCCATGATGGTAAAATTATTAACTAAATACATACATTTTATAGCAGGCTGTTAGAAGACTCCAAAGAAAACCTTGGTCTGCGTGCATCTTCTGGAATTGGAGAGAGATTAATCTGTTAGGAGCAGATCTTAGTTATCTTGAGAAGCCCTGAACTTTGAGACAGTTCAAACTTTGAAGTTCTACTCCGTTTCTAATGTTTAATACATGGCTTTATACCCTATAGAAGTCATAACGCACATCTGAAACTCCAGTTTCAAATCCTGCTGAAGTGTGACAGTGTCTCTTTAAACTTATAACATTTTAGAAATGCTTTTGTTTTGAATGAGTCAGTGAATGAATGTGAGGGACAGAGGCAATTGAAACAGAGAAATGGTAACTCTGTGTGTGTAGTAATCTGTTGTTACCTTGAGATGAAGACCAATAAAGCAGCTTAGAGTTGATACATTAAAGTTTAATTTAAGCATGTGACCTACTGCATACTAGAAGTTGAACTTTCTAATAATGAAGAAAAGAGAAACTTCCATATATGTTTCCATTATATTCCCATCTGGTCTCTATGCAGCAAGTATGGAAAAATTACAAATTGTGTTTCAATTGCTTGAAGGTTTGCGAAATGCATTTTAAATGTAGAAAATGCCAGTGTTCATTAAGTATGGTTTAAATATATTTTATGTATTCACCTATTAAGATTTAAAACCTGATCTAACTTTAGAATTTTTGTAATTTTTTTTTTTAAAGACAATGATTACTTTGACAATTTGTCATTGAGGTGTTAATTTAGACAGTGTTTGAAAGAAAAAGCGGGAGATGCTGAGCTATTAAGTGGAGAAGGAGAGACCTGACAGTGTTTCCACTGTGCCGTAATAAAAGCTAATTATACCACTGGATTAGAAAGCCTGGAGATTTGAGTGGACGTCTGTCTCTGCTAACCTTCTTGTACACATGACCTGTGGATTAGTCTTTCCATACTTAGGAAACATTTTTTTCTTCCTATGCTTTAATCACTCTACTTTATAAAGTCTTCTGAGACAAGGAATGGCATTTAGTACATTAAGATCTAATTCAGGGTGCTGTGGTGTCAGAGTGACCTCACCCTTACCTAGAGCTCTCTAACCCAGACTGTCCCTAGCAGTGGTTGCCTGAAGCGTAGAAGGAATGTTTCATGTTGTTCTTTGTAAAGTCTTTCTCAGGCCTGCAAGTGTAGTTTAATTACAAGAATGGTACGATGATACTTCATAGGTTTTTCAAATGTGAAGGATAAGAAGCTGATGGAATTGTTTCCTTCCTTTCCTTGGACTGTGAGAAATTGCGGAGCTGAGAAGGAAAATTGTGATAAATTTGATAGTGAATTATATTGTAATTAAAAACATTGAAACAAACGTATCTGTCCCGTCTGAAGGTGACGACAAATATCCTGCTTATGGAACTTAAAAATGAGTCAATAGAAATAAGATTATCTTCCTTCCCTAGCATGAGGTCCACTATGCCTTAGTTTCTTTTTTTGTGGTGGTGATGGTTTCAATACAGTATACTGGCATTTCTAAATGAGATCATTCACTTTCTTTTAATTGCACTGAAGCAGATATGGTTTCCATATTTGCACAGTGCTTAATAAAATATAGCTTTTTTTCTCATGTAGCTAGTTCGTTTCCATGGTTTAAGCCTTTCTATAAGGGTTGATTTGGCTGTTATTTTGTCACTGAGTCCTGTGACAAAATACATATTGGCTTTGATCTATCTGTCTATCTATTCCTCTTTTCAAGGAGATTTAAATTGCAGCCACAGCCTATTCCACTCTACAGTATTCTTGAAAGACAATCACCTGTTGCAGCTTTTCTGCCTTCAACTATTGTAATGTATTTTTCCCCATGTTCTTCCCCAGCTGTGTTTTTTCTACATTGTGTGGAGAAATTTATTTTCATATAGCACCTTTTCACTTCATACGCTTCTTGCTCCAGGTCTCACTTCGGTGACTAGCAGAAAGTGACAAAAGGTCTGAGAAGAGAGAAATGAGGAAGTATTGAAACTGAAAGGAAGTCAGTGATGGGTGTACTGGATGGGGTTCTGAAAGAACAGCCCCTGTTGCAGTCAGCTCTAGCTACATTTCTAAGGAACTTGGCTGTTCATTCCACCAGTTAAATATCTCCTTTCTTCTCTTCTCCATGTTAACTGGGAAGAGAAGTTAATGTTTTATGTATGGTCAAATCGGTACTTCCACATCTGTTCTTAGCATGTGGGAATGTAGAACAGCAACATGGAAGTGCAAAGCCCTCTCGTTGGTCTGAATACATAGAGGGAGTTGCAATGGTCAAGATCTCTCAAAACCGGGATCCCAAATACAAAATCTCATTAGCTCTCAGTTAAGGATAGCTTGTGCTTTTTTTTTTTTTTTTTTTTTAAACCAATAATGCAGTTGCCAGTAAAGATTTGAGGAGGCCTTTCTTCAAATGTGTATCTAGTTTTTGTTCTGTAGGCTTTCATGGTGTTACACACTGCAGCGCTGAGGGCTGTAGAACCTGATTTTGCTGTGTGTTGTGATTGAGTGGAATCCCATGTGAAGGTAGATCTCTTAGCTTTATTTCATTCAGACTTGGACATCTTCATAGCTGATCTCCCTGAATTATGTTATGAAATCCAGATCGTAAATGGAGAGTGTGCTATTTTGGCAGAAGGCACATGTTTTGGGGTCCAAAGAGAAGCAGTGGTGCAAGTTGTCTCAGCAGAACCCTGCCTATCAGAGCCAGTGTTTTGGGGAGAAGCAGTCTGTGGCCTTAGTGAATAAGATCTGGGAGATCCCCTCCAACCTTAACTTCAGATGCCTGGTAAACTGATACAAAATAGTTCAAAGGTCTTCATAGTGGAGATTTTCTAAAGGGAGACAACTTTATTAATAATTCCAAAGTTGAAGAGCTAAAGTGAGCACTGAAAATAGGACTTCAGTGCCAAAATTAGACTCCAGTTCAGATCATGATTTTGAAAATTAGGCAGCTAATAACTTTCTTGAAATCATCTTTGAAATCTTGAGGTGCTGCCCATCAGTTGCCATGTCGAGATGATTCAATACATTTCTCGATTTCTCTCCTTTGTTCCCTTTCATGTTCCCTGCACATACAGTACATCCCTGCCTCTTCTGTATCATGTGCAGGCTGTAGTGGAGTTGATCCATCAGGCATTCTCAGGATGTGCCTGGTGAATCACAGCAGTAGAATGGAAAAGTACCTGCACCAGCCTTCTTTAAAAGAAACCAAGAAAAATAAACTTCAATAAACTCCAAAAATAAACAACAATGTCCAGAGCCAGTCCTGCAGTATAGAAGATTTAGATTCAATTCTTGGATATTTCCTTGAGGAAAATCAAATCAACATCTTTTTGAAGAGTGCAATAACTTAAAAAATAAATCTGTGTGGATATTTTTACTACTTATGATTGAAAGTATGATGTTTTGAAGCAGCAAATTCAGGAGTCACTGGGGTATAAAAAGAGAAAAGAAGAGATGGCTTAACCATTTACCCTAGAGGTTAGGAAATGCATTTGTGAAATGCAGAAAATCATTCCTTTTAGAAGCAGCATGATCCTGTTCTAATTTCTTTTCATTTAAGTTTTGCTGATGCTGAAATGGTCAGTCATAAATGTCTGTGGAAACAAGATGTGCACATTGAGTTCTGAGAAAACACACTGCCATTATGACACTTACATATGAAATTAAAGGAGAATGGGTGATACCAGCTATAAAAATGTTCCAGAAGTATGTGCAGATTT
This sequence comes from Penelope pileata, assembly GCA_013396635.1. Taxonomy (NCBI): domain Eukaryota; kingdom Metazoa; phylum Chordata; class Aves; order Galliformes; family Cracidae; genus Penelope; species Penelope pileata. The sequence goes on along the minus strand of WBMW01000681.1, from coordinate 48,245 downwards.
ATTAAAGTTAGTCATGCTCTGAGAATAAAAGTGTATTCTGCACAGTAGGAAACTGATTATGTGATAACCCTTTACACTACAGTAGTATCTTCTATACTTGTAGCATTCGATTATTTAAATAAAAGCACTTTGTTTAACAAAACATTGTCATCTGGTATACAGAAATATGTAATTTAACACATCTCGTTCTCTATCAGCTTTATACTTTTATCAACTCAATAAGCTCTTCTGTTTTCCTCCTGGTTGCTCTGTGATTACATTCCTTTATCAGATATTTAAGAGGTACCCTAGATTTAAGTAATATTTTGAGTTTAAAGTATTGTTTGCATTTTAATAACTTACGTACCAGTGCCTTTTATTTTTAATATAAGTAATGCTCTGGAAATAGGAAGGCATCTTAACACCTGCATGGGAGAGTAGCTCATGTTTTCTTGCACCTACATTGATGCAACTCCATTACTCAATAATCTGGCACAGTAAATCAGATAAATAAAACTACACACATGGCATATTATGCTATGACTGAGGGCAAACAGTATTAGGTGCTAATTTGTATGCTAAAGCATGATCCTACAAACATTTGTATGTGACTCAGTTTACAATGTGCATGAATTTACTTAGATTTATAAGTGTTTGCATTATAAAGGCAAAATAAAGGGCAACAGAAATTCACTTACATGCCTCTAAAACAGAGGAATAATATTTTAGTACTTGGGTACAGATAGAATAGCTGCAGATGCTTAGGAGGAAATCTGCTATATATTTTCAATCTCATTTGAGAATTTAAACAGATGGGTATCGGATGTGTATGGGTATCATATTTAATCCTATTTTAATTACTCACAATGATGGAAACCACATTAATGATAAAACTATGTTGTATCCTTAGTATTTTTCTCAGAAAATACTCAGAGAGGGTAGTGATAATGACCTGGGAACTCAGCTATATGACAGTGGAGGTGAGGGGTGTTGAAGTATGTTCCTTTGGCAAGTACTATTTTAAGAAAAATATATGTAGGTATGGGGTGATAAACTTGAACATATCCCAAATCAATGTCTCAGATGTTCTCTAGATCTACTGGAACTTTCACTGCATGAAGTTTTTTACAAGTGTTATTTTCAAACTGGAATGATTGTGCAGCAGAGCTTTTCTATTTCCTATATCAAAAAAAAAAAAACAACAAAAAAAACAACCCTAAAAAGATTGAATTCAGTTAATAGAACTGTTGAACAAAATCAAACACCCTCTGAAATATTAAAACCTGTAGTTATGTCCTCATTAGGTAACAGAGTAAATGTCGTCTTTAAGCCACGTGGCACTGCGTGTGACTGAACAGTGAAGAGTTGGGATCATCTTTATATGATCTTAGCTTTAATTACTGTTCTGCCAATATTACTTGTAGCTGTTATGATTCATGTTTACAGCTGCCAGCTACCCCTCAATGATCCAGGGTAAATGTTATACGTGGAGAAGGAATTAGAGAAGTGCTTACTAAAAACCTAATTAACCACCTACTGCGTTTAAGGTGAGCTTCCTGTTCCTTGAATGTCTGAATATGCGTAATAACAGCCATCCAAGCGGAGGATTTGTTGTCCACTTCAGGAAACATTTCCCTAATAGACACTAATGAGATCTCTGGAAAATTTATTTAACTGATAGTAGGAATTTTGAAGGATGTGAATTTTTTAACTCTGTCTTACTACAAGTCTTCCCTTGTCCCTTAAGTTGAAGTTGAAAAGGTCTGATCCTGAAAAGGTCTAATTATTCATCAGAAGAGTGTCTCAGTAAATAGATGCTGTTTAGGATTTCACTGAGGTTCTAAAACTTGTGCAATGCTTCCTCAGTTTCTGAGATACGGTTATCTGTATCTCTCAGGTCTCTACTGTCTGAAAGGAACTGGTCTGTGACTCTGTATGGCTTGACAGCGCTATGATACCTCTTATGACTCAAGAATGAGCATTCTGAGAGACAGAGCTGTGCTATGTCCATTCTTTCTCAGCTGCTGAGAAGATAATAAGTCTGGCAATAAAATGATTTTAATAGAAATGTTCAGATCTTAAAGATGAAGCAAAATTAATAGCCTGCTTCTTACATTTAAATGCTGATGTATGAGGGCTGATCCGAAAGTAATGCCTCCCATTTTTATTCTGTTGACCCATGGTGTCAGAAACAGATGTTGGTGTTATGGCAGTAGAGGCTAAGCCTTCCTGCCAATATCCCATTGCATTTTGTTGCCACGTGACAGATGGCAGCAGAGGGACAGTCTGACTAAATGGCATCTGACATGGAAGTGTGGATGAAGCAAAGGGGTGGAATTGAATGCCTCCATTCAAAAAATGATATTCATCAATTCATTAAGACCTATGAAGTAAAACTGAGGCAATCCAGTTTAGTAATTTTGGAAAAATGAGCATTGACATTCCTGTTTTCACATCTGGACAGCTGTACTTATAAAATGTTCTTTCTGTTGATTCTTTTAAATCACCTAAGAGAGTCTCATTACTTTGCACCATACAGTACTTCAATAAGAATTCAGTAGGAATCCTCTACATAAAAATCCCTTCTCTGATTTGATTTCTTGTCCCTTTTCATCTGTCATTTACAGCATTGCCACAGATAAGGACATCTCAAAATTGAGCTCCCCGATTTGAATACTATTTCATTCTTATTTATGATATTTTGTAACTTTTTTGCAGTCTTTTATTAAAATGTGTGAATGGTTGTGTACTGTGACTTTCAGGCTGTGGAAAAGATGAGAGCTGTAGCAGTGAATCAGAGAAATCAGACTGAAATCTGTTAAGCCTAGAAGTTAAGTTCTATATCACAGCAACACAGTGCTGAATTTTCATTAGGCAATGTTGCAGGCAAGGACTTCCTTATATACTAAATTCTAAACTTGGGGTGAGACACCAGAGGCCATAGTTTGAGAATGTTCTGCCACTCCTAATTAGGAATTTTGATATTTTTAACCTTTCTGCAAGAGAACAGCTGCTGCCATTGGTCAAGACAGAGGTGTAACAGCAGTCTGATACCAAAGCAGACAATGCCACGGTAATTCTAAAGACCATCCTACTGCTCGTCAGCTCCCTTGGTCCTCCCCACCTTAGGACAGCTGGTGAAATCAAAGCTAGTTTAGGAGAATCCCAAGATTTATCTAGGTTTTTCTTTATTTGTTTTTCACACAAAGCACACTTGTGTGAACATCTAATTCTACTTTTTTGTGAGTTTAGTTAAATAGTTAGGCACAAGCAATTGTTTAAAAAAAAAAAAAAAAAAGGCACTTAAACTCGTTATACCTCCCCATATGCCATAAAACCAACCATTTATTTTACATATGTGTATATTTTGCAAGCAAACAAAACAGGCAATTAACAGTAATTGAAGGTTATTTAGTGAGACATGTAAAAGGTAATTTGCACTTTTTCCTTACTCTGCCACATCTTTTCCTCGTTTCATATTTTAAATGAATATTGGTACATAAAGAGAATTGGCTAAGTTGTAACCATAGTTTTAACTAAGATAGAGGCACAAGACATGTATGAAATATACCATCAGTACGCATCCTCAAAAGGTATTAAGAAGCATTGGAACCATAAAGCCATGCTAAGTGTTTCATTAATCATTTTCATTTGAAACGTTGGTTCCATGTAGTTATTAAGTACTGATGTGTTTTACTCAAAAGCTAAACCTTAAAACAGTGAAAGGATCAACATATATCAAATATAGGAAACCATTTTCAAATGAAAAGAAGAATTTGAAAATTGGCAGATTTTACTTGCTATGAGCCAGATTTTTCAAGTTATTTTAGGCTATAGCATAGAAAATGAGAAACTTTTGAGACCATTTAATAGTGCCACAAACAAAATCCAGTGCAAAATTTGCAGAAGTTAGAAGTAGTCATACTGAAGTATCATTTATAAATTCTGATACTTCTGATTTCTCTTTCAGAAGAGAATCCTATGGCTTAAAGAATATGTCAGTAGCCAGGCTTCTTTTTCTTCTTTTTTTTTTTTTTTTTCTTTCAGTGGCTGGCAATGATATTTCAATTTAAAAGGAAATCTGAGTTTCAGAATTCAGATTATAGCAATGTGAACCATGAGGCTGTATACAGTCATTTACTCTGATTCTGCATCGTGCTGGCTCTGTAACCTGTCTCACAAGTAACAGGAAAGCTATTTGTTATTTCTGTGTGCTGTAACCTAGGTGGCAAGAGCACTCACCTGCAGGATGGGAAACCTCACCCTTCTGGTAGGAGGAGGATAGGCAGACTGAAGCAGTGATTTAACTGCTGCTTTTCTGGATGAGAAAGAAAGGCTGCAGTCTTCTCTTGGTGAGTTTCTGTAGGTAAAGATTACCTTTGACAGCTAAGTAGGCATCTCCCTAGATGCTTGATTGCAAGCTGATGCCACGTTGCTCTGCTGTGTTGGGAAGCTGTATTGTGACCTTCTTAGAACAGAATATGGTCCTAAACTACTGCAGGACTGTGTCCTAGCCTCAGTAAGGATTAGTGCACGTTTAGCACCAGCTCAGTGTAAAGTGTTTTTTTATGTTGCATATGTGGGCTTCCGTGTTTGGTTCACAGTATCATAGAGTTGTTTAGGTTGCAGGGAACCCCCTGACATACTTGAGTCCATCCCCCCTGCTGAATAACTAGAATAGGTTGTCCAGAACCGTGTCCAGTCAGCTTTTGAATAGCATTACTGATATGCAGTTTGACTACCATCACAGTAAAAAATTGTTCTCTGTATTCAGATCGAATTTCTTGTGGTTTCTTTTTGTTTGTATTTCTTTTTCATGTTTTGTAATTTTTTACTCATTGCCTTTTGCACTGTCAGCACTATTGAGAAGAATTTGGCTCTCTCTTGGTTCCCTATCACTAGGTACTTAGGTATATCATTAAAAGTCCCCTGAGCCTCCCCTTCTTCAGACTGAGCAGGGTCAGCTCTTTCAGATTCTCTTCATATGAATGATGCTTTAGTCCTTCAGCCGTCTTTGTTAAACTCAAGTCCGAAAGACATCACAAATATTTCACAGTGAATGAAGGACCAAACTTAAATTTCCAGTGTTTAACGAATATACCTCCTTGTGGCTCTAGCTAAGCTGCTGAATATCAGCAGGTCAGCCTGCATGTGACTAATGTGACCAGACAGTAGAAGCAGGAAATTTAATAGCTGCTACATCTAGTTAATAATCAAAGTCCAGCTTTCCTGTTTTCAAGATTTAAAATGATCGTGCGTGATATTAGATCCTGGGATAAGTTACCTAGAGCTGCCAAGGTCATCCCTTCACAGAAGTGAAGTGACGTGGCACTTTGTGTCCTACAAATGACATTAGTGATGAGTGTTCATAGGGATTGCCTAACACAGGCAAGGGATTTTCTCCAGTTGGCTGACTTTCCACTCCACTGCTGACCGTTAAAGAAGAAAATAGCCCACAGTGCTGAAGATAATCTCGTTTTGATTATATACAGAGCTCAGGGGAAAAAGTCACAAAACAAACCTTCTCCGAGATAGAAAATACAAAGCAAAACAGTGACTTATCCAGGCAGAAAATTTGTACGTATTTATTTTGAACTAAAACTGCATAAATCTAGATTCAATTTAAGAATTAGTTTTAGGAGAGAAGAGAATAAGGTTTGAGATGTCAGACTAATTCTGTTTGATCATTCTGAATTGAAGCATTTCTGATTTCCTAAGCCAGTGGCTAGAGAACTGACCTGTAATCTTTTTCTGATTTGGAGGATGGACTTGAACCCAGGCATCTTGTGCCTCTCACATGTAGCTAGAGGCTTTCTGAGACAGACCTTTCTCTGATTTGTCAGCTGAAACCTTTCTACTATCTAGATCAATCTTAACTATTCAAAAAAGAACAAAAGAAAGACTCAACAGCCTGTCACATGCAGTGTACTTGAAAAGAGAGAAGGGGGAGAAAAACAACCAAACGGTTCTATTCTGGGTCAATTGGTCCAAATTTGTTTCTTTGATTTTTCAAGTCAGTAACTAAATTGAAAAACCAATTATTTACACATCTCTAACTATATGTTTCTCTTTTGCCAGCTGATTGTTGGATATGGGCATTTTAACTACTTCCCCTCTTGCCCAAGACACTTTCATCCCTCACCCTGCTATTATGGAACTGGGCATGTGATAACATAATGGGAAGTATCACAGAATCATAGAATTGCAGGGGTTGGAAGGGACCTCGAGAGATCATCGAGTCCAACCCCCTGCCAGAGCAGGTTCCCTACAGCAGGTTGCACAGGTAGGCGTCCAGGTGAGTCTTGAATATCTCCAGGGAAGGAGACTGCACAACCTCCCTGGGCAGCCTGTTCCAGTGCTCCATCACCCGCATCGTGAAGAAGTTCTTCCGCATGTTGGTGCGGAACTTCCTGTGCTCCAGCTTAAGGCCATTGCCCCTTGTCCTGTCCCCACTGACCACTGAAAAGAGGTTCCCCACCTCCATTTGCCTCCTGCAACTAAGATACTTATAAACATGGATCAGGTCCCCTCTCAGCCTTCTTTTCTCCAGGCTGAACAAACCCAGCTTACTGAGCCTCTCCTCATAGGGGAGATGCTCCAGGCCCTTTATCATCTTTGTGGCCCTCCGCTGGACTCTTTCCAGGAGGTCCCTGTCTTTCTTATACAGGGGAGCCCAGAACTGGATATAGTACTCCAGCTGAGGCCTGACCAGGGCAGAGTAGAGGAGGAGGATCACCTCCGTCGACCTGCTGGCAATACTCGTTTTAATGCACCCTAGGATCCCATTGGCCTTCTTAGCCACCAGGGCACGCTGCTGGCTCATGGCCAACCTGTCATCTACCAGGACCCCCAGGTCCCTCTCTGTAGAGCTCCTCTCCAGCAGGTCGTCCCCCAGCCTGTACTGGTACATGCGGTTATTCCTCCCCAGGTGTAAGACTCTACACTTGCTTTTGTTGAACCTCATCAGGTTCCTCTCTGTCCAACTCTCCAGCCTGTCCAGGTCTTGCTGAATGGCAGCACAGCCTTCTGGCGTGTACGTATGCTGGCCCTTCTTGTGGAAAACCTATAGTTGTCTTGTGAGCTCATTTCATTATTGAAGCGCCATAACAGAGACAGAAGGAAGGCAGAAATCAGTCCTTTCATTTTTGTATGAAGTCACTGGATACTTATAAACGGTTTATTTATGGAGCTGTGTGGAAAATCAATGGAGCAGTGTTTATGAAAGATAAAGATATCAGAAAGGTTTGGCTAGAAGGTAGGATTAAGGTCATTTGGCATTTCAGTGGAAAAATAGGCAAAGTGTGTGTGTTAAAGCAGAAGTGTGTATGATAAAAGCAAAATCTATTGAATTAGGCAGTATTGTTTAAGGTTCTCAGCTTCAAGTTCAGTTGTTCAATAGGTTTGGAAATTGCGAGGGTATTAGTAGTAGAGGTGTTCAAGTGGAAGCATGATGCAGAACTTGGATTGTGTTGTCATGTGCTTGTGAAGGAGTCTAGGACAAACGACCTGAGAAATTCCTCTTTGCCTAGGGTTCTGGAATCATACAGTCTAAATGAGCAGTGGAGCTTTTTACACAGATTCTACTCATCTACTCAGTCAAACACTGTAATTAACAGCATCTCCATTCCAGCACCTTAAAAGTGAATACTGACTGAGAGTCATCCCATTTTCTTACTGTTAATAAGTACTTTCCAACACAAAAAGACTAAATATACAAGATATTCAAATACATCTTTACACTTCTTTGCTTAATAAAACAAGTGAAAGAAAGTGAATAGCAGTCATGCATCTAAAAGACATAGTGCTATTCATAAAGCATATTACTTCTTCAGACTCCCAAAATTCTAATTAGAACTTTACAAAGCAATAACAAAGATAGTGACTGGATTCTAAACTAATAATTCTAAGCTCAGCACAAACCGGAAAGCCCCAATGCCAGTAAAATAATACAAGACACCTGTTTTATATGGTACACATCAAAAGCAAGCCTCAAGGACAATAACTTTTAATATAATCATTATTAAATGTTTATTAGCCAAAGCTCAAAATATCAAGAAATGTATTGTAGTAGAGAAACAATTGTCTCCCAGACACACAGTCTTTCTGTTTGGATGATTAAAACTTAGGTTGCCAATAATCTTCTGGCTGAGGATAACAAGCGTTATTACTGCATTTACAAAGTAATGAAAGCATGTTTCATTCAATGTTTCTATTTATAATTTAAAATGCACTCCTGTTCATCTATCTGTTTGAAATTAAATTTTTAAGCTAAATACTTTATAGTTTTTTCATTCTCTTGGAGATAACAAAATTACTAATGAAAAAAAGTTTATTCAGAAAGTCTGAAGAGATTCAAATGAGGAAGCTCTGGAAAGATTCATTATCGCTTTGAAGGTACACAACTTTTCCTTGAGTAAGTCCTTTTATTTATTCAGTTATTTTTTTTTTGTCTCAGGTTTTGCACCAAATGAAATAGAACTGGGTTCAACTTAAACCTCTGTTCTTGTTTTTCTAGGAATGGCTACCCAACATTAAATAGAGCTGTAAGCTATTCATGCATGCTATTCCTTCAAGCCAACTTCATTACATACCACTAAGTATGCATTGGAACAGGGAATTAAATTTGAAACTCCTATATCTTTAAAAAAGGTTAAAGTCATAGTAAATAAGTTAACGCATAGGACCTCCCCTTGTCAGGAATGGGAAGGTGTGAGCATGACTTCCTTGTGATTAGTGCTCTTCTGATGAACTGCACTTGTAAAGCATGACTACTGCTGACAATTACTAACAACCAACAAGGAGCTGCGCTTGATTTAGGCAGATGGTTTTGAACAGAGGAGTAAGTATTTGAAGTGATAGTAAATTGAAGATGAGTAGGGCTGAGCTTCTGGTCTTCTCTACTACTTAGTTTAGTGCTAAGCATCTAGTGTAGGCTCCTTAGGTCTGGGTACAGCTTGATATACAAATGATGCTCTTGGAAGGGGTAGAAATCCTGCCAGAATTGTGTTTTGGAGGACAATACCATGTGATGGAAAACAAAGTTCTAAGCAGCAGTTGGTGAGAGTAGATTCAAAGCAGCCTTGAACTGAGTGCTGCTGATTCATATTAAAAAGAAAATCAAACTCCATTGAGTTTCATGGGAACTCTTTAGTGTTTTTAAATACAGAACTTTGATAAATCAGTAGAATTAATTATTGAAATCAGTTTCTTAAATGTTGACATTTGTTTAAATCAATTAAGGTGAAAAATGGTTAGGGAAGAACTTCTATAACAGAGCAAATGGAATCAAGACCTTGGAATTAATCAACACCTAAAGGAAAGAAAAGGGGACGATGTTGAGAGAAAATAAGTACTGCTCTAAATAAAAAGTGGACAGGACCAGTGATAGCTCCATGCAATCTTTTGACAGCTAGGCAGTTATCTCCAGAAATACCTTCTGCTAGGCCTGTCTCTGTGAGTGAGTAAAAACTTGTGCATCTCCTCTTGCAGACGTTTGGGTATCCCTTTTACTTCCCCTGTTGAAAAAATTCTGCTGTGAAAAATAATTCAGAGTTAATTTGGTCATGGAAAGGAAAATATTGCTAATAATTTATAGTTAAAACGATGCCTAAAACTTTCTGCGGAGTGCATTCAAAATGTTTTGGTTTTGTTTTGTTTTGCTTTGTTGCTTGGTGTGTGTTTCCTGAAGCGTACAGGCCAACTAATTATAGGAAATAGAATTTACACCTTCTCACGTATTTTGACACATTCTAATGTGCTTTACTAGAAAATGTTTCCATACTGTCATGTTGCTGTCTGTGGAAGCAATTTTCTTGCACTGAATAAGAGGAACTTAGAATGTTCTAGACCATCATACCATTTATTTAGTGTATTTACTACTGCATTTGGAAATTCCCTGACTCCAAGCAGAATAGTGAAGTCCTTGTGTGTTCTAGGACTCCGTTGCAGGCCTTTTTCTTCTTACTGTATATGTACTAGCTCTAAAGAATGGTATTTGAAGAGAAAAGTCAATTTGTCTGGATCTCCTTTGAAGATAAGCATTTTCACCTTGCCCCTGATAATCTAGGGATGGGGCCAAGAAAATAAAGGAAATGTGGAGGAGATTTTAAAAAAAAAAAAAAAAAA
>WBMW01000681.1:0-38128 GCA_013396635.1 Penelope pileata | reverse complement strand
AAAAAAAAAAAAAAAAGGCAGGATAGCTGGATAGCTTGTTCTGCATACCAAAAGTATGAAGTAGTTGAGGGCTGTGTCTGAAGGCAAAATAATATAGCAGAATAAGCCACGCAAACATTAGTTCTCCAGGAAAACCATGATGCATGGTTACGCTAGCCAATTTTTTAAGAATTCTAGAACAGGTACAGATCAAGAGTGTCTGACTTGTTTGGGATTTGGGGATGGGAATTTTGCTGTAACTTAAGAACAAAATTACTTCAGTGGTTCACTCAAGGTGGATAAAGTGTATAAGCAATCTCCTCTCATCTCTCTTTTATCTAGTTTCTTGTTCAGTTCTTAAATTCTTAATTTTGGTCAGCTTTCAGATGTGCTTCACATTTTAAGAAATCAATGGGTTTCTTAAGACACTGGAAATAAATAAAAGTCAACAACTGATCTTACAGAACAGTTTACAAATCATTAATTCTTAAACGTTTCATGACGTTTCTTTGGTTCACTCTTTATTTATGTAGTTACTTTGTCAGTAGTTTTGTTCTGTTTTCTCCAATTTGATTTGTGATCTTATATCTTAATATTCTGTTTTGGAGTTAAACATATCATATTTTTTACTTCGGTAAGCTCCTTCAATTTATTGATTTATACTGCTACCAACGCCTTTTTTTGATAATTTCAAGTTGCTGTAGTGACCAATAAAACTAAAATACCATCAGAATTTGACTTGACACCTGGTCAACTTTTATTTTACAAATTCAAAGGTAAAGTATGAAGCTTCTGGAAGCTTGTCCTGTCAAGCTGTTTATTTAGCCTAAATATATTATGCATGCACACTTTTGCCATTTTTTGGAGAGTCAAGCAGATTTTTTATCCTCCTTTCTAACCAAGCCAAACGATGAACAGAAAGGTTAATGTTAGATTTCAGCATGACATTCTCTACTAGACGTTTGCACTCTGAAATTAAAAATAATTGTCCTTTTTGTTGGTATTATAATATTTGTAACTTGTGAAGTTTTAGAATGCTGACCTAGTGTTTTGCCTGCCATATAAATCCTACGTAAGTTCACAAAGGGCCAGCTTCCACTACTTCTGAAAAACATTTCTTTAGATGTGTTGAGATCGTTGAATGCTCAAGTAGCGGGTGACCCTGGCCACTGCTTGGATGCTCCATAAAGGTGTGGAGTGATGCGGTGTAAAGCCTAGAACAAAGACGTTGGCTTGGAGTAGAATGTCTCTGTATAAGTGATATTTCCTTTCTTGCTGCTGCTCTTGTATCCTGCCTTAAGACTATTTAGAAAAGATTGTGATATTAAATGCCTGCAATAATTATTCTCAGTGATTCTAGGAGAATGATAAAGGAGGGAGCTTAAGGGAAACATGGACATTTGAGGAAAATAACTAATGATGTATGACTGGTCTTTAACTTGCATTCATTCCTGGTGTTGTGCTATTCCTCTGTGCTGCACTGAGATCTGCTATCTCTTTGGTGTCATTCTGAAAAGCATCCAAAAGCGTGGCTGCCTTTCACAGTGTGGTTTGGAGTCCAGGTGCTTTCCAGGGAAGGGAGCTCTCCTGTCTGGAGGAGTTGCCTTCCTTCACAGTGGAGCAGTGAGCAACACTTGAGCCTGCTGCTCTCTTAAATATTGCATGTTATTTTACTGGAAGGAAAACAAAACGGATCCTTTTGATTAATACTGCTAAAATGAGAATTTGGATTAAGATGCATAAATATTTCATATTTTTCTTATGTATAAGTACTATGTAGAAGAAAAGAATATTGGCTATTAAAGCATTCTGATAATTATGAAGTGAGCTTTGTGGAATGAACTTCAGGTTACAGTAATTGCTTTGCTGTAAAAGAACTAATTCATTTTAAGTGAAATGCTAAAACCAAATAAAACCACAGGATAATCTGAATTATATGTTAGCAAGGAAGTGCTAGGTGAGTTAAAACATCAAGATGTTTATTTTATTATTTTTTTTAAGGAAAATACCAAAGGCTCACAAATTCCATCCTATTCTAAACTTTTGGGAGGAAGAGAAATATTTCACAGCTGCCCAGTTTAAGTGTGATAGTTCTGTTGTATATTTCTTCTGTATGAGAACTTGGTCCTACAAGACAATCCTTCTCCCTTTCGGAGACATCATAAAGGGCTAAGTCCCATTAAGGTTTGAGTTATAGATGGAATCCAGCAGCAGAAATTGGTAAAAACACTAGAAATTTGGGAGTGGATCTCTGCTGGATTTTCTGCATTAGTTAGGTGCTTTTCTTTTGTGTCTTCCATGGAACATCTCTCATCCCAATACACTACTGGGACTAGTTTTCAGCTGTCCTATCAATTCTTTCTTGGGAATTGGAAAATTCTAGCAGTAATATTCAGTCCTACCTCAAACATCTTCAGCTAATTCCCAGACTTCACGTGGAGTTTAGTTCATTTGGAACCGTTTCCTGCAGTGTTTGTTTACTTTAAGTATCCGAAAAAATCAAGTTATTAATATGGGCAGTTATGGCAAGGAACAATACGCTACACACTAACAAACCTACAGTAGTACCTTTGCCAACTTGCTGTATCTTTCCAGTAGCTAGGATCAATGTGTGTTGGGGGGGGGCTTTGCTTTCCTGCCTGCTCTTTCTGCTCTTTCTCATCCGTGTGTGACTTTTTTTGCTCCAAAGGATGCTTTGGCTCCCTCCAAACAGACAGAGAGGATAGGAAATGCTTAGTCAGATATGGCTGAAAAGAGGAAGCTGCGGGAGAGGACAGCAGGGACATAGGGGAAAGAGTAAAGTACATTGTTGAAAACAAGGCCGACTTCAGGTTGGGTACATATGTAATGCTTTACCTTCATTTCTTTCACTCTCTAACAAAGTTTTTTCTAATAGGTCTTGAATGCTAATCGGTATGAAAGCCTCAAATTGTGACTTGTACTCGCTATGGAAGCGACAGAGTGACCTTAGCAGCTTTGAATGTCTTAACCCATTATGTCATGGAAATGGACACAACAGTTCCCTTGTCTAATAAAATGAAGAAATAGAGCCTAATTTCTTACTGAGATCTGGCTGTTGATAGGACAAATATTGTAATAGTTCCAAAGTTTCTAGATAAATTCTTTCATTTTAAATTCCAGTAGAATCTGCTGTTGTTTTCGTTTCAACTTATGGCTCCACATCCTAATTTAACATTGAGTTCATGCTTGTTGTATTTGTTCTTGTGTGCATGGGTATGCCCAGGTTGTGTCTGTACAGCTGATTGCTTTGGATGGCTATTGTTGTCTGCTTGGAAATACTTAAAAGCCAGCAAAGCCTGCTCTGTTCAAAATTACACTGAGAGAAGTTGTATCTTTCTGTTAATTTTGTGCTGACTTCAGCCTTTGGATTTGGGCCTATATTGGCATGCAAAATATAAGTGCACAAATCATATATCTGTTTAAAAATTAAGCCTTAGATATATAATAAAAAATTTAGATGTTTAGTAGCTAGATCACCAGTCATTAGAAATGTCAGTTATGATAATTTCAAATTTATTCATAGGGAGTTCACATCCGCAGACAACTCAAAAGGAGCATGCTTCCAACAAAAAGAAACCTTGAAGGACAGCTTCCCATTGTATTTGATTAGTACTCATTCTTTTCTTTACATAACTTGACACCTACTGGCCTGATTATGCTTTTGCCCTAGCTTGACAAAAACTAGTACTGACTTGATGGGATAAAATGAGACGAAATTCTGATGCAACTTCAAAGTTGCAAGTAAAATGTGCTACATGTTCTGCAGTAAAATGAGATTTCTTATATCTTCTGGGTTCCAGCAGTCTTCTGTAATGGATGAATTCTCTTCTTTCCTTACTTTGTGATTGTGGCTTTTAATATTCTAGATCAGCAAACTCACATAGTTTGGCCTCAGTAAAGAGGCCAGATCTGGTGCTACCATTGACCAAAGTCTCAAGGTAAGTAGGAACAGGAGAGAACAGCAGCAACTGCCTCTGTACATGTATCCCTCTAGGGCTGCATTCATTAAACCAAGTTCAGTAGGGTCAGAGAGATTGGGGAAGGCTGTTCCAGAACCTTTTCTGGGTTTGTGAAGCTTCTTCCTGAGAGCTGTGATGCTGGTTGGTGTGGCTAACAGGAGTCACAGTGGATGTCCGTGGCCTTTCTGGGCTGAGCCTTCACACAGGCGAACTGATTATGTCTCACTTCTCATAGTCTTTTCCTTAGTTCTTCCTCCTACTTGTATACTTGAGGGAGAAATGATAATGAAATAATAGGAAAATTGTTCTGTTCCTTCCTTCAAACGGGAAAATCAAGGGTAAGAAGGGCTTTTTTTTTTTTCCCCCGTGGATAATGAGATGAAGCCTCTTTAAAGGACTATTAAGATGAATGAAGTAAGGGAGAGGCTCTGTTCTAGGAAGTCTCATCAACTCCCAACTCTTGATAGAAGAAATTTCCTTCCTATATTTTCTTTTATTTAATCTTTTTCTTACTTACACATTCTGCGTGTGGGCACACAACAATAAGGTCTAGATTTTCATTATGTCTTCCATCCTCTTCAATTTACATACAAACATACCCAGCAAGATAAATGACAATTGCTGCTTGTAGGCAACATGAAAAAATATTGAATTGTATTTTCTAGTAATGCTCTTTTCAGTATGCAACCCGTATTTCTATGCAGCCCCTATGCATATACAACCCAAACAAAGGAAAGGATAAAGAATGAAGAACACGTGCTTTATTAGTAATCATGGGCTATTTTCCATCCAAAGAGAGGGGGGAACAAAGCCAATTAGTTGCCTCTGTGTTAAGAGACATAATTGGAACCACTGAGCTTGCTGAAAAATGCTGATCTTGGGGCATGACAATGTTTCCAGAAGATAAACTAGGATCCAAATCTATGGCAAGTTAACTGTTTTAAAGTGCCTTGTACTATATGCAAAGGAAGAAAGAAAGACTTAAAAGTCATAAATGACGTAGCTTCTTTTTTTTCTGATAAAGATGCAATAACAATGTAAAATACATCTTACATTTAAGTCAGGAATGTCACCACAGAAATAAGTCATACTTTTTGTAATCTTTGCATGAAGAATGCATATTTTAGTAGATGTTCTGCATACAACTCAAACAAATTATGGACCTAGTGCAGAAGCTGTTTCTATGGTGTTTTTGAGCCTCTGTCTCTGCTGAGTGACTTAGAAACTGATCAAAGGTTGCCTTTCCCCCTGACAGACAAAATAAATTTGGCTATCCTAACTCATGCTCTCTCATCCATGTTTTTTGTAGTGTGAGCTCAATACCGTGCTGGGTTTGTTAACAGAATAAACTTGCATTTACTTCAGAATCATATGTGAATGCATCCTAAATTATATTCTTTAGTTTAGTGTTGTGTTCTTTTGATTTCTGAAGAATATGTTGAATTTCACAGCTTTTGATGTTACCATGTGTGATACATGAGATGAAGTGAGATTATTTGGATAGCTTGTTGTGATTTTCTAAATGCTTTCCTAAACTAAGTCATCTAATACATTTAAGAGTTCTAACTTACCAGAGCGACTGCCTATGAGTACACAAGAGTCAAATGTGCCAGTTTCCAGGAACACGGCGACATTTAGCTCACAGAATGCCACTTTGTATGTGGCCCAGGCGAAAAAAAAATAATAAAAAAAAAATTACAATGCTTTTAAGAATAATATGATTGTATCCTGCGGAGAACTCTGCTGTATGAATTACTTCTATTTGCTGAATAATCTAGGAAGATTTTTTTTTTAAGCGTAAGTAAAAGAAATTCACGTTTGTTGTTTACTTTTGCATCCACTTTTTGAAAATATTTGTTTTAAGCACTAAAAAAAAAACTTTAAAGTGTAAGTAAGCCTCAGGGAGTTATTTTCAGCTAATGACATAGCCAGGAAAGAGCTGAAACAGCAGAATTCTGTTTCTAAAGTTCAGATTGATTGTCATTATAAAATGTTGGTTTATAGCCTCTCTGGAAAAAGAAAATATCACCTTTTAATATATGGTTAAAATTAATATTCTAAACTGGGAAAGAAAGAAAGCAACTGTGATACCCCTCCCTATTTCCAAAGCTGAATTTATGAAATAGAGGAATTTTTTAATTTAAATTCCATTTCAGCAGTCTTTTATGTCCAAAACCTAACTTGTAGGTTTAGATTCAGTTGAGAGAAATAAATTAGCATTTGCTTTTTGCTTATAACAATGCAAACTGTGATAAAAAAGAGGAAACAAAATTGAAAAGACGTAAAAAGTTTCAGGCCTCTCATTTAGAAGTTGGGCTATTCCATCATAAAAATGAGGCTTTGAAAGAATCTTATTCTCAATTTATACAGTTTGCATGAGAAAGAAATAAGTAGCAGTCATAATTTAAATAAGAATTATGTTTGTTCATATTGATTCAACTAAGAACCCTCCAATATGAAATCCTTTTAAGCACAGAAATGCTTTTGTGACATTATCTTTGTAAAGACCTAAGTGTGCTGTTGTACATGGAAATCGGAGTCTCTACTTGGGTGTAGCTCAAAGGTGGGATTATGAAGCAAGTCAGGTCTGTGCTATAGTCTGCACCACAGGCCCCCAAGCACAACCTCAGCTTGGTTGCAGATTGTCCCACTGACCCTATGGATGATGACGGTTGCTGTGGTCCTCCATGGCCTCAGGGCAGCTCCCAGCCTGTGTTCTGAGTGATTACCTGGATGGAATTTCGTGGGAAGCACAATGTTGTGTTCCAATCTGCTCTTTCGGGTCGTTCTAAAAAGGACTGTAGTACTCTCAGTATAATGTTAAAATATGTGATCTACTCCTACTAGCGTTCTTTCAGCCAGCTACTCTGGTCGAGTGCTGAAGTTAAACATTAATTCAATCTGTAATGGCTTTGCTTCAGACTGGGGTAATTTTAACTTCTGCTTACAAAACAAAATATTTTATGCCAAAGCTTGTGCATATGAGTACCCTTACAGTGAAAGCTTTTTCACACTTATGACTTGAAAAGTCACAATTTCCATTCTTAAGTTATAGTTAACAGTCAAGAAATATTCATTTTCATCTGTGCAGTGAGCTGGAATGTATGAGAAACGCACACTACAGAGCATGTTTTCTTTCTTGCTTACTTTCACTGGGATAAATAAGGAATAGCTCCATTCAGATCAGTTACCGATGCCTGGCACATACATATGGTGAATTTGATGGACAGGAGCATAGAAATCCTTGTTGTGGGAATGGAAGAACTGGTGAGATGTAGGGAGTTCAGAACAGGACTCATCACAAAGCTGGGAAACATCAGCGACAAGACAATGCTGATGTTTAAACAAGAAGTTCAAAATAAATTATGCATGAACTCTACAACAGAAGCAGTTAAATGTTTTCCTTCTTTTATCTGCTTGCCCTTTGCTGGGAGATCAGGTGGAGTTATAGGTTCTAATAGTAAATCCACGTCAGACAGAAACTGAAGAACCTTTTTCTTTCAATCACATAACAATTGACATCTGACCTTCCATACAAATAAACTCAGTTTTAGCAAGGACACCCTGCTAGAAAAGAGAACACTGAGCTCCAGCTGATTCTTGCATGAAGTGTATTTCAAAACAGTGGATAATTTATAGCCACACTAACTTTTGTAATTGCATTGCAGTTCCAGGTATAGAGTAGCAGAGTAAATAAGAGCTACAGGTTTTAGTTAAAGGAAAAAGAGCATTTTTATTTGCTTTGTGTTTAGTGCTTTTAGATCAAGAGGTTCTTTTTTTTTCCTTTAAAAAAAGAAAAGAAGAAGAAGAAGAAAGTATGGGGATTATAGAGAAGTAATTTTTATGTATTCCACAATGCTTCCATTTTCTACCAACCTCTCTTCTTCTACAATAGGGTCAATTATCATCCTCTCTTACCAGTAACAGGAAAAGGTCAAAAGTGAAATAAGAAAATACCATCTTTCCTAAGGGAACAGATTCATAATGTGGAAGGGAGCCTGTAATTTGGCAGCTGTATCTTTGGGAGGCTAAAGTTTAGTACAGGAAGAAATTGGAATGTCTCTCGGTTGGGGAAATAGTGGTCATCAGAGAATGCAGCTGACATGATTTCTCTGCTCAGAGCTGACATCAGGGTGCTTGGTGCTGTCACTGAAAGAAGGCAAGGAAAGGCTCTGTTTTATATTATTGTCACTTCTGCTTTTTTATCTCACATATCATGCTCAGAACTAATTGTGTTTACTGTGCTCCTGCAAAGCAGGTAGTGAACATTTTATAATTAACTGGGAACTTCGCTTTCCTACTTCTTCCAAACAGCATATAGGAAGGAGATTCCTTTCCTCTTTCTCTCACTTCTAAGCAGATCTTGTATTTGTGTGCACAGAGTTGTGTAATTTATTTCTAATTTGTCATTGTGCATCTGTGATTTGTCTTCAGTTAACGTCCAGTCTAAAAGAATGAATTTTTAAGCTTTTGAGTTTGAGGGTGAAGCAATGCTAACTCTCATGTATGTAACTGCATTGTAACTTGAATTAACATCGTTATTTCAGACTTTGGCTTAAAATCAGTTCTTTTATAGCCATTATATTCAACACACATGTACACATAATTAGAGCTGAAGATAGGTAAAGAAGGAAGAAATAAAGGTAAATTCAGGATAGAATGAGTCAAAAGAAATAGGAAAAGAATCCAAAGAGAACACACGCTGCTTCTCTGAAGGACACATGGTCTATGCAGCACTCTGTTGCCTTCACTGATCTACTTTAAGTGAACATATGAGTGCCAGAATCACGGATGACATACTTATTGAGTTTCATCACACCCAGAAAATTAGTTGACTCTTCCCCGGACAAATCATTTTGCAGATGTCCTTAACCACAGACAAACTGCTGCCAATTAGACCAGGTTTCCTCTTATTCTGCTGATTTTATTAAACAATACAGCCAGCATAATTCTGTATTGTGCACTTGCTGTTGTCTTTTTTTCTCTCACTTCTATATGTTGTCATTTTCCCTCTCCTTCTTTTGAAAGTTGTTCAGCATAATTTTATCTGTATTTATAGAGTATTCTCTACAGCTGTTAGGATTCCTTAAAGGTGAGAAATAAGATAAGTTTATGTTTTTCTGGTAATGAACAGCCTAATATGACATTTATGTATTCTTTGAAAATTACTGTCTGCAGCAAAAATGTTATTTCATGTCCTTAAAGGTGTGGGGATTTTGTTTTATTATTTTTGAGTGGAAAAATATTACACTCGTTTAATACAAATAGTGGCTAGTAATTTTCATCTGCATCTGAAGCAGAATCTTTCTTGTGATAAATGATTCTCTTTCAAGTCTTTAATTTATGTGGGACTTCTGTCCTCTCTCCACTTTCACCAATGAGAAAATTTGCCTAGGATGCAAATAATCATAAGACACAGTGGTGGAGCTGGAGTTTCTCCTTTATGACCTTTGTAATTCCTAGTTGTCACCTGTAAGAATGAATAAGACTCAGTCTTCCTTGTGCAGTATATAGATTGTGCCTGTTTATGCTTACCAAATAAACAGTAATGATGGATTTAAGGAAGCGGGAGAGGCTCTGAAATGTGGCAGACTTAAAATAATTAAAATATTCACCCTTCATTTGTTCTTCCTAATTTGTCTTGCCACACTTGATAATTACGGGAGAGATTAAAAACTTGCTTGTTCTCAGGCCAGGCTCCCTTTCGTACTTGATCCCTACAGTGAAGTTGCAGTGCTAAATTTCTGGTATCAAATTCATTTTCATCAGCACAGATTTTTACTGTGGCATCACATAAGCAAATTATTTTGACTTCACTTGGGGGTTAAGCTGTTCTAAAGGAAGAAGGAAAATAAACTAAAATCTCCTTATTCAAAAAAAAAACCAAAAAACTGCAAAAACAATGCATGTGATGGCTCGATCCAGCAACTGTAAATCCTGGGAGTATTCTCCTTACTCTGAGTCAGAGGGGCTGCTCAGTAGGGATTTCTTTCATATTGAGAACTAAAGGGTAAGCCCCACAGTGTGATCAAGTTTTTCTCTTTTTGGCTTTTTTTTCTTGCCAAATACTGTCTTTTCCAACATTTAGTTTAGCAGGGAAATTTCTCAAAGTGTGTGCAAGGAAGTTAGATATTTCACATACAAATACAGAATTCAAAGGCATGTATGCACTTTATCATATCCTAAAAAAGCCCACAGGATACAATATCTGGCAGCATACCCGTAAATGGGTGCTAGATAGACACATGCGAAAATAACAGAAGTGGGATGTTGTCTTTTCTGGTGGGTATCATCTAGAGGTGATGACAAGTGTGTATACAGAGATCTAACCAACACCAGGAACAGGCAATGGAGTGTTGCAATGAGAGCTGCTGCCTGCTGGCCTGTAGAAAATGAAGGACATCTCGGTGGTGGGGGCAGTGGACTAATGTGGGTCTGTCTCCTGGAAAACGGTTATGCATAGCTGTTAAACTGATACAGTAAAGATCAAAGTTAGTCAGACAAATACCGGTTGTAGTCTGAAGATTAACAGGCTCAATTTTAAACAAGGAGAGAGACTACCGTTTTTAAAACTCTCCTATGGCTGTTTCCAAATGTGCTAGCTTAACAGTGCATGAGTATTTCTTCATGTGTTTTTAAATGAGAGAGCATTCTTCTAATCTTTCTAGTTAGAATCCCATCCCTTTTCCTATTCCAAAATAATTGTAATTATAATATCTAAAGCTCTTTTAAAACTTTAATAAATCTGAAATATAAAACTTACTTGTTATTTTTGAACTGTGATGTTGATTTTCATATTAGAAATAGGTTCTCAAAACAGCCAGATAGATGAATCTGGTAAGGATAGATAACAGTCGAGAAATAAAATCACCCTTCTCTGCCGTGTGCTTCCCTTCTCAAAAAATCTTGCATGTGATTGGTGCAGGAACATATTTGCCAGTGGAAATGGATGGTACAGGGATGAGGATGATAAGACACCTAGAATTGTTTTTTAATTAGCCATTTTTTCCTTTTGTAAAGTAATGTTCTGTAGCTAAAAAAAATCAGTTTCTGTATTAAAATAGAATATGCGTGTGCTGAACATTGGTCTGCTTTTCTATATTGGCCTTCAGAAAGGATTACTCTGACTTTTTAAAGCAAACATGTTTTACTTTTTCAGTTTAGGTAAATAGGAACATGAAAGTGAAGAATTTTTTTTCTGATACCTAACATAGAGCCAGATTCTAAAATGAGAAACCATTATATCTTGTGAAATGTGGATTGGAACTGCACCAGTAAACTCTGGGAGGGAAATGAATGAGATCTCCTTTCTAAGGCACCTGGAGCCATGCAGCTGTGAGCAGCCCGCTGGGGAGGCAAGCACTCCTCCTGGGCCTCCCTGGGCACAAGAAGCATCCACAGTTGGGGTCATGTCCCCATCACACTGCAGCCTTAATGAACATTTCTTTTTTCCTTTCGGTTCCCTTCCCGTGCTCCCATTGGGACATTCACTGTGCATGAAAGGGTAAAATCTGGGCTATGCATATGGAAGAAAGTCCAATATTTTTAGTAATCAGTCTTTGTTATGAAACCACAAATGGAAATAAATGGAGTGTAATTCATGTAAGTAAGGAAAGTTAGTTCAACAATGTTACCATGGTGGATCATTTACTAGAGAAGATAAATTGATCACTCTTCTACCCTCAGATTACCAATTTTAGAAACACTTCATTTCTCAATTGCTGTTCACTCATACAGAGATCACGTATCTCATGATGATTTAGATTCTGCAATGGCCATGTGTGAACAGTTTCACCAACTCCATAAAACAAAGAGAACAAAGTTCCTAACAGACCTGATGTTGCATGCTGTGGCCCAATCATAGCCATTTTGTCAATGAGAAATGTGAAAGTGGATATTCACATACTGAATTTTGTTACACTTCAGTTTGCCCTCTAGAAATCATCAGCAAGCATGAAAAATGGGTAGTTTGTGTATTTCTGAAGGACCAGAGTTCCAGGTGAAACAATAATATCATTGCTGGGACTAACCCCTCCTGTAGTACAATCAGAGTTTAATCCAGAAAGCTGGAGGATGGTCCTGTGCCGGGCAGGAGGCTCATGGCCAGCCAAATGGCAGCTGATGCAGGGGATGCTGATGGCTCAGAATAAGGGTGATCAGGAGTGAGCTTGCTTCTGCTTCATAAAGCATCAGGCTCACGTCCTTCATTTTTACAATTTGTTCCTTTCATTTTTTCAGTGTTCTAATTGTAGCTCTTTATGAGCACATTGCTAACACGTGAGGAAGCCTTACTAAAGCAAAAAGTTATGAATTAGGACAGAAGGTTAGATATCACACACCTAGAAGAAAGTATACCAGTAGATAAACAATAACGAGATACGAGAAAAGGGTGGCAAAACAGAACTCTGTTTATCCCATAGTTTCTTAGAACAGTGTCAGTTTTAAGTGATCCCTTCGCTTTTACTGCAGTTATTTTCTGACCACGGTTCGTGTCAGAACCCAGTTGCATAAAAATGTTTATGATTATGCGAGCCCCATGGTGTAATTGCAAGTTTCAGTCTCTGTTTCCTTTCTTGATCCTTTTTCAGGTTTCTAAGTTCAGGTTAATACCCTTCACAGAGATACTGCTGTACAGATAAATTATGTGCAGTGCGTTCTTGTCACCCATAGCAATCTGTTTCCAGTAATACAGATCTTTCATTTGGTGCTTTAGCAGGCACTGATTTCCACCTGGTTTCACAGAAGGTGTCCCTACCTATGGCAGATGATNCCCCCCCCCCCCCAAATTCTAAAATAGTGACTAAATTCAGCCTGAAATCCATTCCAGGATTCCTTGCATTCCAGCCTTGCTTTTTGAAGGTTTCTGTTTCCTAGACAGCTGAGATTACATAAACAGTGATCTGTGTACCACATGTGATTTATAGTCTCTTAGAAACTGTAAGGTGCATTGACTCACCTACTGATTAGTAATGATCTCTGTTTTGCTTTTCTTGTCTTCAGTATTAATTCTTTCTTTTCAATGACAATGCGTACAAGGATGTGTTTAACTGACCTTGTGATCTGCACAAAGAAGTTGAAAAAGTAAGTACTTTGAGTGTAGCCTTATTGTAGAAATGATTTATCATTCTAAAAGTGTGTTTTAGTCAAAGTGAAAATACCAGGGCAAGAAATTAATACAGACTAAAATCAAACTGCAGATCATCTGTGTTTAACCTACAAAGAACAAAATCTCACATTCATGAATACAGCAGGGTTCCCTGAGTGGTCAGTGTTTACTGTTAGCATTGTATTGCAGAGCAGCCTGAGCTAGGATATGGTAAATATTTTACAAACTTTTGAAAATAAAAGTTTCTGCCAATCACTCAGCTGGAATAAGCATTATCTTTCATTTTGCAATTCTTTTCTATAGGGCCAATCTCAGAGTACTAAGTTATTCATTTCTGTAAAAAGTAATTGAATTTGTGTGCAAGGATGGCTTATATTCATTCAAAAATTTATATAAAAATTTATATTCGATAGGGCCATGCAGTTGAGCTACAAGGCAGAATCAAGAATCAAAGTACATGTGTAAGAATGGATTGTGGTGGTGCTTTTACAAGGACTTTTCTAGCTCTGACTTCAAAAAACAGGACATAATTTAAAAGAATCAAGTCTCTTGGATAAGAAGATGTGGTTGTCTCTTTTAAAGACACAAATAACCACTGTAAAGCTTTCACCGGCCTATTAGCAGAAAAGGAAGATAAATAAATAAAAGCAAATAAACTAAAAAATCCTAAAATGAGATCCAGGGCTCATTCCCATTATGCTTCCTAATGATGCTCATTACAAACCTAACTACATTTTAATGCTGAAATCTAATGCCTCCATTCATCATTGGAATGAAATACAAATGCTGACAATTGACAAACAATAATAATAAAAAAGTTCACAGGACTCAGAACTCTCTGAGCATATTTATCAGAAGAAAAGACAAAGCTGTTATGATTGCAGCTCAGGAATACCTCTGGGTGTAAAAAAAAAAAAATGGGAAAAGAAAGCAAAAATCCTAACACAAAGGGGTAAAAAAAAAAAACCCAAAAAAACAGCAAAGCAAGAGACAGTCAATCAACACAGCAATCAGTATTTACAGACTTTATGTTGATGGTTCTTTGCTCACTTTTTTTTTGTTTTTAATTTGTAAAGCCCTCCTTTTCAAGAAAATACTAAATATACAGAAAGTAGAAAAAGAGGAGGAAAGCAGGATGTTCCTTAGCCACTTTGATAAATTAGCTTATGAAATGATAAATGGTGCCAGCAGTTACATAAATTATGGTTTTCTAATTTATATCTGTCCCATTCAGAAGCATTTGAAAATTATTAATATGCCTACCCAGTTAGCTTCACAAAATTATCGCTTGTCAATGCACACCTACATCTTATGATACATAGTGCATCTATAAAACTAATACTGTAAACTGATATTTTTAAAGGGAGCAATGTTTGTAATTAATTTCTTTTCTCTTCCTCCTTAGTTCCAAGGTTAGAAATGCAAACATCCCAAGTGTTTTATCTTATGTTGTTATTATGCTTTCCTGATTTCTCTGGTTCTTTGACTAAATAAAATCTAAGTAAATGTGAAGGTCTGCGATATTACTGAATTATAGATCTCAATAAGTTATTTGGTGCACGGGGAATTTTATCCTGATGGCATCAGAGCTGAATTTATTTATTCCTGCAGTATAATTCTCAGTTGTCCTCCATAATCCAACCCTAAAGTAGAAATGATAAGTTCAGTGAAACTGCTATTACACTGGGTATAAATTCTCTGCTTGTAAAGGCTAATATGAATCTCCCATTAGGTAACTTAGTTTAGCACATTTCATAGTTTGAAATATTTTTGAGTATCACTGAACAGTAGAACTGTTTTTTTGACTTTAACAAACATCTAGCTCTTCTCAACTAAGTCCTTTTTGTGGTAGCAAGAGGGAAGGAACAAAGAGTTTATTTCTAGAAGATTGTACCGAGTCTGTCTTCTGCCATGTACAACTCTTCTCTCTGATAATCTGAATTATAGATTATTACATTTATTGTATCAGAAACATCTTCATTTTTACTCTGAGGGTGGTGAGGCACTGGAACAGATTGCCCAAAGAAGTTGTGGATGCCTCATCCACGGAGGTGTTCAAATGCCAGATTGGATGGCTCCCTGGGCAGCCTGATCTAGTGGGGGGTAGCCCTGCCCATGGCAGGGGGATTGGAACTGGATGATCCTTGAGGTGTCCCTTCCAACCTAGGCCATTCTATGATTCCATGAAATAAAGTTTTAGGACTTCTAGCCAAATTGCATAGTGTTTGTGCCTAAAAATGGATGTCCAGAATGGTAAGGTGGAAAATAAGAAATAAGTGTAAATGGAATAAAACCTCCTACCCAACTTTATTCAAATATATCACATGCAAAGAACTGTAGATCTGATTTAAATCTGTCATATTTACCTCCTTCAAAAGTAACTAGTGAGGAGTTCTACCTGTAACAATGGATAGATATTCCTATATGCCTGATTTATCTACTTTCTCCTCTTCAGTTACTTGCAAAATCTGTGTTGAAAGCTCTGTCATAATCCATTTATCTAGACGCATTTAGTCAAGTGATATATTTGGACTTCAAATAAATGTACTTAATGCTGTTGCCCTATAGCAGTATTCTGAGAATGGTAAAAATGTTTCTGTATGAGTAGAAAGCAACTATATAGCTTTCGGATTCTTGGTGATAATAGCAACTCTTGACAACAGATTTCATTTTATAGCTTTGTCTATGTTAGGGTGGAAATCTGAAAATCCTCTCTCAGTTGATCACTATTCCTCTTGCAAACAATTCGACATAAGAAATATCAAGATTAGTCTGAGAGAGCTAATTAGAGAATTATGGTCTTGGAAAAAAAATAAAAGTGAGCAAATTTTGGCTTCCACCTCTATGGAAGACTTCAATATGGTTAACTAGTGCTAAGGAGATGTACAGAAATAAGATTCGAACAGAAGAATTATTTCTAGGATTCATGTATTAAATACAGAACTTTGCACAGCAAACCAGTCTCTTAAACTGCCTTTGATTTCAAGCAAATAAATGTCAAGATCTTTAAAAATGAACTCCTCATAATAAAACAACTTTTAGATTCATCTTGATCCTTCCTATGTGCTCTTACTTGTGAGTCAGAGTGATTGATGCTCCAGTTATTTCCTGAAATGTAAATGATTCAGGTAATCCCATTAGGAAAGATATGAAACTGTAAATTTCTTATGAAGTAAAAATTACAGTGCAGCCTTATGTCTGGAGAATCATTTAACAGTCTCACAAAAAAAAACCATATATATACACAGACAAGCAAGAATATAGAGCTCTAAGCTGTATTATGGTCTTGCCCAAGTGATACCAATTACAATTGATTGAAAACCAGTGTTTCACATTTGTTGTAAATTCTGGATTATCTATTTGTCCAAATTGGAAGAGCTTTCTTCTGTACCTCACAGTGTATTTGATAAGAAGGCTTTCAATCCTACTCAAATCTGGAAAGCTTAGGATCAGCATGACTGTCCATTTTTCATTTGATTTCTTTTCTGTTAGATCACTTCAGGCCTGAATTCCTGGTGCCCTGATGATAGTCGTTTGCGGATATTGTGCTCTATAGAATTACAGCTGGAAGGTAACATTGTTACATCGGTTCTAGCTGATATGATTTACTTTCACTTTTCTTCAATGGGAACCAAGATTATATTCTCTTTATGATAAGGTTTATCTTCTTAAGTTGCGATTACAGAAATCCTCTTTGTTGTTCCATGATCCAGAACCAGATTGTGTAATGATGTAGCTGACCTTTTTATATATAAATTTTGCCCATCAGAAGGCAAACCTTTCAGTGGGAGAGATGCAGAATAAATGGAAGGCTGTAACAATCTTCATCTGATATGATGTGAAAATGAGGAGTGAGAAAATCTAAATATCAGAGGGGAGAAAAATGGTTGAAAGGTGGTATCTATCATTCATCGGTAACTTAACCACAGATGAGTTTGGGATGCTGTTTCCCATCAGCTAAATTCACCAAACAGTTGTCAGGCTTGGTGACATTTTCGGTTGCTCCTCACGGCAGCAAGAGCAATGTTCTCTTCATGGCTTTCCTGTGCACTTTACCAGAGGAGGGTATACGTGCTTAGGAAAAGTGAGATGTCTATTCCAGTCAGGCCATGCAATAACGCTTTTCAGAATAGATGAGAATGGTACTTTCCAGTGGGATGTCATCATCACACGTGCAGATGAAAATTTTCATTACTTACCCAGGAGAATCTTCAGGTTTTCTTTCTGACAAAATATTGCAACACAAAGGAGGAGACCCTGATATTATGAAGAATGTTGAATCTGCTGTAAAGAATTATCCAGTTTGTTACTATGAGCTTTTTTTTTTATTCTCTGAAATGTTTGACTGTGGCTTTAATTTTCAATTTGTTAGCAAATTTTTATTGCAATGGGATGTTCAGAGTTGTTTACATCCTTTTCTGAATTACCTTTCAGTTCCTAGGGATATCTGTAATGTTACAGTAGATACTGTACTCAGGACGTGCCCTCCCATAGAACTATCTCTGATGGTTCATGCTCACTGCATTCATTTGGTTTTGTGCTTTAGTGGTCTTAAAATATACAGATTGCTGAGATAAACTGTTCTTTTCATCAGTGCTGTTCAGCTGAACTTTGGGGATGCAGTACTTAAAGCAGAAAGGGATTTAGCCATATAACCCTATTTATCCATCTATTTATTTACTGAGGAGTGGTGCAAGCTTTCCTATTCATTGGATGCCTACAGAATCCAGTAAAGATCAATCAGAGTTCCCCATGTTTTTTCCTCAAGTCTGCTTTTAAGCACTTAAGTGTGGCTATTGCGTAGGATAACAGAAGGTTGTACTCAAATACAATACAATGCGTTAAGCTCAGCTTTTAACAAGTTCTTTTTCTTGCTACTCCTACCAGATAAATTTTTCAGAACCTCAGTTAGCAGACAGCTAGTAATCACCTTACAATCTATATTTTAAAAGCTATAATCTAGACATTATTAACTTTGTTCTTTACTAGCATTTTTCTGCTTATTTAGGTTTTCTTTCTCTTTGTGGTGTTCATTCATCTGTTCCAAGTACAGAAAATGGTCACATCATTTCTTCTAGGAACACGGAAGAAATAAAGCTCATACTTTCTTGTCTTCTATAGGCAACAAGGCAGTTCTATTTAGGAGACTGAACACGAGCAAATTTTTGTAGCAGTATGGCCCTCCCATCAAATGCACAGTCAAGTGTAATTGTGTCCTAAAGCCTGCTGGGAGCAGGGTGCCATCAATAAATTAAGTTACTTTAAGAGGTGTTCAAAGCACAGTCTACACTGCAATTCCTTTGTATCTTTTTAGCTTGTGATACATTTTGTGATTCATAGAATTAAAAAATATATATATATATCAAAAAAGACATAAAGTAAAAATTGAAGAAATGAAGACTAGAAAGTTAATATAGAATAATAAATTTTGTTAAAACATGGGAAATCTAAACATTTAGAAAAGCTTAACAATTAGGCAAGATTCCTTATTATTTGAACTGGTACACTGGGGCTTATTCTTTTTGTCCATCAAAAATAAGAATGTATTACCCGTGGTCAACTGTACTTTGTCTAAGGTTTATAATGTGGATAACTTCTATCTTCCTCTTAGTTTTATAATTCTGAAGTTTGAGTTAAACAAAACAAAACCATAGAAGTAACAGAGGTAATCTCTCGTGCTTTACTGACTGTGTTTATGAGTGCATGATGAAAGTCTGTTGTTGAGATGTGAGATACTTAGTAGGATTAATCTGTCTGGCAATGCCAATAGTAATTCTTTAAAATTCTTCAAAAAATGTTTTAGGTGATAATGATGACAGGTTGGCTATATTTTTTTTGTAATGTTTTCTGATCTAGTTACCGGTACAGTTCCTAAAAGACACATCTTGATAGCCTGTTGACTTGGTGCCTAATTAAAAAATAAATAAAAAAATAAAAAAAAAAATTGTAATTCTTCTGTTAGACACTGATGATCAAAAAAAAAAATTCCCAGATGTTCTAAATTTATCTTTAGTAAACAGAAGAGCAGGGCATGGAACTTGCCCTGCTGAATTACATACTTCAGTGTTTTTCTTCTTAGGAAACAAAATTCATTAGGTGAATAGAGATGTCGTAGCAGTACCTCAAGCAACTTGGCCTTCAAAAACTGGTATATCTTATTCCTGAAGAATACTCTTTTGCACAAATGGATAGTATATATAATACTTAATGTATCTTTAAGTATAGGGAGGAAAATACTTTAGATTCATGGTCTTTCTTGTGCATTAGTCTGCTTTTTGTGTACAAAGGAAGGTTTTTTTGTTTTGTTTTCTGATTTTATTTTATATGAGAATTTTAAACTTTGGACAAGAGCTGTAATAACAGCTCTAATAAATTACACACCTTAATAAAAAGGAACAACATGCTAATAAAAGTGTCATATCTTATGAACGCATATGAAAACAATATGAAGATCTATCATTCTATCATTTGACTATAGTCAGTACATCACCAAGTACAAAAAATCTTTTTTCCAGTTGGAATAATTCAAGTAGTTAGATGCTGGAATGGGTTGACCGGAGAAGTTGTGGATGCCCTGTCCCTGGAGGTGTTCAAGGCCAGGTTGGATGGGGCCCTGGGCAGACTGATCTGGGGTGGCAACCCTCCCCATGGCAGGGAGTTGGAACTAGATGATCTTTAAGGTCCCTTCCCACCCAAGTCAGTCTTATGATTCTGTGATTCAAAGCTAGCTTTCTAGGTTCTGCTAATGATCTAAGCAGTGAATGCTTTCAGTCTCATCTACACCAGCAGCACGTGATGAAAATAGTACTGATTCCATAACAACTGATACTCAAATTACATTTTGTTAAAGGTGCAGAACATTTGAGAAAAGTACCTTAGTTACTTATTGTGTTTTCTGAGCCTCACCCGAGACTCTTGGCTTCTTAATTTGTACCTAGCAATTTTCTATTCTCATATTTGGGGGATGTATAAATATCATAAATGGACCTGTTCTTACAAAGCATTTTTTAAGCGATAGCTTAGCTATGCTATGGAAAACATCTCTCAAAATGTGGACTGAGTTGAACATTGACTTAAAAAGCCTCACTACATGTGTCAGGCGCTAACAAAGATGTATTCAGTCTGAGGATTCTAAATAATCAACTATTATCAATTGATATTTCATTATGTTAAGGTTTCCATAATTATGCATTTCTATTTGCTTTCCATGTGGAAATGTCCATTCACTTCCAGATTTTGCTGCATGGAAAATTTGCCAGAACAGAAATGACAATAGGCAAGTTAAAACCCAACAACTGAAAAAAATATTTCTTAGCTTCCTCTTGTTTTGTCATCTTCATTGTCTGCTACAGACTTCAAGTATTTGTTTTCAGGGTTGCTTAGTGCTTCTTTCTTGTGAAGACTTTGGACTGTAGAGTGGTAAATAAGCATTTGTGTTCTTTTCTAAATCTGAAGTAAATGAATCAACATTACTTTGCTACATGCTTTTGTTTCTTTGATTATATCCATAATTGCCATAAACTTAATGAATAATTTTCTCTCTTCAAGTAAAATACTTCCTTACCTTCAATAGTATCTATAGTTTTGCTGTACTTTCTTCACTGTTTTTAGCAGATATACATATCATATTTGGTTTTTAAGTCTCGCCTCAAATCCTTGCTATCGATGAGCACAATGTATATGTACTTTGTATAATGTTCTTTTGTTACTTGTTTGCCTCTTTACTTTCCATGCTACCCTCAAAAGTGCACAGTGTGCTTTGATTTCTGTACGTTATACATTTTTCATCATACAGAGAGAAAATGGGGGAAAAACATTCTTAATATTTAGCTACTTCAGTTTGTTCCAGTGCTCATAATATTTGTGCTTGTGATTTTTCTGGATGGTAGCTGGGTTTATACATAATCATTTTTAAGGAGAATCTCCCTGTTTTGAACCTTTAAAAATCCACTTAATATTTTAAAGTTCAATTTCTAAGTCATTTCACTGTTTGTAAAGCAGTTCAATTTTGAAATTGGTTCAACATTTGAACCTCTGCACATTGGTTCCACTTCAACATGCCACAGAGACCTAATCCTCACAGAAATTCTATTTGATCTCAGGAAGAAAAAAAGATAATGGGTTGACCCTCTACATGAAACCATAAAACGGAGTTCTGGATTGCTGCCATTCAAATGAATAGCAACCGACAGCAATTCTAACACCTTTCCAGTTTCAATTTTATTGCATCTGCAGGCATCATGTTGGAATGGTAAACATTTTAATGGTCAGGCTCCCTCTACTTATACCATTACTATTTCCCTATTATCTCCTGTTTTGTGCGAAACAGAAACGAAAAGGTGGCAGATTGCTGTGAATGAAAAGAATGGAGATGCCATTTGCATTCACTTCAGTTGAAGCAAATCCCCTTCTTCCCCATTTCTTTGTTGGTCTTCACAGAGATCTCTCACAGCTTTGGAAATTTATGAGCCAGGCACTACATCAGCTACATTTTGATAATGTAGCTGAAACTCTATGCACCAGTCTGTCATCAGTTTGATAACATGAAACCTCTTTTTATGAATCTATCATTTATTTCATTTCTTTTTAAATCTGATTGGTTCAAGTTAATAGAAAATTTCAGTTACATATGCTCTTTTATTTTAAAATAAGCACAACTCTGTAAAGGATTCAGAGTACAGAAAACCTGTGTAAAAGGTGAGCAGCTTATGTACCTTTTTGGTTTAAAGCAAGCTTAGCTGAGACACTCTCCTGGGTTGTCCTTATTAAAAGATGAATTCACACATTTCCATTTCTTTGGCTAAGGCACAAATTGTGGGAGTGGAGTCATCTTTAAAGTTAAGCTTTCAGTATACATTCCCAATGTGCTCCTTCTCAACACTGAATTATTTTAGAAACGTTCCCTTTGTTGTCCTTGCTTAGGACTTGTCTCTGGTCCTCCTTGCCTCTGAGGGTTTGGAAAGTAAGCAGTTTCTTTAAAACCAGTCATCAGTTAAGCAAAAATTGTTTGGAGTAAATTGTGATACCAGAGAATTTCTCATCCACAGATACCTTCTCAGCTTCTGTGGAGGAGACCCCAGCAACATCTAGTACTTCCTACAGGGGAAGGAGAATGAGCAGAAGCAGGCTGCAATGGGTGCATTGTAGCATAAACTGTGTAATTTGAAAAGCCAGTCAATTAAACTGAGGAATTAGTTTTTGCATATAGAGTCAGCAATTCACAGCTCAGATGGTTATTGAAAAAAAATGTCTTTCAGCTTAATACTGCTCATTGCCTCAAATAGCTACCTCTGAAATGACTTGTTGCCCAAGGATGATATGGAGTATGTGTGTGACTGGGTGGGGATGTGCAGTCTGTAGCCATAGTGCTATAACCACAGCTGTTTTGCTCCAATGGGTTCACCACTTTTAAAAATAGGACACTAATTGCAACATTGATGGAATAAGCAAGAAAGAATTCTGATGTGCTCACTTTCATCCTGTGTTCTTGTGGAAATGGCTGGAGTTAATAGGTATTTTTTTGTCTGTACCACACAGACAGTAGCGCCCAAAAATATATTAGTAAGAGGATCTTCTATAGAAGCATAAAATTAATATACTTGGACTCAGTGATTCTTTTGGGTCCCTTCCAGTTCAGGATATTCTATGATGAATAACGTTTCAAATTCCACTAAAAGCGATACCAGAGGAAGACATCTGAATTTCCAGCAGACCAGTAGTTCTTACATTTTCACATTGTATAAACTTTTGGCACAATAAATACAATCTCCAGGCATCTTTATAAGACAGTAGTGTTTGCCCTTCTCTGACCACATCTTTGCTCCTACATTCCTGATCTCAGAAGGGCTAACAGCTACTAAGAGCCTAAGGAGCGGAGTCATCCTTCTCTGATCTTGCGGAGAGACCAGCAATCCTTCAAAACAAGGATTTAATCATGAAAAGGGATGAGTTGCAAAGAGGCATCAGTCCAGTTTTCTAATTTTACTACCTTTCATTTAAAAAAAAAAAAATAGCACTAAAGTAGTTCAGAGATGTATATCTTGGTTAGTGACATCTACATCAAAGCTTGCATTCTTGCCCATGCAACGTCAAGCATTTGAATAGCACAGGACAGACAACTGGTACATGTCCTATACAGAAAGATGTGTGCTGGGCAGCTACGTGGTCTGACGAGCTGGAGAAGGCTGTAGGTGTACCTCATGTGACCTCCATCATGAATTTCAACACTGCATGTAGTACATTGACTCAGGATTAAAACAAAATGTTTGTGATGATCCCTGCTTTATAAATGCATGCTAGTAATTCTAGCTATGTGTCCTTAACTAATTGTACAGCTCATGTCTTTGACATGAAACTAACTCTCATGAATTATGATATCCTTGAGACACAATTTTTCTGCCTTGACATAATTCCTGAATACATGTAACAGAAATTAAGGCACAGATCCGAGAAGAGGTTCTTTGTTTCTATAAAGTAAATTTCAGCTCCAAGGACAAGCATTCAGCATTTTCTTTTGGTAAATATATTAAACTTCCTGGGAAAGTGAAGCTTTAAAAGATCACATAGCATCCCAGAGAGCAGCATTTATTGTCTCACAGGCATGGAAAAGTCCCATCTCACGGAACAATTCATACAATTTAAAAAACTAACCATAGTCTCAAGCCAGAAAGCTCTATCTGAATCTCCTCCAAGGTTGTTGTAATTCTGATATGAATTTGAATTCAAATGTTGTGGCTGGCTCATCTGAAATGAAACACAAACACAGATCCAAGCACTCCAAGCTTTGCCAAAGTATCTAGATTTGGTTTGACTTGACTGGTTTATTCTTAAGTTTACCTTTTTTCTTAAACAAAAGTGTATTTTTCACTTATGACAACAACATTAAAAGAGTGTTCTAGAGAAGAATTTTTCCCACACGCTCTCCATTAAATGTCCTGAGCCTGTGTTTGCCACTGTCAGATTACATGAATAATTTCTCACAGTTTCATGCAATTAGTCACACTTCTAATCAATCAACTTGCAGAGGGAGAACCATTTTTAAGTCACTGTGCACGAACTTGAGTAGTTTGGTTACTGAATGTGGTTATTTTTTTAACTTATTGCTGAATATAAGCAGCAATTAATATTCATAATGTAAAACATATAGGATTTCTCTTCTTTGGACTTCACAGGAGGAACATCCGAAAGAGCATACTCGGGTATTTGCTTGTTTGTGTGGAGGAAAAAGCCAAATGACTTCTGAAATAGTTCCTTCGGAGAAGTTCATGTATATATGGGTGTGAGTATGTTTTTCTTCTATTCCCCTAGTGATTGCAGAGGATTTGCTGTGTCCAAATTTTAGCTCTAGTGAATATCCAGGTTCGGATGAAATCTCAGGTCACAGTAAATCTTCACCAAATTACCCTGGTATTCATGGCAATTTTTATATGTTCCTTTTCCAATTGCCAAGCTTATTCTGCTTTTTTGGCATTTGGCAGTGAGAAGTACTCTATCTCCAAGTTAGCTAAGTTGACTAGCTATGGAGAAAGCCTCAAGCTGGCTTATGGCTAAATATCCTTATGCTGAAGGTTTATAAATCATTTTTATCCTATCTAGTGTCCTATCGTTTTGTTTTGCTTTTCTCACTTTTGGTGAAACAAGAAATAGATATTATGCTGAGGAAACTGAGAATGTAGTTACACTACATAGGAAATTATCACAGGATGTGATGCAGGCATCAGCTGGAGAAGAGTGCAGAAAAATTCACAGAGGTTGAGTCCATAGGCTGCTAAATGCAACTCTTTGAATGCAATCTCTGGCCCTCACAATCATTTAATTAGCTGCTTCTGCAGTCGTGGAGTTTTATGATACTGCTGGATGCACCCTGCTTGCCTATATCTTATAACTGTCGGGGGAGAGTGACAGTTGTCTTCTCCATCCCTGCTGCTCTGAAAGATTCTCTTGATTCCCATTCAGATTTTCAAGGGATAGTTCACAACAGATTACATCTCTCAGATACTTGTCTTTGCTCCCACAACATCTTGTGACTCTACAAACACAGTGTTTGTTTTAGATGGTACCGGTTCTAAATTCTACTGTAATGGGACTCCTTGTAAGCATCTACAAAGCTTCCACATTATCCTCCTCCAAGTCCTTCTTAAAAGAGGAGATAGGAGCTGAAGTCCTGTGTTTGCTGCCTTTTGTCCTAATAGTGTTTTGCTAATTCTTTACACTTTGTCTGCATTCATCTGTTGTCTTTCATTTTACTTAATTTGCAAAACCTTAATGGTTACACTAATTTTTATACTTACTGCTTTTGGAGAGCAAAGTTATAAGCCGTTTCTGAAACTTTGGTACGTAGTCATGATAACAGTAATTAAACAGCATCAGCACCAAAATATATGATGTAGAAAAAGGTTGGGGTGCCAAATATAGAATGGGAATGTCAGAACTGTTTTAGTTTTATGATGCTCCTGATAAAGAAGCTCAACATCCAGTGCAATCTTTGGCTAAGTAAGGTGT
Source organism: Penelope pileata (assembly GCA_013396635.1). NCBI lineage: Eukaryota > Metazoa > Chordata > Aves > Galliformes > Cracidae > Penelope > Penelope pileata. The sequence goes on along the minus strand of WBMW01000681.1, from coordinate 12,562 downwards.
GAGAGATGCAACTTTTTATTAGTTTCTTAATTTATTGCTTTAGAGGCTGTGTCTGGAATGAAGATGGAGGAGGTTTTAGAAGGAGTTAAACTAGCTGTGTCCACGTGGGTAGACATCAGAAGTGGCATAAGGACATTTTTCCTAGAGATCTACAGGCAGTTGTATGGTCACCATTACAATCCATGAAGTTAAAGCTGCAACCTATTAAAAGTTTTGCTTCACTAAGCGCAAACTTAAGGAAAAAGCCAGCAGGGATTGTTTTTAAACCCACTGATTTCTTTCTCAGGAGATCTGAATTTCTCCATTTAAGAAGTTTCTTGTTCTAGAGTATTAATAGTTTCTAGTTTAAACTATCAGCAAAAATATAACAAGTTCCTTTTCTCATATACGCATACTGCATACACAGCCTTCTGTCGGAAATAAGGACTGTAGGGGTTGTGTACAATTTCTTCTCTATTTGTTGCATTATTTAGAAAATCCTAGTAATCTAAAACCTAAGCACTTCTATGAACTATGCTTCCTGGGGAGAAACATTTTCTTTGTTTCAGTAATAGGCAGAAAATAAGTTCAGGAAGTAACTGAAGATACAATCACGATTTAAAAGCAAATCTCAAACAGGTCCTGAACAGAGCATTCCATGTTCTCCAGTGATTGCCATTTTCCTCCCTACGTTGTTTGCACTTACAGTTGCTTTATGTGTACATGACAATAAGGCCCGCAATTGAAAGCAGATGGCAAGACAAGCATGCCCAACAACACTTCACCAATACTTTTATAAAGTTGGAAGATCAATTCAATTTCTAGTTTTTCTTGGAGAAGTGTTGCCTAACAAGGTACAGAATGATAAATGCTGATCTCTGAAAATCACTAAAGTATAAAGCACTACAAAATATTTTTTTTAATACAACTGTGAGATAAAGCAGGCTTCTATAGATGAATCACTGATGCAGCAGTCCTAACATTTATCTAAAACAATGAAAAATGAAGTCATTAGAAAAAAATAAAATGCAAATATTACCGAATGCTGGAACATTTTTCTCCCCATATTTCAGGTTGGATTTTTAGCTCTATGTGACATGCACTGAGATGAAAATAAGATCTGTAAGCTTAGTTTCTCCCCATACTCCAGTAAAAACGTTAGTGAACCAAGAGAGCTGAAATGTCTTCTGCTTTTAAAACTAAGAATATCTTACTGGATAAAAGTGTATGCTGAGTACCACATATGAAGTTTGAAAAGAATATTGCAGTGGTAATCCACTGGCTACTTGTCTTTGAATACATAAAGATGGAGCAATGAAACAGAAAGGGAGAAATATTGCTGCCCTATTGCCAGCCTAATGCAACTATGATAGGTCCTCACGGACTTCAAAGTCAGACTGTTAAGATACTACAGCATGCTAATTCTGTGTATTATGACCAGGTCACCCTGTATTCGATTTCTCCTTACACTTTATCTGTCCCTAACACTGTCTGGTTATTTCAGGAATATTCTAGGGATGCAAGTTTACTTCTGGATTATCAGATAATAAGCCAGAATTCTTCTCTACTGGTAAAAGTGAATGGGCAAAGAGGTCACTTCTTCTGTGGAGTCCACACCCTCCTCTTCACTTCTCTTCCTCTTCTTCCTCTTCTCCTCTTCACTGCTCTGATGTAGGTTCACTGCATGATGTTGCTGTTTGCTGTCTTCTCTGAGCTGATGCTACAGACCGGAACAGAAAGAGGAACGCTTCAGCTCCAGTTTGTCACTGGCTGGAGATGCATGTGCCTACAGGTGATCAGTATAGTCTGTTCTTAAGAACAGACTATATTTCAGTTTTGTATTTCTTGCTAGAATTAGTCTCGTAGTACCTTAATTTAGTCTGACCTTACCTAAGACCACAGAAATTCCTTCTTGCCTCTAGCTTGCATGAAGTGCCCAGCTGGTGTGAAGCTCTGAAAGGTAGTTCTCATCAATGGAGGTATTATGGTCATGTATCATTTGTCCTTTGCTTTCCACACTACGTTCTTGTAAGATAACAAATCAAGACAAGGTTTTGTCTTTATCCATAAATTTGGTATTCTGAGCTAGCAAAAGGTGGTTTATCAAAAGCTTATCATGAACAGCCTTTAGCTTTTCTTCATGACCAAACCGCCACTTTCCTTTGGGGGTGTACATCATCTGTGTAAGTCTTCATAACTGTCTGAGTATATACAATAATTTTTCTCTGAAACTTGGACACATTCAGCCTTTTCGTTGTGCTACTGACAGATAACACAATTCTTTGATGTGACATATCTACGTAGTAAGTAGTAATGTATGTATTCAAAGAAACATTTCAGTGCAAACTACCAAAAGAAGACACTTCGCTGTGCATGCTTCTTTGTTCTGAAACAGCATAAAGGAAAAATGCAATTCACATTTTTATGTATTTCAGGGGAAGATGCTCAGGTAACAGTATTCATAAACACAATATTGAATCTGTACATTTAAAAAATTGAAAATTGTAGCGCATAGAATTGTTCTCTGCTGTGAGTTTTTGCCTTAATGGAGGAAAAAATATGAACTGATCATAGATATTACAACTTTTTCCTCATTGCAAGTTAATTAGGTTTGCATTTATTTGTATGTACTGCTTATATCAGAGCATACTGATTCTGAACAATGACCTTGGTGGAGATTCCAAAGAGCATTGTTTCCCAGTTTTGGAAGTCAATGCAGCGTGAACATGGCTAGCTATGGCTAGTTGAATGCATCCAAGAGCTCTGTGTGTTTTTGTGTAGCACCATAGGGTATGGTCAGCAATGCCAGTTCTTAGCACAAAACCATATGTCTGAGATGCTGGTGGGTTTGTTTGGAAACGCTCTTAATTATGTTGAAGGCTGCTGCAATAGTATTAGGTGGCTACCTAAGGTGGTAGGATAATTAAGGTTGGAAGGGACCTTAGCAGGTCTCTGAGCAGTCCTTGCTCAGAGCAGGATCAGCTTGGAAATCAGACGAGTTAGTTCAGGGATTGAACCAGTGAGGTCTTGAAAGATCCAAAGACTGAGACACAAACCTCCTTGTGCAACCAGCTAATATTATCCTGGAAGGGATATTTGATTTCCAAAATCAGTCCACTTGTGCAATCTTAAATTAAACCTTTATTTCCTTGTATTTATTTTACAGAATTTGTTTGTTTAAAAAAAAAAAAGTGGCAATTTCTCCCCTATTTATAAGCAATCAGATTATATAAGTCCTTCTTCCACATCACTTCTTAGCTAAAACAGCTTGCTAAGAAAAAACTGACAAGGAAAAGAAATTGGAAAGTGTGTATTGGAGATTATTGCAATCCCACCCTCGATGTTTTCCCATAGACTGCAACATCATCTTTCTGTCCTTGGATGACACCATGAGACCTGTCTGGAATCTGTTGCAATTCAGGGTTTTGTCGTGAATGAAGATATTCTTGAAGATGTCATTTCATTTGATTTACTGGAAAATAAGTTGTAGTTTTATACAGAGATCAAATTTAACAACAAATACTGTTTGACTCTAGGGAAACGAGAAGTCTCTTCTCCATTCATGTTGTATCATCAATACAATATTCCTTATCCTGTTAATAATCATTACTAGCTCAATCCAGGATTAAATATTAATTTAATCCTGCTTCATCAAACATTCACGGTAATCTGCTTTCCTCTCTAAATTATTAAAATAAAGAAATTAGTTAAATTTAAGGAAAGATCAGAAAAGTAGATGTTCTTTGTAAAATCTTTGCTAGTGAAATCTTTCAAATGGCCAAAAAGACAAGACTTATAGTACCTGATAATTAGATAGTATTAGTTGAAAAGTTACTTGTTTAACAACATTTAAAAGCATTTCAGAATAAATATATATTAATGTAATACATGTAGAAAGATTTCACCAGCAAAAAATGTTGCAAGCAATTCATTTATTTTCTTCTGAGAGGAAAAAAGGTAGTATTCTCCCTTCTTTGGTTAATTAATCATTCTTGGATTTCTGAGGATATACAGACTTATTCCCACAATCACCGTTGCCTAAAATATGTGTACACTATCAGAGTGAGGAAGTACTTTGCAACTCAGATGATCCGTGAAACTGTAATGATTGAAACTGGATGAACCATGAGCTGGAATGGTACCAGTTTGTCATCCAGCAGTCAAATTTGTGATGGAGGGTATCATACCTGCATCATTTCCTTCACTGCACCCAAATTCCACGTGCTGAGACTGACTTACAGTCCAGATCACTGCCTTCTCACTATTTGTATTGTCTTCTCAAAGTCAGAAGATAGATTAATAACACACAACACATACTCTGGTCAACAGAGCATCAGTGAGGTAACTTAAAAATGATGTCAAGCATGGTAGAATGTGCAAATTTGTATCCAATTATACGTATAAACACAGACGCTGCTGTAAGAAAGGGTATGTACTTCCCAAGTTCCAAACATTGGCTTTTGACTTCTGTCAGCAAAGAAGAAATCCTCAACTTTAACTGTTAATACAAAGTATTTGTGTGCCTGGTGAATACATTAAGTAAATTGGAACAACATCGTTTGCCTTTCCTCCTACCATTTATTCAGCTCAACATTTCTGTACGCACAGAGGGGAGGTGGTTTTAATACAGGGGCAGCACCAGTTATAAGCTTTTCTTGTGGAGAATTTCTACTGCGCTTGATATGCACTGTTTTTACAAGACTGAACTTGTTATTTGGGACACAGAGCACAGTTTGCATAGCACAAAGGTCTTGTTTCTGCTATCATGCAGAGGAGATTTGGGCAGAGATAAAAACGCAGTCACTGTGAAATGTCCCATCTCTGTATAGTGCATCTCAGTTAACAGCAGGGATTCACAGTAGCTGAAGTAATTAGATAAGGCTTTGTTCCTTTCACCTAAAGGAGAAGCCATGTGGTGACAAAATACAAAGGAAAATCGTTAGACCATATGTATTGCAGTTCTCTATTTCCACAAAGCTATTTTCTTCCATAAAATGCTTACCACAAAATACTACTGTCTCTAACAAGGAGCATTTATACTTTGTTAGATCAAAACTATAAGGCACACATTTCAACTTAAGACTGCATCATGATTGTAAATACATAAAGTGCCTCAAAATGGACTTTAAGAAAATATGCAGTAGTATGCCACTTCTCATAAGCAGATTCTGCCACAAGTTTCAAAGCAAAAGTCAAAATGCATCTTTTCTTGATATATTTCCCAGTAGACTGAGGATTGATTTGTACTTAGATATTTTTGAAGCAAACCTATGTTTATGAGTTCATGAAAAGTTTGTGTAAATCAAAGCAAACGTTTTAAAACTATGCCAGTTATAAATCAAATAGAACTTCTTACAACTCAACCAGTTATATGAAAAAGAAAAGGAATGAATGCAGAATAAATAATAAAAAAAAGAGGATTGGGTGCTTATTTCTTTTATATTTCAGCTTCATCAGTGAAAGGATTCTGTTGCCCAAGCTAGCTGATTGAAGTGGAGCTTCACTCACAGATAGGTTCAGACCCGGAGGAGGCAAAGTCTCTAAGTCAAGGAGTTAAAAAGAAACTTAACAAGCTCTAAAGAGAATACAGTAAACATTGCTTGAGATGAAGAAGAAAAGGAAAGAAATGATTTATATGCCCCACTATCAAGTAGACAATTTGAACAACAGAAACAATAATAAAAATGACAATAATTATTTTACGTATATAGTTGAAAATTCTTAGGCTCAAAAGCAAAGCGGTAAAGCAAATTGGTGACAGCTAGGAAAGTCAAAGTCATGATGTTTCTCATATGATAGTATCAGCTCTGTGCAGCTGCTTGAAAAATTTGCATGTAATATCAAGAGAAGAACATCTGCTGCTCAGTATGCAGCAGGCCACCAAAGCTGCTGTAGAGAAGAGGTGGGAGGAACAGAGAGATAGGAACTAGATCATGATAAGCAGAACAAGAAGTGGCATCCCACTGAATGGCATGACCTCTATTATCACATTCGAAGTCACTTACTCCCACTTCTCCTTCAGTGGCTAGCAGTCACTATGATGGAGGTAGCTGCCATAGGCGAGTTAACGTGATAGTAAATCTCCCAATACTGGATAATTTTCATTGAACAAATGTTTTCTAGAACATGAAATACACGGTTTCAAAGCAATGAAATCCTTTCTATGCACTTAAGATCACACTGCCTAACCCTGCTTCCAAACAGTACATAATCAATATGGAGAAGCAATACGGCAAAAGACTCTGTCAGATACAAGAGTGATACAAAGCGAATACATAGGGACCTATTTGTGAATAATCATGCATAATGGGAGAGATGTGTTAGACGTATAAAAAAAAAAATACTGATTCAGGCATGTCTTTTAACTATCTTAAGGGGCTTTTAAAAAATTTCTGTTTATCTCAGTAAATTCTTTAAGTTTTAACGGTTCATCACACTGAGTGGCAAGAAATTATAGGATAGAGTTTTCAAATGAAGTTACCACCTTTATAGTGCAAAGAATAATGTGTTTTTTTCTTTTCTGAATATCTTGGTAATTCAGAAATTGGGTCTTAAGTATATTAATTATTATTTACAAGTTGTGTGTTTCAGTGTATGCATATACAGGCGTACCACTTCTTTTAAAGAGTAGTATGCTACTTTTCTTTCTATTTCCTGTATCTTCATACACCAACAATTCTTCTTGTCTCCATTAAACAACCATACTGTCAATATTAAAGCCAAAGCAGTATTGCTGGCCATTTCAGGAACCCATATACAATGCAGCAGTGGTAAAAAAATGTTGTCAGATAGACTATATTTGGTTTGAGAGCAGCACAATTATCTAATAATAATTTAAAAATCTGTGACACCATCTGTGCTAAACCCTGACAGAGGCTCTGCTTTAGCACAGCATGGCTTGCCTATAACATGATTTGATATCTGTGGTGGGCAGCTGTTTTTACTAGTTTTGCTATCAGAATTATCTCTCTTTCTTCTCTATATAATGTGCATAGAGGTCCGTTGCTGGAAAAATGGTAATGAAGACAGTATAGCAATTATAAAAACGCCTTGTACTGACTGTGTGCAACAATTTTGATTAATGGATTCAGTAGAAATAGAATGAGCCAACTTTTAAATTACAGTTTCACAAATTTTGTCAGGTATAACATTAAACGCCAAACATGGTTATTAGGAGTCACAAGATCCAAGACTTTTGCTTATTTAATTAGTAAACAGAAATGTTTAGAAAAAGATAGTTGCAGATTTGTGTTACAGTCACTTTCACTAACAGAAAGTGTTTTCTGACTTTGAGCAATGAACAAAGTTGTTCAAAACCTATTCTCTTTTCTGCCACACACCTGTAAACCTGCGATTGTATGTTTGTTTGAAGTGAGGTGCTAGCCACCGTGTAAACATAGATGTAGATCATTCAGTATTTCAGCTTGTTCTAGAAAGTACAGCTGCTCATTACCAAGTAGTTGTACAAATACGTTCAGCTTTGCAGTTAAATTCATGTTACTTAGGGGGGCTGACAAATAAATGGTAACGTGAACAGATATAGTGGAATAAGATTCCCAAGGATGCTGCCTTATATAGCTGGACCATCTGAATATTCACAAAAAAATTTTGTTTGGCCAGTTAGGGGTCAGAAACCAGCTATCGAATACTTTTCTTCTTTTATTCGTATTTTCTTAGTCTGTCAGCACTCTGTAAGAGAACCTGGGAGATGGTGATTCTTGGTTTTCTGTCTGGACCCGGGAAGAAAGGAAGGCTCAGCATAGATGTATACCATAGAAACAAAATGAAATCAAAGTATTCACAGACACTGTCTGCTTTTCAGCATCATGTACTCTGTTCTATGTCCTAACCTGAAATCCAAAATGCTTACAGTTGTAGCAGCAAACACCCGCAAATGTGTTAAAGGAAGATGTTTCAGAAATTAATAGTTTTAGAGCGTCCTATTGTGTAGTGACTTATGCATGTTTATATATAAACCACTTTTCAAAGGTGTGTCATGTAAGAGACTTTCTGATAGGGAACTTCTTATTAAGATTTGCCTCTTGTGAGTCATAAATCATTTTGTCACAGACTGCAGTGGCAGCGCTTTGCTTTTATTAAAATGATAACTTTGTTTGTTGTTTGGAGTTATTTCATAAGAAGGGTCACTGTGTGTCTCCTTTGTCACCATGACCTTCAGATTATGTCTTTACTTTCCACTTCAGTCTAGCATGCTGCTTTCATTTACTCCATGGTTCCATGGTTCAACAGCACTTAGATATTGACAACGAATGGGGAAGTTGAAAATACTGCCATTTAAAATAATACCCTCTGTGTATACTGCATTCCAAATTTATTTGCTTTCTCTTTTCTTTTTAAAATGAAGACAATTACTTAAAGTGATAGCTTTTGTTTCGATTCTTCAACAATTGCTTTTTTTTTTTTTTTTTTGTTTTACTTTTTTTCTTTCATTTCTTTTATCCACACGATTCACTTCTTAGGCCATGTAGGTTGCATTCACCTCTTAGGTCAGTCAGTCATTTTCCAACTGGATGTTAGTATATCCAGCTTTGGGAAGGATGCTCTCATATCTTTCCTAGAAGCTGTAAGTATGCTCTGCCACTTATGTGAGAGCACAGCCTGGGGAAATGACCACTGTGAGGTTTTCTCTGTGCCCTGATAGTCCCTGGTACTGTTCTGTCCTGTAGGAGCTTATGATCCGTACTGAGGCAGCCTTTGCTGAAGGATTGACAAGTAAATGCTTCAGGACACAGGGAAGAAAATTTGGCTTGCAAATGGGATGTTGATTTGTGAGAAAGATCTCACATACAGATTGGTGGGTTGATGGGGGCACAAATGCACATTTGTGGATTGCACAATGTAACAAATGTAGAAACCTTCTTGAATTGAGTGTGCTGCTGTATTTTTAATTGAATTAAATCATTGAAACATGATTAGCCCTTCAATGTTTCTTTTACTCCTTAAGGACCTATATTTCACTATTCATTCTGAATCACGCACGCATGCCAGAATTTCATGATTTGTCTTTTTAATAAAACTACAAGTAGTTGTGGTATTATATCCCCTGACAGATTTGATACAACATGAAACATCTTTTACACCTTTGGGAATATTTCATTATTTTCCCTCAGTTGCATTTGATGACAATCTGAGCTGTTCTGGTCAGAATAACTATTCAACCTTCACACTACCCTAAGGCACAATAAAGCACTCTAGTATTAAATCTAATTCTGGTGTTACTTGCTGTCCTATTTGCTTGTGACTGTTTTCTTAAAAACCTTGGAATTCACTATGCTATCTCTTCTTGCATTTTTAAGCTGCATTTCAACCATTTCAATCAGGGATCAAAGCAGGACACTTGTAATGGAAAAAGTCCCAAAACTCTTAACGACTACACCATTAATTTCATCTTGAGCTGGAGTCTCAGCTCCTTCCATGTGCTGCTGCTCATCCTACTGCCCTCTGATCCCTCTCCCTCTCCCTCTGATCCCTCTCCATCTNGATCCCTCTCCCTCTGATCCCTCTCCCTCTGATCCCTCTCCCTCTGATCCCTCTCCCTCTGATCCCTCTCCCTCTGATCCCTCTCCCTCTGATCCCTCTCCCTCTGATCCCTCTCCCTCTGATCCCTCTCCCTCTGATCCCTCTCCCTCTGATCCCTCTCCCTCTGATCCCTCTCCCTCTCCCTCTCCCTCCCGTGTTCGATCATCAGTTCACACTGTGATCAACTGTTTCCCTACAACACTCAAATGAATTTACTTTATTAAATGTTTATAATGGCCTTCATGTAGTAAATGCAGGTGAGTTTTATATGTTCTACTTCTATTTGTGATCTGTTGCTAGCATTCAACACATTGAATCAGGCTCAGAAAATGCTCTTATAGTGCCTTGGCTATCATCAGTATTTCATGTCCAAGGCAGTGCATTCTCTCATTGCATTGTATCCTTTTGAACATTCTTTTCAGGTGGTTTGCTCAGGTAGGAGGGGACAGTTGGATGTAACATGTGGTGTTTCAGTGTTTGTTTCTATTCTATGACTGCTTCATTTTACCAGCCTTTTCATGCATCGCTTCATTCCTATGGCTTATGTTATCGCTGACGCACAGATCTATAATTCCGGGTGGTGTTCTCAGATTTTTGCTTTTGTATTTCTCTGTCTGCACCATCTCCATAACTGGATGCATGCTAATCTTTTATTACAAACAAAGAAGTCTAAAAGGATTCTTTATAATCCTGTTGTTTAGGTTTGTTTGTTTTGCTCCTGAGTAACAGGAGCATGTCCCAAATATTGCTTCTCTTTCCTATTTGTATGGTATAAGACTTTTAAAATGTTAAGCATAGTTCATGATATAATCAACACCTTACAGTTCAAAACTTGATTTATTTTTTTCTCCTTTTTCCATTTGCAGAACTTCAGATGACTATTTCTAGTCTTCCTTTTTTAATTTTTTCCCTCCGGAAAGTCCCAGAAATCGGAAAGGCAGGCAGAGCACCAGTTTTATTATAAGACTACCACTTCTCAGGCAAGTGACCTAAATTTTAGATTACAGCAAATGTGAAAGCCAGAGTCTGCTTTTCTCCATGTGCAATCCCATTTTTATGTTTCGACTTCTTTTTGTAGATTTGTGCAGAATATTGTGTCTCTTTATTTTTTCTGAACCATAGGAGCCATAAATACAGTAAAAAATATTTTTCAATTTAATTTTCTCTGTAGTTTCTTCTACATTATATTTTGATGACTTTTAATAGCATCATTTGTCAATTTTTAATGTACTTTTTATTTTGATTTAAACTTGATCTTCAGTTAATTTTTGAAGAATATTTACCCTTTCATTATATGCTATTTTACTTAATTTTTGGCTCAACACATGTTCTTTTTATTCGGTACGTACTTTATGTTAAAAATGTTTAAATTACTAAATAAGATATGGTTACGGGTTGCTAACATTGCTGTAATTATTGCTTTACCCTCTTGGCAGTAATGCAAATGGGTATTTTAATTCTCAACCAGAGCTATTCTCTCACCCTTATCAAATAATCACTTTTAATTTTTTATTTGCAGAAGTTTCCCGGTTTGATAACAGTAAATATACACAATTCCTACAGTGGCATTAATAACATCCTGTCTATAAGGAATTTTTCCCCCTATATTTTTATAAGTGGTGTGTGGGCATGCAATAAATTGGCTGTTGTTGTGATAGATTTATGTTGAAAACAGCATGAGAGTGATTCCTGCACTGAGCTGGAGATCCAGCTTTGGGAGCAGAGATGTAAATCCAGCAGGGAAGGCAAGAAAATGGCTACATTTGGACATTGGTGCAGGGAATTTCTGTGCAGCCACAAGTCAGACACAGAGTTCAGGCTGCATTAAAAGTCTGTGGAGCAGGCACCACCGCCTGTGGGCAGCAGGCGTATTAAGGCTACCAGGAGGAGGAGGTTACTGCTACCTGGTATAAGCAGAACTACAGTTCCCTCCGCTGGGGCAGCAAGTCATGAAGGACTGGAGTTTTGCTTTTGTCCCTGCTTAGAAAGGAAATAATTCAGCTCATGAGTAAACGGACTAAAGGATATATGAGGATAACACTGCTTGCAATCCGTCAGCAAAAACCTGCAGTTTGCTAAGAGTGAGGATCTGTAAACTTTCAGAGATCATTGGCTTTGTCCATTGTCTTCTCTGTGAGTGACTGGACAATGTGCAGCTCTGTAGCAGTGGGTAGAGGTGTGGGCAGGGGCTGGGTGAGGGCATTGGCTGGCAGAGGAAGAGTCTATCAGACAAGGACACAGCAACTGTTTTATGAAAGTTGCACACAGTAACAGATAAAATCACTCCTGTAGCAGCTCAGAAATTGTTGAGGCATTACTCCAGTTCCTTATTGACCTGCTGTATGTGGCTATCCCTCTCATGCTGCTCTCATACAGGTCTCTTGGCCAGATTTCACTTGGTTCCCTCCTCTAGTCAACTGAAGGCCTTGGCCTTTGCAGATTGTGCATAGTCACACACAGCCAGCACTGGGAAGTGGATCCACAGTGCAAGGATTCTGTAGTCACCAGGAATTTCAGACAGAGAGGCAGACTGTTCTTAAGTGACTGGAATGACACACAAGGGAGTTGTGGCACAAAGCCCTATTGCCATCTTGACAGAAGTGCTTGAAAATAAGAACATACAGTTACTTTGTTCTTGGGCTTCTGGAAATAATAATGCCGCTATTGTTAATTTCTAACTCATCTCTACAAATATTGCTAGTAAAGTTCTGTAAAGTAATTGAAGCATTAGATACCAGAAGCATAGGTACATTTAACTGTCCTCAAGGATAATAAGAGATGAGATTCCCTCACCTCAGTGCCAAGTGGCCAAGGCACCCTGCGCAGGAAGGCCTGGACTGGTGAGCAGACAAAATTGGAGGACGGACAAATGACTCTATTTGGAAAAAAAGACTGCAAAAAAAGTCACAAAAACAGCAGGGACAGCTGTTTTCTAGAGACAGCAGCAGACTGCAGCAGGTGGTTTAGGAGGTGTGTGCTGGAAGCTGGCCTGTGGCATACCTGTGCTCAACACACCCCATGAATCATAGAATGGTTCTGGTTG